>CM063503.1:122897136-123074636 GCA_032207245.1 Pardosa pseudoannulata | reverse complement strand
AAATGACACTCTGGGCGATTCCAAGTTCCTCGGATACTTCCAGCTGGGTACGTCCACATTCCAGTAGTCCGATAATTCTACCACGTAAAAAATCATCCAAATGCTTCCTTTGTGCCATAACTATGCGGTTATTGCACTGAAAGGCTTTTAAAGCGCTTGTGAACAATTTTACTTCTTTGCTACCATTCCTTATATACCCCTTTCATACACTCTCGTCATTGTGACGTACTATCCGCGCCATCTGGTGGTTTCCTGCAATTTGCATATTCTTCTTCAAGATGTGTGTGATAATTCTACAGGTGAAATTTTTATTTTAGAGCTCAATTTCTGTGTGATTCTGAATTATCCTTAATTTATAGACATGAGTGTATTATATATATATATATATATATATATATATATATATATATATATATATATATATATATATATATATGCATGTAAGTTTGTATGTATATGTGTATCAATATATACACTAAAGAGCCAAAAATACTGATATAGGTATGGATATGCAAATAAAGAGTTAAGGAACCAATCATATTACTGCGGTAGGCAACGATTATATTAGACAACAAGTGTCTGCCACATTTGTTAGATCGATTACTGCTGCTACAATAACAGGTTATCAATATTTAAGTGAGTTTGAACTTAGTGTTGTAGTCGACTGCGCACGAGAGATGGGGCATATCATTTCCCTGTAAGCCCATTTCACGAGTGTACTGTGAATATAGGGAATTCGGTAAAACACCAAATCTCTGGCATTGCTGAGGCCGGAAAAAGTTTGTGCAAGAATGGGACCAACGATGACTGGGAGAATCATTAAACGTGCCAGAAGTGCAACTCTTCCTGAAATTGCTGCAGATTTCAATGCTAGGCCATCAACAAGTGTGAGCGGGCGAACCATTACCAAAAAATCATCGATGTGGGCTTTATCATCGATATGCATCATACAGAAACTTACACCTTTCCTGGGTACGTCAACACCGACATTGGACTGCTGATGACTGGAAACACGTTGCATGGTTTGATGAGTCTCGTTTAAAATGGTGGACGTGTACGGGTATGGACATAACCCCATAAATACATGAACTCTGCATATCAACAGGGGACTGTTGGAGCTGGTGGAAGCTCTGTCATGGTACGGAGTGCGTGCAGGTGGAGTAACATGGGACCTCTGATACGTCTAGAAGTGACTCTGATAGATGACACATACGTAAGCATCCTGTCTGATCACTCACACCCATTCATATCCATTGTGCATTCTGATGGGCTTGGGGAATTTCTTCAGGACAATGCGACACCTCACACGCCAACAAATGCTACAGAGTGACTCCAGTAACACTCTTTCGACTTTAAACACTTTAGCTGCACATCAAAATACACATACATGAACATTATAGATCATATATGGGATGCTATGCAACGTACTATTCAGAAGAGATTTCCACCACCTTGTACTGTTAGTGAATTATGAACAGCCCTTCAGGATTCATGGTGTCAATTACCTACGGGACTACTTCAGACGTTTGTTGCGTCCATACTGCATCGTGTTGAGGCACTTCTGCATACTCGCGGGGGCTCTACACGATATTAGGTAGGTGTACCATATTTTGCTAGATACTCAGTGTGTATGTATATATATATATATATATATATATATATATATATATATATATATATATATATATATATATGTGTGTGTGTGTGTGTGTGTGTGTGTGTATACAAATATAAACACAACTGATTGTGTTTGTCTTTTCACGCGTATGAGTATTTTGGAGTCAGAAAATTACACCAAACCAAAGCTTCAATCTATTGATACAGGTACTCATTTTTGTCATCCAAGCCACAGTCATTATTAGTGCTAGTAAATTCAGCAACGGAAGAGTGAGTTGAATCCCAAAACATACTTTTACATAGTTTTTCTGAGTAAACAAATGCAAAACTACTTACGTAATACTAGTTCTAATTACGGGTAAGATCTAATAAGCCAGCTTATTGATCTGAAGTCTGGTTTCGTTTTCAAAGATGCTTCTTTTCAGGGGAAAAAAAAGAACAAAATTACTGAGTGGCCATATTTTTTTTATCTGTTCTAGTGAAATCATATGGCTGAGTACTTTTTTGAAATTGTATTTTGACTTCCATTTCATATTTAGTTTACTTTTCAGGTTACACATTTTAAAGCATTCTCTAAACGGGTCTTTTAAGAATAAAAAATCAAAATTTTAAAAAATAGCTTTGGAAAGTACAGAACTCATGAAATCGAAGAACAGCAGAAATGTACAAAACTCGTTATAACCTTTCAAATTTCTCTACACAACAAGAAAGTTTGGTTGTTACACAATATAGATTCCCTCCTTGACATTTACTATTTTCAACGTCAAGCTAAAATGTGTGAGTAAAAGACAGGTAAGGTGATTCAAACAATGTGCCCATCACTTTAAATAAGAAAACTATAGCCATACTGTTTGTACATATATATTCAAATCATATATATATATATATATATATATATATATATATATATATATTATGTGTGTGTAATATATCAAAATTATTACACTTAAAATATTTCTCTAAAATTCTCCTTTTCTCATTCTCATTCTTTCATATCAATTTTTCCAGCTAGAAAATCTTTGAATTAAAAGGAGTGTTAGGTGTAAAGCTGTTTTTATCAATCTCCCGAAACTAACTCTGAAATAAATGCTGAAATAAATGATAATTTTCTGTCCACTAGCCACATTTTTATCTGTCTCAATAAAATGTTTCATTTTTTAATTATCTAAGTTCCTTTCTGACGGTTAATATCGCAACCTAACCTGCTTCCTTTTGGGAATAGCCCCACGCTCTCTCTCGTTTTGAGGCGACTTTGCAATAGAAAAGTGTTTTCTTGTATCATTAATTGCTCTGCTTTTGTCGGGAAAACATAACTTTTTCCTAGTCTTAAATAAAGTAAACTCTCAACGCGTACTTCGCTGTTATTTTAATGGAGCCAGGATTACAATAAAATTAGGCTCAATAATTGCCCAGGAAGTCCGGGCAATTAAAAATAATCGGACTAAATTTTCTTATGTGACCGATGGATTAATTTCTCAGTGTTACACACACACACACACACACACACACACACACATATATATATATATATATATATATATATATATATATATATATATATATATATATATATATATATATATATATATATATATATATATATATATATATATATATATATATATATATATATATATATATATATGTGTATATATATATATATACATATGTATACATATATATGTATACATATATATATATATATATATATATATATATATATATATATATATGTATATATATAATATATATATATATATATATATATATATATATATATATATATATATATATATATGTGTGTGTGTGTATATATATATATATATATATATATATATATATATATATATATATATATATATATATATATATATATATATATATATATATATATATATATATATATATATATATATATATATATATATATATATATATATATATATGTGTGTGTGTGTGTGTGTATATATATGTGTATATATATGTATATATATATATATATATATATATATATATATATGTATATATATATATATATATATATATATATATATATATATATATATATATATATATATATATATATATATATATATATATATATATATATATATATATATATATATATATATATATATATATATATATATATATATATATAGTGTGCATGAAGTGCAAATTGAAAACGATCCCTTATAATTAAAGTTTTCTGTTCGCATTCAAAAGTTAGTAATAGAGTAGATAAAATTAATAAATTTGCAAAAACATTTATAACAATAATCAATGAATGAATATTATTGTATTATATTTGCAAGAAAAAAAGCTTTTTCCTAATTATAAATTTCTTGAATTCATCCCAGGCCACACAGTTTAATTTACGGTTTGCATGTGACCTGCTAGCCATTTATCTACTCCTGGGTTAAATGATAAATTTTAGAGAATTTATATGAATGATGATTGGCGGTACAAGAAGAGCTGGTTTCATTATCAAAGGATGACTCTTTAAGGAATTTGTCACCCAACATTTTATAGAGTAATTAGAGAATGTTTTTTGGGGAAAAACTTAAATCCATAAGGTTTGTTGTCAAAAAAGAATGGAGAACGAGAGAGATAAAATCAAATAGAACTTACAGTCCACAGCAACGCAAGTACAACAACACGCCATATTAATGCCATATCCCAAAGCACAAGAAAGCGTGAAAAATAAAAATTTTCTTATAAAAATCTTCCCCTCCGATAAAAGAAATCGATGTATGCCATCTAACCAAATTGTCGAAAAACTATTTCAATTTATTTTTCCATTTCTATAGTAAAACCGGGCTCCCGCAAAGCCATGTTTGGCAACAACAAACTCTTTCCTCTCTTTGTGTGCAATCCTTCCCTGAACCCGCTTCATAGATGTCAGAAAATTGCACCTTCAGCAAAACGTGTCTTCATATAAAGAATGATGGCGGGACCTTACTATTTTTAGACTCGAGTAAGAGAATTTTCCTTCGGAATCGGCATTAAAATTAAGAAGAGAATTATGAAGTTAGACTGTCATAAAATTTTAACTTCGTTTTTCTGGTGTTTTACAGCATTACACAAACACACAAATACACATGCATATATTTATGTATGCTTGGATATATAATTGCTGTTTTCCCCTGCACGTTTTAAATGCACGTTTATAATAAAATCTTTCACTCCTAACAATTATTTTTTATCTTTATTATTTAGATAAGAATCATTAACTTGAAAATGTTTTTATATGTCTGTATGGATGTACAAAAAATATGGAACATTGGTAAAATAATGTAAAAATAGAATAGCAAATTCATAGCGAAAAATTAAAAATAACAACTAGGAATTGGGTATGGTTAACTAAAAAGTAACGGAAGTGAAACAATTCAACAATAAAAAATAATTTTAATGCATATACTGGAATTATATTTCTAATGTCTTTAATCTATGTTTGTTTTTTAATCTACTTTATTTATATCAAAACATATTGCTTATTTAAATCATTTCTTTTTAACAAAAACAAGAAACAGATATATATGATAAAAATCATTGAACTTAAATTTTACTATCATCCGTACTTCTGAAAGTGGAATAATAAAAAGATGACATCAGCAATTTCAGAAGTAAAACAAAGAAATTGAAATAAAAAACACCATTTCTCTATTTTAGTAAATTAGATATGTACATATAGATCGCACAGTAATGTCTTACATTTAAAATTCATTAGTTCTTCTATTCTCAGTAACATAAAAAATAATATACAAAAACGAAATTTATGTCATCTATATTTGGAGATAAAACCATCCTATTTCTGAGTGAACAGGCATTAAAATATCATAATATTATGGAATTGAGTTGGAGAATTTTGTTTGTGTTAAAAGAATATTTATTAAATGATTTATATATGAATTATCTCACGAGTTTATATTAGCTATTATATATTCCGTAAGTACGTAGCGTTTAAACACGTTTCCTAAATTTAATGATGAAGTTCGAAGAATTTTAGATTAAATACACACAAACATACTCATTCATACTCACAAATGTTATAAAAATATTCTCTGCAAGTTAGAAATTTAGAAAAAAAAAACAGACTATATTGTTAAATAAATTTAAAAAATCTTTTGTGCTACAGCAAGGAAGACTTTCGTAATAATTAAAAGTGACTGGTAAACTGCAAATATACTTGTAATTTTCGTTGCATTCAGTCTAGATATATTGCACAAAAGAAGCTTTTTATGGCTTCATGAGAGCTGTCTGCTGAGGCTTCCTTTTGAGAATTCTGCAATATTAAACTTTACTCTTTCCATCTCAATTAAATATATTATTAAAATTGATTGCCAACGTATACTATATGATTATGAATGTATTAAATTAGGATTTAACCTTTAAATATTAAAGTAGTTTTCTATTTATTAGATATTTTCTCTAAAAAAATTGCAAACCTGTTTTGTTAATGCTAACAAATCTTACAATGGGGGTATTTAAACTTATTTCTATATGTACTGTGCTCTTTCATTTTTTAGATGTGTTTCATAATACTTAAATTTTTATTTTCATACTTATTCAGTAGCTTGGCATATATAAAAGGCAAGCTTGTTTAAAAGAGCCAAGAGTGCAGTGCGTAAATGCATTTATTCGCACGCTTCTCATGGTTTGGCGCAGAAAATTAAAGGTTTCCGTTTTGCGCATGTCTATTCCTGTATGTCTGTGCTTCGCGAGTCAACACAGTTGGCAGCACACTCTTCAAATTTAATCGCATTACCTATTAATTCAATCACTCGACATCTTGTGCTCACCATTTTCTAGCAAATGCGAGAAAGAAAAAATCGAATTAAAAAGATTTCGGAATGTTTGCCCGGCGAGCGCGATTTGCTTTAAGTCCCACGCACTCAATTCAGGTGTCAAATTAAATCAGTCGCAGATTGATTTTTCCTGACCTTTCAGCTGTAAAGCGCATTTGCCATGCGTCGCTCATCAAAAACGAAGCATTAGTGTAAACACAAAAGAACATTTCGCGAACATTAATGTCGCAGGCACAAGAAATAGGATTACCGTTTTTTTATTATTATTCTCCGCTCTTCTTTTTGTGTGCGTTGTTTCAAAGTATATTTTTAGATTTAAGTGAATGGAAGATTCTGCTGATTTTTTTAAGAGTCCATGCATATAAAAGACATCTGGAATAAAAATAATTCATGCAGTGAATTAATTCCACTCAATAAAGCAATTTAAGCTCTAAAGCACCTTATATGTAATCATTGATCATTAGTAGCGCAGCACATTAATTTCCTGTATTTATTTATTAGGAGTTAGCTTCTTAAATTTTTTATTTAATTTATGTGCATGCTTATGTATCTGTTTAGCATTGCTCATCTTATATAGGATGGTTAGAAAATTGTATGCTTAATCACTTATTAAAATAAAGTTGAAATTGCTGATGCAGGTAAGCAGTTATTTGATAAAGATTTGGGAATTATTTTTTACATAACAATGCAATATGAAAGCACATATGCTTCCAACTATTGAACTTTGTGACATACATTTTTTGCCTTATTTTGCTGTCGAAACTCTCTAATTATGCAGTAAATAGTATAGAGTGTGTAAATATGCTATTTTCCGAAAGCAGTATTTTGATCTATAAGAATTTTAATTTATAAATGTAATTAGAGGCCAGTTCATAATGATATTTTACGTTTTTATTTAAAATTTCATTTTTTTTTGGTAAGCATATATGGTTTACTGGCTGCGGAGCCAAGTATTCCTTGGACTATTTTAAATCATGAGTCATTCTTTGGTGAAGAGAAGCAGTGATGTCTTATAACACATTCCTAATAATCTTTTCTATTTCAGTGGAAAATTCTTCAGCCATCAGGGTACGGTTTGTTAGTTATTTGGTTGGTAGAGCTACCATGTTTGTCATCAAAATGTCGTTACAACATTATCCAAGAGCTGGATCCACGCAGCTTTTTACGGATACTTACCTAAGTTAACATTTCTGGGTGTCAAAGAATAGCATATGGTCGGTTTAGGTTTTAAGGAAAATAATAGTTAATTATCGTTTCATTACCTTGTTATTTAATGCATCTTATTAATTGATTTTAACGTGACATCGATATTTTCTATAATCTATCTTTTGGAAGAAATGTTTTGCTAGAAGAAAAGTACCAATTAAATGATATTATAGTATTTTCTAGAAGATACCTTCAGGGACGAGAAAGAATTATTTTTTAGTCTAAAATATACAGAGTTAGGCTGGAGAATAATTTATTAATTGTAAAATTAAGTTGGTTTAAAGGATATTTTTTCTGAAATTTAAAAAATTGTTTTAAAGAAATGGTTGTCAGTGATTTAATTATTTAAAAATAAAATTTTTATTTCATTTTTTCAGTATTTTTATATTTTTTGTACACGTATATGGTTTGTACACCCTGACTCCAAAAAATGTATACATTTTAAAATGCAACCTAGATTAACCCTCTAACTGCTTATCTCGCGATTTCTATGGGCAATTCAAATGTGGAGCAAAATTTGCTAATCCTGCCATTTTCGCGGTCATATGTTTTTCTTACATTCCGCCTTTTCACCGTTTAACCAGTGGAATAAATTAAATACAATATTAGACATTTAATTAGGTAATAAATATAATTATATGACTAAAACTATAGTTATATTAGATAATAGAATTATGGATAGTATGTTATAAATAGAAACTATATTACAATTAAAATTTATTAAAAAAATAAATTTTTTGTGATAACAGCTGAAATTAGTTTTTCTAAAAGTTTAGTTTCTCATGATAAAAGTCAATATAAAAATAATTTCTAGAAAAAAAATAGTATTTAAATTCTCCAATTTATATATATATATATATATATATATATATAAACTATGCAAAAAAATACTCACATTTTAAAGAGATCTCGGTTTACAAATTTCGCAGTCAGAGGGTTAATAACCGCATTAAACGCTATTGTTTTGCTACACGAGAGCTAATGGGATCAGAATCTTCAAGGTAATTCTAAATGGTTACTAAGATGTATGTGGGATTTGAACCTACAACCTCCGGCACCCAAGAGCGGAGGTGAACCCATTTGGCCATCTTTCCGCTCTCAAGTGACGGAGGTCTCTATGAAGATATAAACATTTTAAAAGTGAAATTTCACATACCTATAACAAATTGTGGAAATTTTTAATCAAAAAGTATAAGGAATAAATTGTAATAAATATTAGATAGTATAAATTGTAAAAACTTCTATAGTGATCCTTTAAAGGTCATTAATCATTAACCATCCTGATTATATAAAACTTCATACACGCTACATGTTATGGTGTATTGGAAGTAATTTTCTACTTGAGTGTACTGAAGCACCAAGAAAAAAAACTATAGAAATTCAGTCCATGAAGTTGTAAAAATTGGTTAAAAGAAAATTATACTTTCACTTGATTTGATATTGTCATAAACATAAGAAAATTCTAAATATTTTTACTTCGAAACTTTTTTGATTTAAATTAAAGAAATACAACGATATAGAAATCTTAATTAGTTTGTTTTAAAGAATATTATAAAGTATTAAAATGTTTAGCAATAAAGACACAAAAGGATCTCAAAATATGCAATTAAAAGGCAATTTTGGAAAAATTACAGATTGCTGTTCTGACCAAAATGACTGATAAAGCCAATCATATTATTAAGTATTGGTCTGTAATAATGCTAACAATGAGAATGAACGTGCTACATAACTACACAGTTTTTTTATCGGTTTATTGCAATTTATATTAGCACTAAACACACCAACACTTAATACATACCTATTTCTTTTACTAATTCATATATTTTATTCACTTAATACATACATATTTCTTTTATTTCAATTTTAATTCGTTCCCCATCGCATTTTTACATACACCTTACGGATCATTCGACCCGTTGTGGTATGTTTAGTGTTGATATAATTTTAACTGATTGTAATTTTGAATTTTAAATGGTGAAAATAAAATTTTTGTAATTTCCTGTCATTTCTGCGTTTATCGGTCAGATAGTCTCGCTTACACACATACATCGATAGAAAGGAATTAAATAGTTTTTAACACCTTTTAAATTTTACCACAGACTTGTCTATGATTGGATTTTTGCAAATAAAGTAAAATTAATTTTAAAACTATCTCTTAAGTAGTAAGTTAAAACATTATTTATTTATGAGCAAAGAGATAAAACAGGATTTGATTATTATGCATAAATCTTCAACACTAAATAAACGAATTGAGTAAATTGTATATCATAAGTGTATGATATGAAACATTAAATGAGAACACGTCAAAACTCAAAAATTTACTTCCAAAAACTAGAAGCCAAATTTTGAAATGATTTGTTTTACAAATGCCATAAATATTTTATTTCTAGGACTTGTAACATATATATGGGAAGTGGCCTTAATTTATGATTTACGGGGTCTTTAACTGGGGAAAAAGTATACGTTTATCACAATTTTCGGATATCCACTTTTATCATATTTTTCTGAAAAAGTTTCATATGTCCTTAATATCAGTAAAAATAAGAGTCATGTTTTTCATTCTTAAAGAGTTTACTCTCATTAAAAGTTAAGCATTGTTCCCATCACACTCTTCTGAAAATGGGAATGCTCTCACCTGGTTGGGAAGACAAGAAGTGACAGGAAACTAGTAGTGCGTAATTTTGAAATGATTTGTTTTACAAATGCCATACATATTTTATTTATAGTAATTGTAATACATATACATGGGAAGTCGCCTTAATTTATGATTTACGGGGACTTTAACCTGGGAAAAAGTATACATTTATCCCAATTTTCGGATATTCCACTTTTGTCATGTTTTCCGAAAAAGTTTCATATGTCCTTAATATCAGCACAAATAAGAGTCCGATTTTTCAATCATGAAGTATTTAATGTTATTAAAAGTTAAGCATTGTTCAAATCACATGCTTCTGAGAATGGGAATGCTCTCACCTGGGTGGGAAGACTAGAAATGACAGGAGACATACGACAAGAAAATAATTCCACAAAAATAATTTTACAAAATAATTATTCAAAATGGTTTACTTTTTACATTACAAGTTAGAAAGAATTAATAAAGCAAAATTGAAAGTTTGAAATTTCCGTGTATCTATTTAATTAAAATTTAAATATTAAAATAGTTTTGACTGTGAAAACATATTCACGGATAAAGATGGAATTTAAATAACTTTAAAATGTGGTGTTATTTAACTAAAAAATGCATTTTCTATCTGCTATATTCACTTAGCTCTACATTCACTTTTTATACCTTTGTCCTCCTAGTGAAAATAAAATGAAATAAACCAAGACTTGTGTCATAACCAGAGATTCGGAAAATATTTCTGCGTCTAATATTATTCTCTTTGAGCAAAATGCTTTTTTTATATTTTTTTATATCTGACATTATGATGCATAACGAAAAATATGCTTTCCTTTCATCACATGCGAAACAATCATCGTCTTTTTTGTTTTCTGGTCCTTTATCATTTAAGTTGTATGTCTATTTGTTTCTCCGTTTGTCATTTCACGAAAAGATTAATCACCACTTAATACTAGCATCAAAGGAATGTTACATTTACACATGGCATTAAAACAATGATACAGGTAATTCCTGTGAATGATTCTATCCTTGGAATCTTTTTTTTTTTTTTTTTTGTACTGGATTTATGATGAATTCGAGGGAGAACTGATTGAAGTACTTCTCACAAACGCATGACCATTGACTAAAACTACCTTTGTTTGAACTTCAATCTTCGTTTCAACAGATATTATTCGAAGGCTTCATTCAAAGTCAAACTTGTTTAATCACGAATGTTGTTAGGCTTTAATAGTCAATTACGTAAAACAATTTCAACGTATCGACACCGGCATATCGCAAGAACTACTCTCCCCTATCTGTATCTGAAAATACTCTTTTTTTTTTAATTTCCAAACTTAGAAACGCAATAGTATGATTTTCTGAAAGATTTACTAAAAAGTGACTGCCAGAAAAAAATATGAATATTTTTAAAAATAATATAAAATTGTCAAGATTCTTGAGAAAATATTAAAATTGAACATTTTTTTTCTTGCATTTGCACTTCTTACATAATTTGATCTAATACAACATACCGATGAATCATCGAAATTTAGCGTATATTCTATAGATAAATAAACCATCTTTATTTTTTATTTCCTTTGTTAACATTCGATTATTACTTTTCATAAGTGTTCTATGTAAAGGATCATATATTAAATTATTTATGTTCTACTCATTTTTCAAGGAAAAGTTTGAATTTTTCGCCCCTAAAACTATACAAAACTTTTTGCAACTGTTTAAAAGCTAACTTTTTTTTAGAATGTAAGCTAACAGAAAAAGTAACTCTCTTTACTAAATGTGGGGGGAAAGAACACTCGACATCAAAAAGGAGTGCCATTTTATGCAAGCAGTCTAACGTGTGAAGTGAAATTCATTATATCCCCAAATCTTTCGAAATTAGTTTTCGATTCGTATTTTTAATATGTAAATATTTCTATTTGCCTCTTATATGCATTTTAATTTAAAAACTTATTGCTGGTAATTGCTGTTTTATTTCAATAATGTATGATGTCCTTCGTATGTTCCTATCATTTCATAAAAGAGCGTAGAAGAAACACACAAGCAAAAACTTAATTTACTTTCGGTTTTATTCTGGGTAAGAAAAATGTAACTGTCTTTCAAACCCGGTACCGGAAATGATTTTTCTTTTCTTTTGATTTCTAATAATCAAATCAATCATTTTATATGTTACATTGTTCATTTTAATTCGTTCCATTATTTATTTTACTCTATTTAAATCGGGTATCGACGACCATTGCTTCATTAAGCATATACAACCAATAATCTTAAACTTTAGAAGCATATCCCATTTTCATATCAGGGGTCGAATAAAAATTTTAAATTTTGCTGCAGAAATACTGTAGTTTATAGCAGGAATTTGCAACTTCTGGTGTAATTAAATAGTTATTTTGAATATTATGTCTTTCATCATATATATACAAGGGGAAAACTGAAACCAGGGTTACAAAGATATCACACAAAATTATTTACATTTCCTTAACATATAACTCCTTAATTATTAGATATTATTAAAAACACTTTCAAAGTGAGATAGTTTTCAAAGTATCGATTATGATTCAAAAAATCTTTAAACTGCAATCCTTTATTCCTATTATTTTAGAATTATATTTAATTCATATGATTAGTAGTTGGTTAGCAACTGCTATTTTTTACTTTTATCGCAGCTCTCCTAGCAATATTTTTTTTCCAGAACTACTCTCAAAAGTTGTTCTAATTAGATTACTCAAGGCCTAATTAAAACAACTACTGATATTATTAATAACTATTCAAAATTATGATTACTATCAAAAGTTAGTATTTAAACCACAATGTTAATTACTATTCAAACTGATTTAAAGTAATTTAAAATCATTAAATAGTATTTAAATTTACACCAAACTGCTAAAAGATTATTTTAAATTTCCTCTCACATGAGTAGTTGGTAGGTTGAAGTAGCTGCCATTATTTTTCAATCATTGCAAATGGCTCAAAGTTTTGTTCTCTTCTGAGTAGCTGTTTTTATTAGGTTACTCAAAGGTAATTATACCGATCTTCCATAAAGCCGAATACAAATATTTAAAAACATCTATATCAGTTGCTTTTAAACTTCAACCCCCAAATGATGAAATTGCATAATAGGAAAGAAACAAATTTAATTTGGATGTCTTTACTATCGAGTTTGACATAAGAACAAAAATATGTAAAACATATTGATAATTAAAGTCATAGCTTTATTATGTAAAATATATGAAATATAATAATTTATTAAATTGCTTTGTAAAAACAAGATTTCCTTCCGGTTCTAGTCAACCGAGGGTGAGCCAGACTTCCAAAGTATAAAGCGTGTTATTTATATTTTATGTACCTGTCTATGTTTATATTTTATGCAGGGCTGGCAACTAATTTTTTTATTTCTTTTTATTGTAAACTTGCATAATAATGGAAATGGGTTAAAATTATTCAATTTTTTATTAAACTTTAATAAACAGAATTAAAGTTTAATAAACAATTTTTTATTAAACTTTAATATTCCATAACTTTGTCCATGCACACCTAATTTCAGTTTAATTTGGTATAGATCCCTCAACGGTTCCGAGAAACCCCGCAGGCTCGTCGGAACTACTAAGAGAAAGATTGATTTATGTTAACAATGGGAGTCGAACTCGAACTCCGAACTTTAAATCTCTAGATATTCGGTATCCTCCGACCTCCGAAAATGAATATACATTTTTTCCCATTTTTCATTCTATGTCTGTATGCTAAATATTTTCACATAACTTATTTCTGTTTGTTAAAACTCTTTGCATTTTTGCACTTAAAATTTGATCCATTTATTTTTCTATGGGTGGACTTACTTATACTCTACCTTGCTTACTTTTACTAGTCTGCAGTGCAGGGAAACTTCAATAGTCCCATATCTTTCTGACATCTTACTGAGTAATGTTCATACTTTTATTTCTTCCGGTAGTAACTTCTAGGTTATGGAATAATCAATTTTTTTACTGCAGGGTCTCGACTTTATTCCCGTATTCTCGGAAATATAAGATACATTAGATTTATAACTTTCTTTCCGCTGAAAAACGCTAGATGCGAAGGTGAAAAAATTATTTTCATCCCTTGTTCAAGTGAAATTTTCTATAATCTTAAAATGAATGGAATTAACTGAGATCAAATTAGTTTAGACAATATTTTGTATATTTATAGCGCAAGCTTTTATTGCAAATTATTTAAATGAAGTATTTAGCAAGCCCCGTATATTTCCCCAGTGAGAAAATAATAGAAACAACAACTAGCAAAATTTATATCTTGCTAATTGGGAAAAACCTCCAACATTTTTCTACGAGAAGCTAATGTTATAAAATTAATCTATATGTGAATGTTGATTCTTTGCTCAAATGTTGTTTTCAACAATCTTTAAAAATATAGAATTAACTTCTAGGTGTAAAACCTTGGCTGGTAAATAGTTTGTACATTTATAGAGTCGGATTTTATTGCAAATAATGTATGTTATATGTATGTAAAATATGTTATATATTTTTACCATGAAAAATAACAGAAACACTAATTAACAAAACTAACATCATGTTAATAAAAGTATTTTTCCAGGGTTTTTTTTTACCTGTGAAAAGCTAGTCTTTCAATATATATCTTCAAATTACTCAACTTTTTTCTCGTTAAAATGTCATTATTTCCGATATTTTAACAAATGGAATTCATTTGAGAGGGGATAATGACGTGAAAATATTTATAGTAAATATTTTTACAGATTTTTAGCATATAAATAATTATGCAAAGTATATTTTAAAATCCATTTTTATTTGAGAATGAAAATAAAATGGAAAAAATAAACTGAAAAATTTAAATCTTATTAATTGGGTAAATTTTATTTTCTGGTGAACTCTATTACTCTCATAATAATATAAGAATTGGTAACCAAAAGTACCCTAAAATATTACTGGTAATTTACTGGTATTTGTATTCTAGTGTGTCTAATAATGTAGAGGGGCCTTTATATAAACCCTCCATATTTGGGTGTACGATTCCTTTCTGAAACAAGACAACACTAGTAGCACAGATTGGAATTTGACTACATGGAATAGTCTAAACGATGAACTGGAATAGAGATCCAATGGAGAGTTTAAAGTTGGACAGTCACCAGCGGAAGTAGCTTCCTGACTGCAATTGTCGCGAAAGGCGGTATGCAGATTATTGCAACAGCTTCAAACAATGAATATTATTACTAGGACGTCAGGACAAAATCACCCAAAAGCCCAGCAGCTTCGAAGGATCACTCTGTAGCTGTAAATGCGTTGCTACATAAAGAGATGACTGTTGGAAAACTTCCTCAAAATCTGTCTGCGTCTCTAACAACGCTATCGAGACAAATGGTTATTAGAATGCTCGGTAAGAGAAGGATCTTTACGCCCGGTGACCAGTGGTAAGTATTCTTCTCACGCAGTTTACCGACAACCCGTCTATCTTGGAGCCGTGAACACCATTCTAGGACAGAAGAGAATTGGCACCTTGTCCTCTTTATTGACGAGTCCAATTTCATAACACAAAGATTTTCTCGACATTTTTTCATCCGTACAGCACCTAATATATATTATCATTCTACAAACTTCAGAGAAATCTACAGATTTGTTGGCATTGGCATCCTTGTATGGGGAGGAATTATATTGTACGAGAGTACATGGCTCCACTTCTTATTTTTGAGAGCAAAATGCTATAGGGATGATATTCTCGAACCCTACTGATAGATTTTTCAAGTAGCTGTGAGTGACCAATTCGTTCTTAAGGACAAAAATGCCAGACCACCACACAATGGTAAAGTTTCCAACCGTTAACTAAAAGAAGAAATTATTGACCGTCTGGTGTGACCAGCAAAATCTCCAGACCTCAATATCATAGAATTGTTGCAGGATGCTCCCTAAAGAGCCGCTGCATGTTGACAATCTCTGGAAGGAATACAATTCAGGCGTTAAGATCAGTACTTATGAAAGAATAATAAATACATCCCAATCATTGGTCAATAGTCTCATTAACAATATAAGAGTTCGATGGAAAGATTGCATATATACAAGAGGTGGCCACACTTTTGTTAGGAGAATCAGTAAACAGTTATGAAGAGTCCTATTTTTACCAAGGTTGATCTCATTTGCATATCAGTCTACATTAAACTCTAGTTCAAATGTATTGTTATCATTTCCTCCATTCCAGTATCAGGTATTTATATACCAAATTTCCATGCATTAAACCCATTTTTTGTCGAAATATCTCAAATTTTATATTTGTTACCTTAATTTTAAGCACCAACGTATTAACTTATTGTCTAACCATAGGGGAAATCTGTTTTTTTTTCATAATTCTTCAAAATTAGAAGGAAATCACTAAAATATGAGCATTCTTTGCATTTTTGTGAAAAGAACCATAACCGGCTTAAGTTTTACTTAGCATATCTTCTATATAAACCTAATGAAGCATTGTGTGAGGCTCAATAATATTCTCTTAAACAGGTAAAGATCCTAACACAAATATTTTCTAAAAGATTTGGCATCGCAATTTCAAAGAGAAAAATAAAAGAATTTTTAAGAAACAATAAATTGTCATGCCTTCTGTTATAATAGAAATGGGCTTTAGCATATTGGCTCGTGGGGATACATAGTAGGAATATAACAAAACCTAATCATTAACACCGCTCGTGAGTGGAGCTACGACACTATTCCGGTTACCGTTTATGTTAATCATTGTTGGATATCTTATTGAAATAATGAGCAGAAAATTTACATTATTTGCCAATAAAACCTGTAACAGAGGTAAGTAGATTTTAGATGCATGTACCTTGATATTTTTTCCAAGATTTCTTTAGTATATTTATAAACAATATTGATGTTTAAAAAATAGGAAACATAACTTTTTATTAACCAATAACTTAAAAAATTCTAAATAAATGAGTGATAGGATAGTGTTGTTAAATAAAGTATATTACGTTTTACGGGATTACGGAATTTCATAAATTTTACGCAAAAGGTCTGACGTGACATTATTGAAATTAAGTTATTTTGACATCTCACATATTCATCATCACCTACATTTGTTACAAAACATTGTGCTTCATTTTACGCAGTGTTTTAAGTCCTTTACAACAGTGAATCAATTTTGTGGGTCATTTCCACAAAATATCACTTCTTTTTCTTCCTATAATGCCCCTCATTTTCAGCTTAAATAGATTTCAATGTAATATTAAAGCTGAATTTTTTATGATCAACATTTTATTTTGCTACATATTCAAAACTTCTTTTTTATTTCTTTTAAATTCTATTCATGTGGAATAAAAGTTAAAAGAAATGGATAGATGTGGGAAATAAATTGATAGATGGTATGCAAACTTTAGTTAACAAAGTTTATTTATTTTAACTATTATTTGTAATTTATGTCAAATTTACATGAGTTAAACATTTTATATCAGTTTATGAATTTTATATATTTAAAACTTTGACAATCTGCGTATTAAAAAAATGTATATCAAATATTATCAAATAATTTGTAAGAAATGTCCATTTGGTCTTCATATTTTATTACCTTACATCATGTTCGTACATCGTTCAAAAACTTCCGATGGAAGGAGAAATAAGAACTGACATATTAGTGCAATCCCATGAAGATATTTAACCATTTAGGAATTTACAACTGCTGCGTATGAGAGTAATACCTACATTCTACCTGGTATGTTGCATCGTATTTCATGTCTTGTGCATTGCAATTACTTGATGAGGGAGCCATCCTTTCTGGACGACATTAATACAATGTTGGTTATCATAGATGCCGCGCAGGGCTAAGAAAACTGAAGAGACTGTGGTTAGGAAGAAAACTCAAACTGTTAAAAAAGTACAGTCTCCATTTACATTGTGGAAACTGCATAACTAAATTTCTTATAAGAAAAAAAAATTACCATTTGATTTGCTACAACTCTTAAAGCGGATGTAGGCTGAAGATAGTTATGGTTTGGGGAATTATTTTCAAGAGGCTTTTAGGAAGTATAGTTCTTGTACATTACTACCCGGTTGATTAAATATATATAAATATCAACTAATTGGGATAATTAGGATTTTTTATAGCCATTTAAATAAAACATAAATTATATAATATATATTGAAAAACTTGATCAGGATTCATTTCAGCCCGAAGGATTAAATTGGCTAACTCATTTTGGCTAACTCTTAAAGAAGATTTACTTAAAAAATATGAATTATTTGTAAGACTGTTATCAAATTCTTACAGTGGAAGTTTTTCTGAGCATCTTTATTAGATATGGTTTCTTAGCGGTTAAGTAGAAATTAGACGAGATTTGATTATTCTTTAGCTTGTTTCCCTTCTTTGCATTTCTTGCATCCTGTAATGCAATCATATGTTGTGTATCCTACTTTAATGCAATTCAGAATTGAAATACAGTATTTATTTTAACATTTTACTTTTTAGCTTTGTATAGTTTATACAGCTAAAATTTATTATCCACAACTTTCATCAAATTAATCATTTTATAAATAAACTAATAATAATTTTATCTAACAAGGATGTTTAGAGGCAAGATTTAAATAGATGTAAAACACTTGAATCTAAAGACTAGATATTTTTCAATATAAACCTCATACATATTAATGACTCGCTGAATCTATTATGAAAATTTTTCTTTCATTGCATAAAAATCAAACATTGACCAATGCAGAATGAAATAATCTGTGTTTATGTACGTCTATGTTACTTTTCAATTTACAATTACACATCCCTTAAATTCTCCATGATAAACTTAATGGAATATCAAATATTACATGTCGCAACAATTTCTGTTGCAAGACTCAGATTTTTAGGTTCACAATTTCTTTCAATTAATTTTAATTATTCTCAAGATAAGTTAGATTCTTAGAATAACTAAAATCTTTAAACGTAATATAATTTATTTCAAAATTACTTCATGTATAGATAAAACTAAATTTTTTTAAACAGCTAAACTTATAAGAAGAGTTCCTTAAATCCCCCTTTTCCGTTAATTATCCTGCTAATTTATGAAGCAATTTTTGTAAGGATTGTAGCTAATCTTTGGGTATATTTTAACTTATTTTGTATATTTTGTGACACATTAAATTGCTGTTTAGAAATTTTACAAGTAAATATATAAATACTAGTAATTAATGATCATAGGAATAAAAACTTTTATGACATGCAATTATTCTTATTTTATTCCAAATTCTTTTATTTTATTAATACCATAGCTATCATATATGAATCGTAAGGTAGAAAATAATATTTGATTTTAAAATGTTCTTTTGCAAATTTTATAGTTATATTGATAAAGATCTAGGCAATTATTTTTAATATATTGAAACTTTATAAGAGGCAAATGATAGTGTAGAGCGTAAATTGTCTTTATTTAATTTATAATCATAATAGATATATCTTATTAGTATTAAATTATTCTAAGTTTTTTTCGTAAATTTTTCAATCTGTATTAAAGTAGTTTATTTTTACATTAATTAAAAGTATAATTAACGTAATCTAAAGTGTTAAGTAAACTTTTAATTATTTAGAAGTGCTTAAACATATTAAGTTTAAATGCTCCAAAATATCGGCTAAAATATTATAGTTGTTTGTTTATACATTTAAAGAGATGAAACAATACTTAACCTCATTTATATTCATTCTATTTCAATATTCTAATATAGAAAAAACCCTAATTACATTTTTCAATAATTTTTATAAGTAATTGAAGTTTATTTAATATATTTAAATTTGCTCTACATGCCTAGGAAGAAGAATTCATAAGGAATTTTAGAAATCACTGTTACACTAGTTAGATTTAATTTTATATTTATGGGATGTTAAAATAATCACTTTAAATTTCTTAGTAAATTCTTGTAAAAGCGAGCATTAAGTATTACTCTCATTAAAATTAATAGTTCTTTTCTAAAGATAGATGGTTTATTAATGGTTCGTTGTACAATTAACTACAACTCCGTAAGAAGAAATGGCAGAATAAAATGGTTCTGAGTACAATTAACAGTAAAAAAAAGGGGAACCTTCCAGTAAAACTAACAATAAAGCCATTTCTTTTATAAAGAGAAATCGGCCGGATAAAAATAGTTTCCCGTAATATTAATGATAAACTTATAAGAAAAAATGTGGTGGGACAAAAACAGTTACCGTAAAATTGCAAATCCCTAAAAATAGAAAAAAGGGCTGCACCGTAAATCTAGTCAAAAATGGTGTGCCATAAAAAATGCGTTCATTCTATGGAAGTGAAGTTTCCAACCCTTTCTTTCTTTTTTTTCTTCTTTTTTTTCTGTTAAATTGTTCATAGCAGAAGGCCCTTTAAATTTTTAGATTCAAAACTAAAGTTAGATATAAACAAACATTAAAAGTGTGGGTTCTTTAACAAATGAACTGTTTTAGTTAAGCTCAATGAATATTAAATAAAAATACAGTAAAATAATGTATTTATTCACAAAAAAATATTCGATGCAGTTCAAAAAAATAAAATGTGGTTTTTTATTATCTTATATAATCAAGGTATAAAGCAATTTTAACAATTGCTGAATTAATTATTTTTAAGATTAATAACATTTATACTACCAAAACTTTTATACATCATGTGTTTAAATTTATATATTTATTAGTATTAAATTTGCATATACCGCAGTATTAAATTTTTACATCCCTTAACAATTATTTTTGTATAGTTAATTGAAATAAATATATTTTAACAATACTTCATTTGTACTCTAGAATAATTGTGATTCCTGCAACGAAATCTGAATTCTTTGTCAAGAAATTAACAGGATGGCTACAATATATGGCAATACAGACTAAAAGGACTCTTGTTTTCTTTCTTCAGGGGCAAATTTAATAACATATATAGCTTAACTAAAAGAAAATAAAACATGGAAAATAAGAAAAAGGCCGTATATTATGAAGCAAAATTAAATACTGGGAAAAGTTTGGAGAGTAATAGAACTATTTATATTCTAAACTTAAATTAATTTTTACCGATACATGTAAAAGGGAAAATTTCCAAAACTGTCCAGATTATTATAAATCGACCGGTGACTGGCAAGTATACTCGCTTCTGGAAACTAACTTCATGGACTAGATCCAAAGAGTGGCAACATTCGCTGTACAAAAGTCGCATATTTCCATCGATAATTGTTAGACTCAGAAAATATCTATACCTGCATTTTAAACTATCCGATAAATGAATTCAACGCTTTCATTATTCAGCGATAGATCAAATATACTTAGTTTCAGCACGAGTTGTCGAAGAGTTCAGAAAGCAGAAATTCATTGTTGTTAAAATATCGTTTGTTACTTTAATAGCATATTGGGTGAAATCTTTTACCTTTACATGTTTTTAATGTTTTCTTTTAATTTTAAGCATTTTTCGAGTTGTAAAGAATTTAGTACCCTATGTTGTTAATTTTAATTTTGTATATTTATGTAAAAAATCACAATAAGAATTTTATAAAAAACAAATTCATGTGTTGCAAAATCCTTAAGAGTATATAATAAATAAAAATAGCAAATTCAAATTTATTTTATTGAGTGTATTTATTTTAATTAGTGTATTTATAAATAAAACTTCTTGATTTGTATATAATCCTTAGTTAATAATAGCGTTCAGATGTGTTACATCGATTCAACATCCAGGAAATGCGTCATATTCGCATCATTTTAGACTATGTTCACTATAGTGTTATTATCGTCGCATGATACATACCAATATAACCGATATAACTGTTTGCTCATTAAAAATAATTTTCATATCTCATGAAGACTAATGTTAACTGTATGCCAACTGTTGCGATTTTACAACACGAAGTATTATGAAGCCAAGACCTACTACTTAAAGATCATTTCGAATGATTACTAATATCCATGGCAATCGTAAGTTTCGAACCCATGAAATCCAATACTGAATAACAGCGCGATTATGTGCTATAATTTTCTTAAGATTCGGAATTAGAAAGGTTTAAAAAGCAAGTAAAGACAAAACATTTATTTGAAAGTGAAAACAATCGAAAATCGAATTGCAGGTTAACTCGCCAATAACACGTTCAGGGAAAAAAAATTTCAAATCATTTACACCATATGCAGTCGACTATTTAGACAACACATTTTCTAGTAGAATATATGTTGTCAAATTTTACAATTAAATAAAACTGCCCAATCTAAAATGACGCGTCCTTTCACACGGAATGGAAAAAATACTTCAAACGAGCTTGCGTACTTGATTATTGCCCACTTCTATTTCGAAATAATTTAACACTTGAACTTAGTGTTGGATCTTTAAGAAGAAAAAACAACATGGTTTAGCAGGTATAATGCTAGTTTTAATCTTAAGAAAATTTTCCACCCTAGATAAATTGGGAAAAGAGAAGTAGCTTAAAAATTTCAAGTGAACAAACGATGTATTCTCCTCGTAAAAGAATAGAAATTTGAAAAAATACCACAAACAAATGAGCCAAAATAAGTGGTACTGTAAGATTGCCAAGAGAAGAGGATGTCGTAGAACTGGATAATGAAGCAGCAAGGAATAGGAATGGCAATCTCAACTAAAAAAAAATCTTACAAGTGAAATTTAAGACACAAAAAGCGGACATAGGTCACTTCAAGGGAGAGCCAAGCTTATGTAGATCATTTATGATAAAGCAGAAAATTTTGTTCTTTAGAACGACATTCACACAAATACTATTTGGTTTGATTTGGTTAGGTTTGAGTGCTGCGGTCAACTCTTTTGCTACAAAAAGATGACGAAACCGGGACCTACAGACCAAAGCCGATTAAGAGCGGCTAACAATCCATGCAAACAGTGGGGTTCAAACCTACGAACTTGGGTATCGTCCTAATAAGCGTCCTACCCATTCGGCCATTGTTTGTCCAAATTACCAATGGAATAGTAGGATAAAGAACCATCTATTCTAAAATATGCATTAGATGTTACTGGGGAGAATAAAATAGTTTACCACTGGTAATAAATATAGATGGAAAACAACTGGTACCCCTGCGAACAGAGTTGTTTATGAAACTGGTACAAAAACAGTATCCCTGCTTACAAGGAAGCATGAAAGAATTTTATTTACATGAGTGTGTTAGATTGTACTAAAAACTGTGACAAGGTAAAGCCTTTGGTCACTTATAAAAGGGGATGAGAAATGTTCCTAATGATGTAAACGAGAAAGAATGGATGCGAGAAGCAATCATGCTTCAGTGGCTACAAAATATTTGGATGTAAGGAGTTATTTTTTCCACCAAAATAATTATTGTTAACGGATTGCATTTAATTGATTTGTTGTAAAATAAATGAAAAAAATTGTCAACAACCCTAACAATATCTGTAGTTTCTTGAGAACAATCTTCAGTGTAATCGTACATTTTGCTTCCATTATTTTCCTCGAGTGCGGCGTTTCTGACGGAACTTACGGTAATAATGCAGCCAAAAATAACTTCAAAAACTCATCATATGAGTTTTATTATATTTTATTGGCTACTTAAATTATTAGATTTAATGTATTGACTATATGACAAATGAGTTTGGAAAACCACTATTAGAATAATTAGTTAATACATCCTTCAAAGTCTAAATGAGGTGGAAAGGCTGTATAAGGGGATGATTCCCCACTTTCCCCATTTTTTACCATATTTTCACAAGAAAATGAAAAAAAATGTGCACATCATCATCATACAAAGTTTCAAAATTAGTATGAAATGTGAGGAATTCTGTGGAAATATCATCATTCAGATAATCTGGAAATATATCCCAAGATAGAGATTGTAAAACAAGAGAAAGAATGATCTAGAAGATTTGAATGCTACCTGAGATCAGACTTTACTAAATCTTTTTAATTCAGATAGTGAAGAATCACATTTTTATCGCTCCATTACATGTACTAGCTTCCTGTAATTATTATGTTTGCAAAAGGAAAATTTTAAATTTCACTTTGTGAATAAGCATAGTATCTTGTTTTTCCGATATTTTTATAACATCATATGAATATTATGCATATGGATTTCATAAATGTAAATATATTCTCAACATTTCTTGCTCATAATATATGTTTGAGTTATGGTTTCATAATTTCATTCCAATGCAGCAGGTGATGAAGACACTCATCCTGACGACTTAACAAGGCTGCAAACCTGTTACTCATTTAGCACCACCCGAGGAGCACATGTATCTTTAAGGTATGCTACGGACGCGAGTGACAACACCCCCGCTGGGTCCTCGTAATTTGGAAACAGGGACCAAGAAGACGATTCCTCAGGCTTGGCCTGCCACCCCCGGTAGTATCGCTTGAGAACTTGGAGGACTTTGTGACCACTAACGTATTTTACATGCCCCAGTCACTTTTAGCGAACACGGCGAACCCGCAACCTTTCAGTTACCAGATCGCTGCCTTTGTCGACTGAGCTTGGTGTCATAAATACATCTATCTTAACTGATTTGACATGTATCCCAACATGTACCATATATGTAGGCTATATATCATGCCATATATCTGGGCATCAGATTTGATAGATGTTTTGCAACAGTGATGTTCCCATCGATTTTAAGCACGATTTAACTAAGTGAGGCTTTTCGATGTAATTGTAATTTTTATATTGGTCACGGATTATTTTACCACATTTTCGGAATCATATCATATAGTAAATTTGCTTTTATACTCTTCCAAAAAGTATTAGACAAACACTTTTGTTTCTTACATCTGTATTTATCTAAGAATAATCATCAGTTCTTATTTTTAGTGGCAATATATAATTTGTCATATACAAGTAAAAAAATACTACTTTTACGATAACTTCTATTCACATTCCATAATCTCAACATAAAAGCAGCAAATACTTTACATGTATATAATACTTTAAAAAAACCATTCGATTGACACAATGATTTTTTGATGAAATGTAATCTTCAATGGTATCTTAAAAACATTTCAAAGATATCCTTTCATCAAAAAGTAGATTTTAAGAAATGCATGATCTTAGTTTACAAAAAAGGCACTATCATTTATTTCGTAAAGTGTAATGTCTTTTGTGAAACAATTTTATGAAACAAATTGATGCAAAATAAAAATGAAAATCGTATTCAGTCTTTAAAAAAAAGTATCCGTATGCATATCTTTTCGAGAATAAAATGATTTTGTCAGCACAGTCATTACGAATATCACAAAGCGAAAAATAATATTTAAAAGCATTTCTCTAGATTTTCGAGAGTTACGTCTGTAATACATTTTTATTAGAGTTGAACTATGGAAAATATTATTGGATGGAGTAGTTAAAATACTAATATTAACACCTCTTACTTTCGGCATAATTTTAGTTTATAATATAATAAATGCATATATAGCTAATAAGAAAAGACGGGAAGTGCAAAAGACATATTTGAATGACTGACTACGGCTTAGAACTTTTATCTGCAGGGCAAATTAACTCTTTATATGCTGTTACCGAACCAATATACCAGTGCTTTAACAAAAAATTTTCAATGACATCATTAACATGGAAATTGCGGTAATGTAAATTTTCGTAAAAATCATGCTTTTAATACACGATAATATATTTAAACTTCTTATATATAGTGTTGAATACTTAAAAGATTCCTTGAAAATGTATTAAATGGAAACATGTTTTCACATGGCCATTATTACAAGAAAAATGTGACTCCGATTATATAACGAAACGCATTTATTATTACAGTTTTCACCAATTTATGGTTCAAAGAAGGTAATATCATATTTTCGCTTTTAGCGAAAATATGATGCGCTTTCTACCATCTTTTCAAGATGCGCTTTCTACCATCACGTAAATGCACTATGAAGCAACAAATACCATTATTACTCTGATCAAGACATTCCTGATGCAGGTGTACGGAGAACACAAAATCATTATCATACGATAAAGGCTCTCATAGACTCTTGGTCTCCAGATTTGACACCGTCAGATTCGGGATTTGAGGTCATTTGAAATTCCACTTGTATCGATTCTATCCACATATTCTGTCGGAACTGAAAGATATGAAACGCCTAGAAGTGTCATCCAGACCTCCGAACCTATTACACATTTCCTTTCTGAATATATAAATCAAATGAAATGTGCTAAGATTTGTGATAGGAGTTATATAACCCCATACTGCTATAGTATATAATTTTGACATACTCTGTTGCTGTTGTTTTCCCCCTATATTCAATCTAACTTCTTTAAGCACCACCTATCGGCAGTTTTTTTAAATTTTTCCCTAAAAAAAGAAAGAAATTTTAACTCGACAATAGTAATCCTGTGACCTAACGATGATAAATCCACAAACCATTTTTCATCTGTGGAATTTCTCTATATTCATGATTTTTTGAACCCACTTTGTGTCCACCTGGTATCATATCTATTTAAATAGAATTTTCATTTATGTATCATTTTTAAATAATTTCATTAAGCTTTTCTCTTTATACTTAGTTTGAGTGAAAAAAATACTGCTTTTGGATTCATTAACTACACATTTGTTCAGATAGTTAATTCCCTGCCCTTCTTGTGTGATATTATACAGAATATTATTTAATTAAACTGTGACGCCGTTCTTCTGTTGTCTCTAATTTTCCGCTGAATTACATTAATGTGAGATACAAAAAGAAGTAATTACGTTTTAAAGTTTAATCTCAACACATCAATTAAAATGTTTGATATGTTAAACCTAATTTTAAGCATTAATTTAGTGTACCCAAAATATAAATGCATTTGATTATATATTAAAGAAAGCTTAGAAATCACCAATAATTCTAAAATTTGCAAAATAAAATCCTTATTTCTGAAGAGCCATAAAGATTAAAATTTTGTCTAAATCTTTAACTTTTGTTATGAATAATTTTAAGCTTTTTAAAATGGAAATTTCACTCTTTTAAAATGGTGTAACAATAATAAGCTTTGTTATTTTGGCACTTCAACTAAGAATTATGCCACTACTTCTCAGTACAAAAGATCATTTCTATTGGTCACAGGTTGGATTAATAATCGAATACATAGGTTTAGCTAACTAGAGTTCTTGTGATTCTCCGTAAGTTTTACGTATATGTGAGCTATCGTCCTGTACAGTAAATTCACAACAACACTGTTTCTACGTAAACGCATCTCTAAAATACCAAGAGTAGCGTTGTATCTAATTTAAAAAATGCATAAATATGGCTACGATAAATCCAACCAACGGCTTTCTCCCATTGTAGTGATTGGAATAAAATGTTTTCATTGCCTGGAAATTGCGTATTAGCATTATATTTCGTTCATTTCCTATTCTCCTGGTTTTTGTTTGTGCTACTTTGAAGAAAGGGCTGAAGATATTTCTAAAATAGAAATATTCTATTAGTCTTGCTTATATAGTATTATTTTTCAAAAATAATTATATTTAAATCCAGACATTCTTTAGTCTTTAACAGATATTTTTCACGCATAAAATAATTAAATAGCAAAACTTAGTCAATATAGAAATTTTGTGTCACATTTGAGACATTTCTTCAAAACAAAGGTCTTTGATGTAAACTAATATTTTTACAAACCCTTCATATATAATTTTATACGTGGTAAACACATTCCAAAATGTGCATTTTAAACGCTCTTACTGAGTAAGAAGTTGACAATTTAAAATTAAATGAATTCATATACCCTAGAAAAAAACTATAAGGCTAGGGGGAAAATATTCATAAAGACTAAAACAAAAAATGTTATTGGAAGTATTTTGAATACAGTATTTTTAACATACATAAACTGGTGCACAAAACAAATTATTTTCTATTGCAATCTACACACTATATAATGAGTAATTTTAATTTCTGGGTATATCTGAAAAAGGACTAGCCGTAAAAGATTTCATTTTTTATTTAGAGCTGTTATAATAAAATCTAGTTATTTATCTCCCTATTCCATTGCATTCAGCACTCTACATGAAAAATTTCAAGCTAATTCGATACGTGTAATGTCCATATATGTTTCTTGTAATGAACAGGATACTTGCTATGCACTAGTAAATACGATATATTTTAATTTTGCATTACGCTATCTGAATTAAAAACAAGAAATTAAAAGCAACGTAGTTTTAATTGGTCTCATTATGTATTCATCACATGAAAGTATTTTTTAATATACCTACTCACCCAGCAAATACACTTTTTATTTATTATTTACAGTAAAACCACTCAGAATATGCTGGGAAAACTCATTTAGTTTAATACATTTACACCAATAACAGTATGATTTATGTTTATTTCAATATTCCATTAAAGTATCGAAAAATGAATACATTGTAAATTACACCTTACACATATTTCAGTTTATCCAAGTTAAAGTTAGCATAAGTTAGTCAGTTTATCCAAGCTAAAGTTAACCTTTTACTAGATGAGATCTAATTAGACTGGGACCTACTGATTAAAGTCGACTTATACAGCCGAGCCAGCAGAGAAATTAAAAACAAGTGGTAGTCCTAATCCTTTAACTATCTTTTGGTGTACACACATTTCAAATCATACTTTAATATGCAATACTCAAAGACTCTATCAGCCGGTAAAATGTTAGGCAAGTTTTTTTTACCATGTTTGATTGAATTAGCCAGAAACATTTTGTGATTCAAGTTAATCTATTTTGGCATAACTTTATGAAAGTTTCTATTTGTTTAAGGATTTGATATGGTTTTGAATGAATAATTTTTTTCAATGATGAGGAAAAGTAAAACATTTTATTTTTAAAGTGTATTTTTCTTCCAATAATAAAATTTCCTCATTTTTTCTGAATACATTTCTGTTTATCGATATAAAAAATATCCATTAATAGGAAATTGGAATTTTTTCTTTAATTATAACCAAAAGAATGTTGAGTGGCATTAACGGTGGTACATACCAGAAATGATAATGGGCAGAGATTCATAATTACTTTTCAGCTGCATCCTTTAATTTTTGATCTGGATGCATAGATCATTCTGCTCTATTCATCCACCTAAGCATCGCTATTTCTGACAAATATTTAATGTGTTAAAGTATCTGGAATCCACCATATTGGATTTATTTTAACCGATGGAAGAACAAATTCTACCATTTGGTGATATTTATCACAAAACTTTTTTCAATAGATTTACATCGTGATATAATGAAAAATGATATGCACAGTCATTCTTTTGCTTTTCAAATAGCAATTAAATTATTATTGATTAAATTGCATAAAAACAGAGTAAAAGGGTAAGACAATGAATAAATTCTAAGTAACATTAAATCAAAATATGTTAGATTCTAAAAATGTTTGTCACCTTGATTATTTCCAAACATATAGGTAGCCGTGTTTTGATACGGAATACTGTATTTGTTAAAAATTTGAAAAAAATCTCTTTTCTCCCCAAGCATAAAATATCACTGATCTCCTGCAAATTTAACTTTATATACACATGATGTTTAATAGCATTTATATATGCTACTAATAATTAGGGTACTATTACAAACGTTTATATATCCATTAAATATAGAATACAAAGTTTACAATAATTAAAAAACTGTTTTAAAATATCCCAAATGCATTCTTAGTATTTTTAAAAATCATCATAGGTTTTAATCTATACAATTTAAAAAAAATCATACTGACCAAAGTTATTATAATTCAGGAAATTGGTACAAAATAATACAACGCAACATGATATCGTAATTGAAATTTAAAGAAAATTGTATTTAACTGCAGTGACAAACAGGACATTAATAAACTTCCCTATTTAAAACTTGTCTGCAGTCTCAACTTTTGTTCAAAAATTATGAAATGTTATGTAGTACATAACGAAAGGATGAAAATTTGTTTGAGAGATTAAAAATAGTTCAAACTTTTAGCCCCAGATGTAGTTTTTTGATGATATATACATTTCGTCAACATGTACACTAGTTAAAAAATTTATTACTATAAGAGAAGTTCAAAATGACGACCATCATTTTCAACTACCATTATAAATCGTAAGATAGTATGGTTTCCAGTTGACCGCAATGAGTCCGGCGAAATACTGAGAACATGTAATGAAATGATGTCTTTCAAATTAGGTATAAATCTTGGTTTTTGAGACCATCTAGATATTTCAAATACCCCTAAAGCCAAAAGTTACATGGATTGAAGGGCCAAAAGTTGTTTGGGAATCGGGATGATCACACATTCCCGGCCCGTATTTTGAGTAATCGCGTTCTAAAGGTTCAGTAACATACTCGATGACCGGGGAGAGATGTCCATACTTGTTACTCAATAAAGTTGTTGTGGACCTGCAATCACGTCACTGCTTTCAAGCATAATTTTTATGTAAAATGGAGCTCCTCCAAACATTAGCCTCCTTTCGTTCTCAAAAATCTCTTTACAGAAGAACGTGTCTTCAGCCGCCACTTTCCTAATGTGTGGCCACCGCGATTACACACCTTAATACATGCAACTTTTGGCTATGGGTGAATTTGAAACATCTAGTCAATCTTGATAAATCAATGTCAATGAAGGTACTGAGGAATAAGTTTCATTTCCTATTGCAAAATGGAAGCATATCAAGTGGGTTTTTTTTTTTTTTTTTTTTTTTTTTTTTTTTTTTTTTTTTTACAAGTTAAAATGTAAAATAGTGTAGGTAATAAAATATGATATTCATTAAATATAATTATCGTATTAAAATAAATTGAATAAAAAAATTTCTATGTTAGCAGCTGGTCCCGTCTACCATAAGCCTGTGAATACTAAGATGTAAAAGTTGCTGTCGATGGTAAAATATTACAATTCCAAGCATTGAAGTTTTTAAAGTGATAAAATTCATAGTCAATCTGAGCAGGGGCATATGAAAGGGGGGTAGGGCTTTAAACACACCTTTGAGCTCAGACAAAATGGCAAAAATAAAAGTTTTAGTAGAAATTATGAGGGCTATTATATTTTAGAATTGTGAATCCCCCGTTGAAAATTTAAAAAATCCCCCTTGAAAAAATTCGCTTGCATACGCCACTGCTATGGAGGGATAAAGACGACAACAAAAACCTTCTCTAGTATAAATTGTGCACTAACGCGAAAGTGAGAAAGATTTAGTTTTTACAGATTGTTTAATACTTTTTTTTTCTTATTGTTGCTCATATTATGGATATTATAATAATTTCCATTATATGAGACAAGTTTTTAATCCAAGCGCAAATTTGATAATAGAATAGCTGGCAGGGAACCTTATAAAATCTTTTAACATAGAAACCTGCCATTTCATTCCTACATTCAAAGAGTTATATAAATTGGCCATCCATACTTGTCAAATTTACATCCAGAACGAATTGTTTTATTTAGCAATAGCATTACTCCATACATGCTGACTCACATGTCATTTGCAATACAACCCAATTATGAATAAAAAGTTAGAACACTGCGTTTCAGTAACAGAATCTATAACATTTCACCACTGTCAAAGATATTTTTAATTGTTCGGAAACTACATGAAGCATTAAACTCTTCCCCTTTAGTTCTCAATTCACAAAAGTTTGGCCCTAGTTTTTTAAACAAATAAAACCAATCAACCATTAATTTGCATTAGAAAAATAAATAACTATAGCAGAATCCTGAGAATTAAATAGATAGCTCTAAAGTTTGAGATTCTAATAGTCGCCTGTTTAACATTTTTAACATCAGTTTTAAAATTTGAGGCAGAACTGCGGGCAGCATTTCTACCTATCTATAAACAAGTTCTAAAAAATTTCTCAGTTCCAACTAAAATATAAAAGGATTAAGCCTTTTACTTGGTTTATTGTTTGAAATCAGTTGATAGGAATAAGCTTTTTTAAATGCATATTCGTAAGGGCTGAAATTATCTAGATGTGTTATAGTTTTGTCTCTACCCATAACGTATAGCTTACTTGCATGAGTTTATTCAGCCTCAACACAAAACTAACACCCACACCCATTATTGCATACATAGTTCAACGGTTACACCGTTTTCCTAATAATAAATAATATTAAAATGCATTTGGAGGTTAAATAGTAAATTAAAAAGTTTTCAAGGTTTACAAATAATAACAATACAATAATATTTTCGGTAAGATTATGGCGTGATTTTTTATTGCCTATTTGAATACATAGTTACCTGACTTAGCTCAAAAGAGGAATATAGCTACATTTTTAAAAAATATTCGGGGATAATGTAACACTATAGAAACATCCACTGCAGTTGGATGATTTAAGAATTTTTTTAAAGAACATATGCTGTAATTTTTAAGAATATCCTTAATATATAAGAAAAGATATTTAAAATTCAATTCATAACACATACATAGAAAATATTGTACTGTGAGAAAGAAAATGAACATGAGCTACAAATGCAGAAACAAATATAAATCATCTCTTCAAAATGTATAAGTTTATAAAGTGATAATTAGTTCTATTGTTGTACATAAGTACAGATTGATAAATCCAGAAATATTCTTTAATCGAAAGATTAAATGAAAGTATGAAAACCTTAAATTCTTTCATTTGAACGATGTTCTAATATCTGTTTTTCAACATATTTTTCTATACTCATATGTAATAATGAATAATGCGCAAACCCTTCGGCGCCATATTTAATGAGTGTTAATGACTGTTGAAAACAATGGCATTGTTAATTAAATGTTGTGCTAATAAATCGATATGTTTGTTTCTCTTTGTGTATATTATAATAGCGTCAAATGCTTAATTTAAACCTTTGTACTTTCCTTCTATTCGTAAACAAGAAGAATAGCACAATTACTTTTAAAGTAAAAAGAATATTTCACTCCAGGCCATCATTTAAATCATCAAACAGTTATACAACTTTTATGTGTCAAGAAACATAGTAAAAAAATCAATGCAACAACTCATGAAAATTGTATCCAAACTTTTGTTTCTGTCTTTAAGTATTCCTCAGTTCTGTGATATGAGCTCTAAGTAATAATTATAAAATCCTTTTTTCCAATAAAATAGCAAGAACATTTCATTTCCACTCTCTAATTTGTAAACTAAACAATGAATAAAAATTATGCCGGAATACCCCAGAGATATCTTATGCTAATTATAGGTATTATATATGTATTATATACACTAGTAGAAAATGAAATTCCAACACCATGAAAAAAATTAGTTTAAAGGGTATAAATTTAAGTAAAACTTTTACCAAGGTAACATACTTATTTGATTAATGTTTCAAGGTCAAAAGTTAAAGTATACATAAAAAAAGTTATTTCAAATTGTGAAATGGTGATAGATTAATAACTGCCGTTGTCACCATGATGATGAATTCAATAATGCAAACCGACTTGCATATTGTATCGTACAGGTGCTGACTGTCTTATTGTTAGGTAGAGTTTTACTCCTGTTGCACCTGGTCAATCTAATCAGCAACGAATCGTGCTAATTGTAAATTACGCTTATGTCGTTTATATGATCGAGGGAATAAGCATCGTGTAATCTCTCGGTCCAAGACAACACGTTAATACTTTGTAGAGTAGGTTGCAGAATGGCAGTGAAATGGGGATAAGAGTTATTCTTTTATAAATTCCTCTTTGACATAGTTCTAGAGATAAATGAAAATTGATTCAATTAACTACCTGACATACAAATGTGTTAGCAAAATACGTCTGAAGCGTGTTTCTGTGATCATAGAAAATTATATTCCAAACCACAATTCCTGGTGTAGGTGCAGTAAATCTATCGAGCAAACACATATCTTCTGGAAAGTCATCTAACCTCTTCTTAACCAACGTACGAACAACCGCTGGAGTTTGTATTGTCTAACACATTGTATTTATAATTTATATATTTAGTTTTCATTCGAAGCTTCATAACAGGTCCTAAGATCAAATCTTTCTACATGAAAGTATGTTATCGATTCTTTAGTATTTTTGTAATCACTCATCTATGATATTTTGTCTTTACTTACATGTTTACATATTGTTTAATATGAATATTTTTAGTTAGACACGGAAAGCAATACATCCCATTTGAAATAAATCATTAGCACAAAGTAAGACAAAGTATTGTTTCTTATAGAGATCTATTTTAGTGTGGTTTTCTGTTCTTCATAAGTGTGCATTAAACCCTGCGCAACTGTTTACGAGTGTAAACTGAACCCTGGTTTTTTATCATGTATTCAAATATGCATTTGGATTATCACAACAAAAGTAGGAACTCGACGCTGTATCAAACACCCAGGCAGTCTTTCGATCATTACTATTACTCAAAGTTGGTCACACAAAGGTGTCTACCATGTGTAAAGTGGTGTTCCAAACAAGGGCTTGATACCCACATATTGTTTGTTCATCGCTTTTTAGATTTCTCATTGCTCATAGAAGAATGGCACATGGCGCACATTTGCTATCCTTCTGATTTGGTTGAAACCCAAAGATCACTGTTCTATTTCTGCTTAGAAAAAATTCAATGCATTACGCCTAAATAATATACATAGAGATGTTCCTTTCAATCTACTTTTAGACAGTTGATGATGCAGTTCAGGACTGCCCCATATTCTGTTGGAAATAAAAGAAACGGATTTGGGTAATACAACTTTTGAACTACACTGTTCAAGTGGGCTTCATTTGTGAAACTCAGATCAATAAATGAGTAAATGAAAATCTCAGAATCTCATAAAAGCTTGAAAATTAACCAAAAACTACTCTGATATAATACTTCCCATTTAAAAGGATAAAATGCCCAGGAATGAATGATTAGATGTTTAAATGGCTTACACTCATTCATACAGGACAGAAAGATATGAAAAATGAACCATTGTGTAGTCCAAAAATTCCAATCTACCTATTATATTCATAAATCAATCCGGGACCATTCGGTCCTGAGGCCAAATAGTCCACTAGGTTGTTGGTGATATCAATCTATCTATCTTATCAAATTAGGTATAATAAAGAATTATAAAAACAATACTTCTGGTTTCGTGCAGCTAAAATAGAAGTTTCATAGAATTAGAGAGGCAAAAAATTAAGAAAGCTCATTTGCAGATCCAGATATACGATCAGCAATGCATGATGAAATGTTTGAGGAACTATTTAATCGACTGGAGACAGCAACTTACTAAATATAAAAGTTACAGGTTTAGGAGAAATCGGAAAAGGGAAAATAACCGTGATATTGTCAATGATATTATAACTTGTTATAAAAATATATGTATGTAATAGGTTCTTAAATCTACAATTCCTACATTCACATCTAGATTTCTTCTCTGAAATTCTTGGTACATTGAACGATGAGCAGAGGGATCAGTTTTATCAGAAAATTTCAGCTATGGATAATTGGTATCAAGGGAAATAGAATTCTAATATGTTAGTCGATTACTGTTGGAGCCTTAAGAGGAAAATTCCACCGACAAAACAAATCGTAAAAATGACTTTTCTTACTTTCTAGATGAGTCTGGGTGTTTGAATACCATGTAGTATGATCGTAGGAAATATTAAAGAATATGAAATTACAAATGGTTGTCTTTCAGAAACCTTGCTTGACCTAGAAAAACAGAAATCATAATTGAATTTAATAAAAAGAATCACATATTTTTTAGACAAAGAAAAAAATGTTACTTAATGTAATCAATAAATATGCTTTCATGCTGCCAACACTATTTATTTATCAAATATGTTACAGTAAATTCAAACTTCAATTACATAAAGGAAAAATAGAAAGTAAGTTTTAAAACTCTTTACTAAACAAAGATTTAATTTGATGAGAGAAAAGTAATGCACTATTAAATTTAAAAAAAGTCGTGCATTATATTACTTAAAATCCATAAGTAATTTCTGCAATTTAATACTCCCAGAAACCAATTATTTAAATTATACGAAATTTCCGTTCCCGAAATCCTGCTGCCGAACTAGATCTTGGTACTCTCAGCCTAAGAAATTAATGTTATTGTCAGATCAGCTTAGATACATTTATAAACTTAAAAAGACATTATTTTTTAATAAATTAATGAGAATCAACTTTGCGAGCTTCATAAGTATTGTGTTTAGAAATTATCATACCATCAACTATCTGCTTTAAAGTCTCTAAATATATTCGGTTCTCATAGTGAAAATTCGACAAAGGTGTTTAACACCCGACAAGGGTGTTAAACACCGTTGGGCTCCAACGGTGCAAATGACAAAAAGTTCATGTTATATTCAAAAACAAAATTTATGTAAGACACGGAAAATAGAACCCATTTCTTGATTCAATTTTGTTCATTCATTAAAAATATTTTACATATATTTTGAAACAAAGTAGTCCAGATGTATTTTTATTTCATAAGCAAATGTTGTCAATCGTGACTGTTATGTTTAAAGTCGCATTTATCTCAAAAATAAATTTTTATCTAAAATATTACACCTGTAAAAACACTATGGCTGCTATCTGAACTCGTGAAAAATATATATTATAACTTGGATTTTAAACAAAGTGATCAGAATCATTAAATAAGTTAATCAATTGCCAACATTAACATTTTAATCTCCAAGATAGAAGATAGATTAAAGTAAATGCTTGGTGAATATAAGAGCATATCTTGCTCGTGTTTTCCGTTTTTAGCTCTTAACAACCTCTCAGAGAAATAAAACAAAATTCACCTCCATGAAAAATGCGTAAACTGTTTACTGTAGTCGTTCTTGATCAGCAGCCCAAAGATTTAACATATCATCATTGATTTGTAGCCAGTCGTATTCCTGCAAAAGTCCGCTTTGAATTTTTTATCCAACAGCAACACTTTCACTTCATCAACATATATTTACGTAGCTGAAAACAAGTAATAAAAATCAATAAATCACTATGAAACATAAAATACGGTCAATTTATCGCTTGTGCTATATCAGAGTATCGTATCTCTCTAAATAAACCAAACAAGCATAAATTATACCAGTAGAGTTCAACAAAAAGTTTTTCGGTATCATGTATATGTATATATATATATTTTTTATTTATATTCATATCGATTTATATAAATAGCACCTCATTTACTAGCTTAATGGATTTTGTAGCTAACATACTTCTGTGCTCATATAAACTCAACACGACCGTTCTTCAGATGAAAATCAGTGCGATTATAGTTTAGTTTATCCAGAAATTTCATATTTATCATCCTATCGCGTAAACGACTTTAAATTCTTATCTGTTGTAATCTACTGTTTCATCTCTCTTCAATTTATCATTATTATTGCGTTTTATTCGTAATTTAACATTTTTGAAACTGTTTTGAAAATTCTAATCTTCTTTCCTTTCGAATAAGTACTGTTTTATGATAAGCGGTTCGAATTCCTAGAAATATTTTAACACGTTTAAATGAGTCCATGTGAACACATAGAAACTCCCTCTATTTTAAAGTGTGTAAGATCAGATAGGATCAAATATCAAACCTCACCACCATTTTTGTAAAAAAAAAAAAAAAAACCTTTTCAGCAAAAAAGAAAAAATGTAAAGTATACTTTATATATTCAAATCATTTATTAGCTGCAATTCATGGGAAAACTATATTAGCTACAAACAGCAAACGTGTCTTATCTTTAAATACACTCGAAACATGGAGTAGCTTCAGAGAAAATCTGCATGTGGAGCATTTTTTGCACAATTTCAAACTCAGCGATTTTAAGACTCTTCATGAAATGACTTTTAATATTTCTGCGCTTTTGACGGAGATTTTCCAGGTGGGGTGGGGAATAAGATTATTTCACTCATAGTCATTAGATTGTTTAAAGTTATGTAACTACAAAATTCATCGGCAATTTGGACGTTTGAGTGTGATTTTATTTTAAGTATCTAAATGTAATAGTATTGATCTACTTTAAAGATTTAATTCATTCTTCTCTTAAGTTGTTATTTTTATTTTTATACTTTCTCTCATTATTTTCTGGCTTAGTTTATTCTGTTTTTCTTTTTAATTTATAATTCTCCATTTTCCTCCATAAAAGAAGAAATAATCATCTTTGCAACATAATTTTCATCTTTAAATAACGCATTTATTATTTGGAGCAAATTGACATTTTTTTAAATTTTTTGTTGTTTGGAGAGGTTCGACGTAACTAATTAACATGCATTGAGAGACAAAAATAAGAGCTTAGGAAAATTTATATGCTAACTTAATTTTTTTTTTTACTTTAAGATAGTACAATTTATGTAGAATTATTTGCTTGCTTAATAATTCTTATTGCTAATTGTTTTTCTCAAAGATGCTAAATTTTGGGTTTGGGAAGTTAACATTGAAATAATAAACATCAAATTACTCTCTTATTCTTAAAATATGATACACGTTTCAAAATTTTGCATGTGAGAATTTATTACACATTTACAGAATTCTCAAAGTATAAATTCATTTGAGTTCAAATGAAACTTATTCCTAATTAAAGTTATAAAAATTATTATCCTGCTTAATTATATCAAAAGATACTATAGAATGCAGATAGTGAAAGACATTTTACGAATCGATCCTCGGCAATTAAAAGTACGTCTTAAATTTAAATGAGATTTCCGAATAACAGTTGCGTTTTCTTCCACATTTGTTTCCTTTTTTGAAGAAACATCTTCACAGATTAATAGCACCTTGCTCCAGCTTTTGGCCTTTCTTCAGTTCTAACAACTTTTGCAATACATCATTACGCTCATTATCAGTTAATTGCTTCGATTCCTTTCAGCTTATTGCTTGGATTCAGTACTCCTTCTTTTAAGACCAATACTATTTTCATCGAATTCTAACGATAGGATTTTCTTCTTTATTTTAGACAAAATATATTATTTTTCTTGCGAAAAGCTTTTTACTTAACCAAAAGCAGAAATCTAACAACTAAGATCTCTTATTTTAATATTACTTTCAGAAATTGATTAGATTACTTCACTGCTAAACTGTTGACATCAACGTTAACCCTCTGACTGCTCAATTTGTAAACCGACATCTCTTTAAAAAATGAGTATTTTTTGGTTGCATAGTTTAAGTATATATATAAATTGGAGAATTGAAATACTAATTTTTTTTCTAGAAATATTTTTTCTATATTGACTTTTATCATGATAAACTAAGCTTTTAGAAAAACTAATTTCAGCTGTTTTCACAAAAAAAATTTTTTTTTAATAAATTTCAATTGTAATACAGTTTCTATTTATAATATACTATCTATAATTCTATTATCTAATATAACTATAGTTATAAACATATAATTCTATTTATTACCTAATTAAGTGTCTACTACTGTATTTAATTTATTCCACTGCTTAAATGGTGAAAAGGCGGAATGTAAGAAAAACACATGCCCGCGAAAATCGCGGAAGAAGCAAATTTTGCTACATTTGAATTGCCCGTGGAAATCGCGGGATAAGCAATCAGAGGGTTAATCTAGGTTGCATTTTAAAATTATACATTTTTGGAGTCAGAGTGCATAAACCATATACGTCTACTCTAAAATATAAAAATACTGAAAAGGTAAAATAAAAATTTTATTTTTAAAATTTCTTTAAAACATTTTTTTTAATTTTCGAAAAATATCCTTTAAACCAACTTAATTTTAAAATTAATAAATTATTCTTCGGCCTCACTCTGAATATATTAGACTAAAAAAATAATTCTTTGACCATGAAGATATCTCCTAGAAAATACTATAATAGCATTTAATTTATATTTTTCTTCTGGCAAAAATTTCTTCCTTAAGATAGATTATAGAAATATCGGTGTCACGTTAAAATCAATTAATGAGATGTATCAAATAACAAGGAAATGAAACGATAATTAACTATTATTTTAGTAAAAACTACACTCAAAATTTTAAGCAGTTGATATTTGTAGACTAAAAGACCCTTCAAAAATGTGATTTAAAAAAAGCAATTTTAAGAGTTTGAAAATGAATCTTATTCATTATTTCACATGAAAAAACCCAGAATAAAAGAATAAAGGAAGAACATATTTCTGTTGTTGGTCTAAAATAAAGCTTAGAATAAAACAAATACTTAAATTAATTATCTCTTTTTTAGTGTACAGTGATAGAGTTTAGAGGTGATAAGAGTTAAATATGAAAGTTTTTTTCCCCTTTAAAGATTAAATATCAATTAAAAGCTTACAATCTTACATAAAGTATATCTATCTCTATAAAAAATGGAATGGCTATTCCATAATTTGTACTTTTGCCCGTTTTTGTAAGTGTGCTATATCAACGAAATAAATGTTAAATTTAAAAGTAGATAACGTATATAAATATATATAACTATACACTAAGAAAAATAAATATGTATTGCAACATGCATATACAAATATCACTTCCAACAGAGATTTATTTTCGAAATCACCAGTAAATGGTACAAAATTAGCTTGTCACCTTTATAGGTTCTTTAAAAACGTAGGTGCATTAAATATATTTTTAAAAAGCTTTTATGAACTATGACTAATGGTAATAAGATACCCAATGAAATTGTAGCTTTAACAGTTGTGAATTTTAGCTAACTAATGATATTAATAAAAGTAGTAAATTGTTATTTCACCGAAGTATTCATGATATTTTAGTACATGTATGTGTAAAATTAATTTCAATTACGGACATTGAATCGTTTGGAAAATAAGTAATCTCAATCACGAGAAAATTATATTTATAAATTCACCACCAAATTACATTTATGGCAGTAAATATACGAAATATCTGAAATGTATTTAAGACGAAGGTGACCATTATTTTTATTTCACCTTTTCAGTATTTTTATATTTTAGAGGACACGTATATGGTTTATTCACTCTGATTCCAAAAAATGTATAATTTTGAAATGCAACCTAGATTAACCCTCTAATTGCTTATCCCTCGATTTCCACGGGCACTTCAAGTAGCAAAATTTGCTCCTTCCGCAATTTTCGCGGGCATGTGTTTTTCTTACATTCTGCCTTTTCACCATTTAATCAGTGGAATAAATTAAATACAGTATTAGACACTTAATTAGGTAATAAATAGAATTATATGTTTAAAACTATAGTTATATTAGATAATAGAATTATAGATAGTATAATATAAATAGAAACTGTATTACAATTGAAATTTATTAAAAAATAATTTTTTTGTGATAACAGCTGAAATTAGTTTTTCTAAATGCTTAGTTTATCATGATAAAAGTCAATGTAGAAAAAAATTTCTAGAAAAAAAATTAGTATTTCAAGTCTCCAATTTATATATATACTTAAACTATGCAACCAAAAAAATAAAGATCCATTAATTGACAAAGGACTGTTTCATAAGTTACTGCAATCCCAACTCAAAATTTATTGAACCAAACTACATTAACAGCGTACGGTATGCTATTTTATATGGTGCAGTTTTCCTCTACCTCTCTTATAATTTGGAGCAACATGTTCATTGGTATTAAGCGGGTCTTCAAAGTTTGGTATGTAAAAATACTATTTTGTAACTGTAGATAATGTTAGAATGTTCTAATCTATTTTTTTTAATTTATTTCCATGCAGAATTTGTGAGAGAAAAGCAAATTCCTACCTTGAAACTAGGACTTAAAAAGAGAAATCTTACTCGTTGACGAAGGAAACTCCGGCTTGCAGGGTTTTATAAATAACAGGATTTAAACTATGAATCTTTCTCCTATATGTTATATAACTTAATATATCATACGTCATATTGACATATTTCATTTTTCATCTTAATATTCTAAGATATTGTAAATTTATAGAATCACTGCTCGTTTGTGACTTTTGTTTTCAAATGTTCTTATCATGTGAATCTATATAAAATTGAGGAATTTTAGACCTTGGCAATTACTCACAGAAGGCTAATTAACTTTTCTCTATATTTTCCCTACCTGTCTCATAGAGTTAGTTATTGATGGTGCAAGTCTGTCAGATTCTGGAAAATGATAACATTTTTTAGATAAGGATCAAAATAAAACTTTAATAGATCTACACAAAAATGGGATTTTGATCTACACAGCACTTAAAAGAGTACTTTGTAGAAGTAACCATAGTGGTACTGAATACCTTGGCATAATTACATCATGCAAAATAAATAGATATATGCTCTGTAGAGTACAATATTGTTTTGGTGCTCATTAGTCTTTTACCGATCACTTGCAAAAGTATAATGAATACGAATAAAATTTGAATTTAAATAATGATCTAAATATAAATGAAAATGGTGACCACATTACCCATTACAAATTTATTAGGCTTCAGTTATAAATCGCTCATATGTCATTTCAAGTTTTTTGCGCAATTTAATGGAGAAACCTAGTTTTAAAAATTATATTCAGAAACTAATTTATAACTTATAGCTAAGAAATTTGCCTTTTAAATTTTCTAACTCTATGCAGCTTTAAAAGCAAGTACTTAATGCTTGATAAAATGTTGTTTCAACAAAATTTATCAACAAAAAATTTTGTACACCTTAAAATATGTAGCTTTGTTTGAAAAAAATTCGAAAATGCATGTTTTTTATATTTACTATTAATTAAAATTTTACCTATAATAAATATTTTTGCTTTAAAGCTACTGAGATTAAAAAAAAATAAAAAATATCTTTAACTTTTTTCCGGCTTATTTTCTTTCATCAAGTGAGTATTGCTGAGAGTATCACTAATGCATTAAGACTTTTAATTCCCTGATTAATTAAAGAAAAGTCTAAAAAACTAAAGAAACCTAATTGAAAATTTATAATTGTTAGATTAAAACCTATTAGACCTTAAATTTCATCAAAGGTTTCAGTAAAGAGATTTAAGAAAGCTTCCATTAGGAGAAAATTTTACGTTAAAAAATTATTTTAAATTACTACATTTGTCAGATTAAAATTATTTTTAATTACAGATTACTGCCACCCGATCAAATGATATACTTAATCAATTCAATTTTATTCCAGCTATAAATTTAGTTTTATCGCTATGCAAATGTAGATAGGTATAAAATTTCATGGAAGTCAAACATATCTTAACGATATAGAAAATAAATTTTGGTTATGTTCAATGAATATGGAAGAGGATGAAAAAACTGGTTATCGCAATTTTAAAGAGAAGTATTACATCAAAAGTTACCTGCAATATCCAGAGACATGATAAAAAGGTTTAAGTCATGAAGGCATTCGTCAGGGGTATTCTTTATTTCTTATAAACTTCTGAATGAAATAAGTTAGATTTATAGCAACTACAAATATTTAAAGTAAATCCAAATTTATGCTACTACTTTTTTCCACATAGTAATAAATCACAATTACATTTTTTGACAAAACCATAATCAGTGTACACTTGATAAAATTTCATACCGCACTGTATTGTCTTTTATTTTCCCAGTTATTACATGCTTCCGCTCAAATGGACAATAAAATATGAGTTTAGGTCAGTCTGCACTTTAGTTCATACTTCTTTGAATTACTGTGTTTTCTGTTTTTATACCATTTTGATAAATGTTGCTGAATAAACCATAATAAATCTTAGACTGTTACTAAAGCATGTTAAACAAATCAAAATAAATCTGTAGCATGAATGATATATAAGGCAAGAAAAGTGTGGTTGTCTCAGATCACAATTTGCAAACTTTCCACATTAGTTGCCCCAAAGGACATTTACTTAGCTTTAACTTTTACATTAAAACGAACATTTTTTAAGAATTACAATCCTTTTTGCTTAATGTACAACTACCTCATTTTACGACTGTTTCATAAATAAACATGTTTACAAAAATAATTTTTTTTCATTCTACCTTTCCACCATGGGACGATATGAAACTAAATAAACAGAAACAAGCTCGTGTAAGGAGGATAAGACTTCGTAATATACTGTATTTGAAATAAATACATCCTTTTAGTCTCATATAAAACTTCCATTATTCTTTGTATTCTCTATTTGAATATCGTGTTGCATTCGCTTTAGTTCAATATTATTACTTTCTATGAAATATTAAACAATGTATTTTCTGTAGAATATTTGTAGAAAAAAAAAGGATGTCAAACTTTCAATACTGAATATATTAGTCTCTCATACTTCGTGAAATTTTGAATAAGATAGATTTTTTTTGTGCTTATTGAACTCCTATGGCGAATATAATACTTTTTCAGAAACTAAAAATAGCTTTTTTAGCTTTAGAATGTGTTCTTTATATACTAGGAATAAACATATTGGCTCTAGAAATTTAATACAGTTCAAATTTTACCGATTTGTTCATGTGGTTTAGATTTATTCATTATTTTAGTAATATATATTTGATATGAACTTGAATTTTAGCTCTAGAGAAAGTAATATAAAAAAATGTATTTTAAAGAACACAAACACAATTACTTTATATTTAATTAATGTTACATTTTCTTACGCAATATGTCCTACAAAATATTTTGACTTAATAAGCTCCTCTGATTGAAACAATAATTCTTTAATTTAAACACATCTTTTCATCTTTTAAGCTGAAATAGCTTGATAATAAAACTTAAAAGCAATTTTTATTAAAGCGGCAGTTTTTAATTTTTTTTTTTTTTGGCTTTGTACTTTACAGTGATTGAGTGTAATCTTTTTCTTTCAAATAATTACCGCATAAATTTATATTAAAATTGTTTGTGAGAAAGAAACCTAAAACAACAATTTTTTAATGAATGTAAAAATAAAAATGTAATTTTTTGTTCAATTACACTTACTAAAATTTTATACTGCCCTTATTTGAAATCAGTATGAATAATGCTAATAATTATTAATTTGCATTTTGTAATGTTAGAGAAAAAGTTACTAAATTATAAAGTATTATTATAGTCATAATTTCGTCCCATGAAAATTACTTACCACATTTCTACCAAGACGTGTCCAAAATCGCTTTGTAAATTTTAGCTTCAAATTATTCTCTAAGCATAATTATCTCTCTATAAGTAATTTTTTAACTCTTTGTACAACTTTTAGTACATCGATTCAGTAATATCGTTTTCCTCCAGCTCATTTTAGATCTAAAAATGTACATATATACATGTATTTCTACCATAAGGTGTTTTTGACATCTTAAAGAATTTATAACAATGTCTAATGTTAAAAAATTTTAAATATAGATATCAAAACACTTTTGAGGCCTAATATACCCTTCTGTTCAATATTAAGAGATATTTCAGATTTGGTAAAGTATATCCAGAACTACTGAACCGATTTCAATGAAGTTTCATGCGTACATATACTGATAGAACAAAATAAAATAACCACTCATGAGTTATAATACGTGATTGCGCGTAACACTCGTTGGAGTTGGATGGAGTCACAGTATAAAACAAAACAAAAGGAGGGTTAATAGTGGGTATGGTAGTTCTTTCAGATATACAGGCTTCTCTACAAGATTTCATACTTGAAATAAGGCTGTTTATAAATTCCTCTGGCTATTAGCCTCAGTCGCTTTCTAACATTATTTTCAAGCACTTTATGGTATTTAAAGGGGAGTTGTAATTGTCCTCCCTAAAGCGTCTCATACATACTTTATACGGTTTAGGTCTGGATATCTACTTGGCCAAGCCACCCGGAAAATATCCTCACTTTCTAGAAAGTCGTCGACCAAAAGAGCTCTATGGGATTTCGTGTTATAGCCCATTAAAATGAACTCAGCGCCAACTGCATCCCTGAAAAGGCGAGAATGAAGCACTCACAACAGTCACAATGTCTCAAAGACATGGAGGTGTGTGCGGCCATCCAACATGACGTTTGCCTAGACTATTAAACGTCCGGCGTTATAATGGTCAATTTTATGGACTTTGGAGGGAAGGAAGCGGATCCCTGGTACTTCCCATAGAAATGTAGAGCAATAATCATGGTTTAGGCTGAACCTTGACCCATCAATGAAAAGCCATTGATTCATTCCATCAAAAGCCCATTGATTCATACTCCAATCTCTATGCTCTTTACATCATGCTGACTCTCCTATTCATAGAATTCAACAGGAAAATAGCCGGTCTTCTTGAAAACAACCCTATCTTATTCTGGAAACAGTCACCCTCTCTCTCGGTTCTTGAGAGGATTCTTGAGAGAGCTGAAAATCTATAGCCTCGCTTTAATAGACAAATGGTGATCTTTTCTGGCTGTTGTGACTCTTGGACGGTCTTACCCAGGCTTTACGTTGGTAGATCTGGTGCCCTGAAACTAGTTCCAGAAGTTGCGCTGGGCGTTAAGTTGAACTATCTACAAATCTGGACTTGATATTTGAGGGAGAGACTCCACAATTCGTCACTTCATTCCATCGTCTAAACGTTGGTGATAACTCATTTTTACTATTAGAATTTGAATTTAACCGATTTCTATTAAAAATCTCAACAAATTTGGCAATGTGTGCGAGTAATACAAATACGTCTTTTAGTCTCACGTGCGTATAAAACTTATTCCTTTACTGGCTGCACCAACATACAGGTGTACGCTTCACGTATTCAACATACAATATTTGTACCTTTGTCTCGAAACAGTGGCTTTTCTTTTCATTCAGTGCTCTATAAGAAATGTGACAAAATGTGCAAATTCTCTTAATTTTGAATATGAGTGTAAATTGTAATCACATTAGATAATTATGATTTAAGTTATAGCGAAAACTACAGGACTTGTTGCATGGATATTTGTTTCTTCTCCCCAGTGTTACATTTTCTTACAATCCAGGACTGTTGTTTTATGAAATATAGTAGCTCGTCCTAATAAAAATGAAGAATGCGTCTTGTACTCCAACAATCTCTATCAAATACGCATCAATGCATAAATAAACATACTACTTAAATTATCTATATTTAAACGGCAATCTGAAATGCCGACAGATTAAACAATTACTTTAATTTGATCAACACATAGCACACCTTTAGATGAAAATAGGTGTAAACGAAATTGTGGTAGAAATATAGACAAATAATTGTAAATTAGAATTTTACCGAGGTTATCAAAACATAAATATTACAAAAAGAACTTTTTTGCATATTATGCATCATTATGAAAGTGGAAAATGTATTTAAAAGTTTCATCTAAATAAACTAATTTTAGTCAAAATTCTATTTTATTTTATATTATTTCCTACTAAATAAACTAATTTTAGTCAAAATTCTATTTTTTATATTATTTCCTACAAAGATATCTTACAAAGGAAATGTAGTAAAAATCAAGTACATAGATTTACTTTTATAGAAATCCTGTACTATTATACCATTCCCATAAAAAATTTTTAAACTAAACTAAACTATTGATTCCTCCTCTACTTCAGATAGTTTTAGAAACTTTTCGTTTACTGCAATTCAACTTGCACACCTTTAAAAACATAGATTAATGAGGAAAAGGGATTTTAAAACAAATTATTTCCTAGAATCGTAATCTAATTGGTTCAAAATAGTTCCTGTATATTGTGACTGAAAAAAGGAGAAGATCTGAAGTTGCAGAAGTGAATTAGAAGATGAAGCCATATTTAAAAAAACATTTTCAACTTAGTTGACATGATTTGACATGACCATTTCTAGAATCAAACTTCTCATCTAACCATAGATACAATAATGACGACATTTTGAATGGCATTGTAAATTTAATCTTTTAATCTAACAACGTATACCATTATTTAATCACATAATCTTCATTTTTTATATGTTTTATAGGAAAGAATTCCTAAATATTGTTTTACATTATGTATTCGCTTAAGCTCATTTTCAGATAGAAAATCATATATGAATTTTTCTATCCTTATTGCTCACAAAATTGTGCTCTAATTGTCGACTTCCTCATAGGTTTCTATTTGGAGTAATGTTTATAAAAACCTGTCAAATCTATTTTCAAACAGTTTTTAATTATAATGAAGCATAGATAATGATGGTTGACATAATATGAAAAATAACACCATTCTAATGCTTTTTCTAAATTACCACAGAGCAAAATAAAAGTTTATTCAGTGAAGTGTGTAATTTACATAAAGTATTAAGATCGCATTTTAATTTATTTGTAATTTTCTTTTTATATATTTTTGATATATTTTAAATAGGATTGTTTATCGGTAATTTCAGTTTTTCAACTAATATTTTTATTTTTCATACATCTCTTTATAGATTTATTGATCAAATTGAGTGTTTTTCCCTTTTATATACCATAAAATTATTTGTTGCTATTTATATACTTATAACCTTGAAGAACCGAAGAAATTGAAGTTTATTCGTGATAAAAAGGTTTCTTTTTTTTGTAATTTGTTCAATTCATTAAACAGCGAAATCTAAAAATATATATCTTTCATTTAAAAAAATACTAAAATAAAAGTAGACTTCAAACTGATTTTCTTAGTGATCCAATTTCAGATTATACACTGAAATCCAAGTCAGACATAAGACTTATTAAGGGGAAGATTACAGTTGTAAGCCTATAGCATAAGGTTTTTTTTAACTAATTTCCCTCTGTTACTTTCTTAATATTTTATCAATTAAACAGGTTATTAGGATTTAATATACCGATCTTTATTAATTGTGAAAAAAAAATTAAATTTTACATACACACACACACACACACACACACACACATATATATATATATATATATATATATATATATATATATATATATATATATATATATATATATATATATATATATATATATATATATATATATATATATATATATATATATATATATTTATATATATATATATATATATATATATATATATATATATATATATATATATATATATACATATATATATATATATACATATATATATATATATATATACATATATATATGCATATATATATGCATATATATGCGTGTGTGTGTATATACATATATATAAATAAATGTGTGTGTATGTATCGGTCATTTTGATATGAATGCATTTTTATAAAACTTAATGCATATACATACTTAAATTAAAAAATATATCTTTTCAAAAAGTTACTGTGTAATATGCACATGAAATATGTAGTACAATTCACATAAAAATATTTCCATTTTATTTTAATAAAGTGATGAATTTTAAAAACTTAAAAATATTAAATCACTTAATTAACAGTAGGTAGAAAGTGTTCTACATTATTATATATACAAGAGCCCAAAACATTTTTAATTATGTGTAATTTCGTAGTTTTGAAGCAATAATGCGCACAACGTGTGAAATAAAGTTTTCAAAAAAGGCAGTTTAACATTAAAAGTCTATACACATTTGCTATATATTTTTAATCCAAAACTTGACTTATTTTTCTTAAAATCATTACCAATACTACTTTTTATGAGATACAATAATAAAAAAATTCAAATGTTGGAAGATTTGATTTCCCCTCTTCAAAAACAATAATTATGTTAAATTTGTAGATTCTTGAAATATAAACAGTGTTTACTAGTATATAGTGCGCACACTATAAAAAGGCGAATGATTACATCTTGTGCACGACACACGCGTAAAATTCGGCTAATTCTATAATTTACGCATTATTGCTTATTGGTATATTTGGTTTTTCTGATAACATTTTTTCCTATTATTTTCAATTTATTTTCTGCTAATACATATTACTTGTATCCTGCAAATCAGTGAGAAATAGCCAAAAGTGTAATTTGTGTTCAATATATTATGTAAATAATAAAATCTCGTTCTGATATATTAACCACAGGAAAAAACAATATCGAATGAATCCTTTATATCAAAATCGATAGTGTATAAATTTATGCTAATTTTAAAAACTTATCGGGTTTTTCCTAGGAGTAATGCGTAATGTCATATCTTCAATCTCTATGCTTGTTTCATGGGCTGAAATTTTTACTTTTGTTTTTAAGTGCTTTTACGGATCACATTACATATCTGAAGAGATATAATCCTGCAGACATGTAATGCGATTACTACTATAGGATTCTATTATATATTTTTTTTTTACCTTTTCAAGTTAAAAATATACATATATATTGAATAATATACAATATAAGCATGAAAATATATTTACAGTAACAGTAAATTATTATAAACATATCAATACTTATAATAATTTACTAATAGTTGACACAAAAAAAATCTAAATTTAAAAATTTAACCTTCTTTTATTTAAAAAAAAAAAGAAGTGCACTAATTATTTTATATTCTTGATTTTACTTTCTCCTTTCAAAATGTTCAATCTCTTTAGTAGAAAACGTATGTCTTTTCTAAACCTAAAAAACGCATATATAAAATCTAACTAATGTTTACTGGTACTTAAAATAACATTTTAGTACCTTAAGACCTCATTGTTTAAATCCTTTAAATATTAAATATTTATGAGCTTTTTTAGTCTAATTATTGTTATAATGATATTTCACAAGTAATTTTTTACTACAGATTTATTTGTAATAATGTATAAGAGTTCGTAAAGAATATCTTAAGTAGAAGAGGTTAATTATTTCAACTAGAAATTTGTAAATTATTCATATTAGTTACTTACCTATTGAAAAAATCTATTTTCGTAAATTATATACTGCAATAATAATATTTCACTGATAATAGTTAGAAAATTTAAGTTATTATGCTCTAATCATTAAAGTATATTGGTCCTGTTTTTATCTTTCTTGTTTGAATATTATCTTGTTTGAATATTTATATTTTCTTTCTTGTTTGTGTGTTTGTATTTATACGATTTTCAGATAAGTAATATCAATATTTAAGATATGGATTTTATTAAGAAGAACAATGGCATAAATAGCAGATATAATTACATTTACCACAAATTTTAAGAAGCAAAATACTTCACCTGTAAATCTTTTATTCGATATTTATTTATTTAAATGTCAAGTAAAAATTCTTAATAATCTGTGCTATTATTACTGTAAAAAGATGGTGAAAAACAGAGCAAATACTCTGAACTCTTCCTTACAGACTCGTTATACTTCATGTAAGTCTATACTCACAGAATGGAGAATATATTACTTTCATCGTTTCTTTGACTTCTTTTCTAATCCAGCAAATTATTACCTTTATAATCTGCAGTTTTAAAGATTTAATAAAAGGAATGCTATCATGACAACCGGAGGTTTTGTTCTCTATTTGTACAGCATTTTTCTTTCCAAAAAACATTGCAAATGTCTTAAAATATGTATCATCTTTAGAAATTAAATACATTGCTTATTTTGTTATTAAATCCCTCAAAAATCATTCTAAACGATTCTTCTTAATAGTATAACACCCTGTAATGACTACATGATTTAATATCTGTTGCAATTCTGCCCAATTTTTTATTTCCAAGAAGCCTTGCATTTGTCGTTAAAACATTTATTCTATCTACATACAAAATTATTTTTCGTTTTATTATTAAAACTCTGAAATGTCATTCTAAACTACTATTCCAAATATTATAGCAGAATAAACGGACTGCAAAATAATAGCTACTGCAGAAGACACATATTGTTTAAAATAATGCGTTCTTAAACTATTACAATAGTTCATACAAAATAAAGACCATTTGATGCAATGGATTTTACAGGAATTTTCCTAAATCACACAATAAATTTCGTATGCGATTATAGCAACTATGTCTTTTGTACCTGTACGGAATAAAAGTGATAAAAAATGGTGTTTGTAATTTTTGCTCTTAGTTTTAAACAGTAATATTAAGTAAGCTGTAAAAATTTGAGTAATTTGATATTTTTGCTTAAACCAGTTAGTTTCAGAATTATTTTAACGACAGCTGACAAAACTAGAGGGAAAAAGTTAAACAAAAGCTGAATGTATTAGAACTTACTAGTCGTAGTGACTTAGAATACCAAAAACGGGGCTAGACTTTATCTGTAAACGACAACTGAGAAACATAACAGAAGCATGAATATCGGATTAGATTGATAGTTTTGTTGCGATTTCAGTCAATATTTCAAAACTTATTAAACCAAGATCATATGCATAAAAGCTATTGCAAATGATCCTTTAAAAAATGATTTTAACACTCGATTTGTGACGAAAAGGCATCATCCTACTTATTTGTCCATCACTCTGTGAAATATAATTAAGTCTATCTCAATTTCTACAATAATAAAGTTTATAGTAGATAAACATTGTTCTTAATATACAAATTATAAACTCCAAAACATGTTACTAATACTCATCTTCACTTATGAGTTTACATCGTGTATTTAAATTGAGAACAATGAAGATTTATTAGCAAAAATATTTTTTACTAAGGAACTTCTTCAGCCCACTACTAAATATTTTATGTATATTTCAAATAAAGGAATAATTCTTTAAAACACTCTATCTTCTAAAAATTTTGCTTTTCAAATATTTTTAATAAAATCTTCTGAATTAGCTTAAAAATTTCTGAAACCCTTTTACAAAGCAGAAAATATTTAAATTGAGTATATTTATAATCATCATATTTTATAATTCTTTGTATTTTATCTTAGTAGTTTTTGGAGCAGAAACATTGCTCCCGCTGAAGCAAAATTATGTTGGGAGCTAACAGGAAAGGTTAGCAGTGCATCACTCTAATAAGATATTTGTATTTATTTCCTGGATACATCATATTTCTTACCCTGTTTCTAGATTCAATCTATGAACCTTTCGTAAAGATAAGTCATTGGATATTTTACATGCGGAATATTTCAAGATTTTTTTTACCAAAATAAAAGAAAAATCATGGAATTTAACTCATCCATTCTTTCTTCATTGGCCAGAGTCATTTCTGCCAAATATATTTATACATTAATGAATAGATAAATCGAAGTTATTATAGACTACCCAGAATACTAAAATTATGAAGTTTAAGCACCTTTGAATATCTTGATGTGTAAGTAATCTTGAAGAGTAATTGCCAAGTTTTAAATATTAAAAACTTGGCAATTAAAGATTTATTAGTATCAAATGCAAGTGCAGTACTGTAAAATGAAATATAATAAATAAAGCTATCCATTATGATTTTAGTGGATTTTCCGATAAATTAAATTAATAGCAGTCACTCATAAAGTTGGTAATTGTGTATAGGAAGTCTGCCTTCCCTCTCTTAAAAGAAAACTAGTTCCGAGAAAGCATAAAAAATCTACAAACTATTTTTTATCTGTTCCTAAAAAGGACGACAGAAGTTAAGAGTTAAATTACAAAACATTTATATAAAAATAAAGAATTGTTAAATATTTCAACTTCTTAATGCTCAATTACCTTTATTTTAATAGACTTCACAAAATAAAAGCATAATCATCTATGGTTTCTAAAAAACCAATTATGATTTTGTATTGCTTTTAACACAACTATCCCATATTAAAATAAATATTTTAAAGCAACTATATGAAAGTTATACTTTAACATTAAAATTCGGTAACAAGCAATTCAATTATATTTTATAATTTTAACTATGCACTAGTATAACTTTTATGATATTCATATTTGAGAATTTCTAAAGAAAAATGCATTTATAACATATATAATTCTTGAAGTTGAGAATTCACTTTAACACAAAATTTGTAAAGCCATGAAAAATATTTGTTCTTTCAAAGATCTTCAAACTCATCAAACTAAATAGGAAACTATCAAGTGTTTTAAAGGAGTTTTAAAACGCTTGCACAAGATTGAACTTAAATGCAATGTTATAAACTTTCGCACAAGTTTATAACATTGCAAATATTTGTAAATGCTTTAGAGTTAATTATGGATGGAAATCCCAATCTTGGAATTTTAAGTTTCGTTTTAAAAAGAGTATTTAAATTCAAGCATTAAAAATCTTAAATCTCATGTAATGTCACAAGCTATATGATACGTTTATTCATGAAGACATCATATCAAATTACTTCTCAGCTTGTAGTCATATTTTAATAAGGTAAGAAATAATGCAACAAAATTAAAAGAGAAATTTCGTATGAATATACAACCAAAAATCTAAATAATTTAAAAACATAAATGGATTTTCCTATTTTCTGGTTAATTTATGCTTTCTATATAAATTCAAACTTTATTGTTAAATGATTTTTAAATTGCATAATTATTCTTTATTAGTTTAATAAAATGTTCATACATTTAAAACTTTTTATTTCAGCTTTAGCAAAACTAAATAGTTTAATCTATAAAATATTTCAGTCTAAGATGAAACACAAAATATAACTAATGCTAATATTTTAATGCTTTCTTACACTTGAAATTATGATTACACGCTATATCATATGAAATTCTTTTCCATTTTATAATACGTTGGATGCTGAAATCTTGAAAGCAGTTTTGTAAATATTTTGCTGATGTCTAGCAAGTAAAGTTAAGAATTTCTTGTTCATAATTTAAACTTTGTTATCTGCAGTTATTTAATAATTTCTGTAGTTGTACATTATACAATACCTCGTGAATTTAACCTAAGAATAAGTATTTTCATCAGTTTTCACACATTGTTAGATATGAAAGGTTAAATATTAATTTGTATGATTTAAAATTGTTATTGTATTTTATTCCTTTTCTAATGTACGTTTCAAAAGCTTTCTTCCAAGATTTTCAAAAGAAATTTAATTCTGTAGCTAAGATAGATTTTACATTTAATGTGCACATGTTTTTTGTTCCAGGAGCAGCTTTATGTGGTTGTAGAAAAATATTAAAATGTTTAGGTGGTGTTATTCAAACATTCATTGTATTAACGGTATTCATATAAATTGCGCTGTTTTCACAATGAAAGTAACTGCAGAAGTATGCACAGCAACGTATGTGAAATTAGATAAAATGCAATAAAGCACAGAGTATTAACTGTACCAACATTGTAAAGATAAATGCAATCATAGTCAATTTTCTACATTATCTTTGATGATAGTAACGTGACTTATTTATCCCATCTGTTTCTTATTGACTTTTACTGAGATTCCGTTCTGCAATAAAATTCATCTGACCGTAAAAACGTCAAACAATACCATCAAGAATCTCTAAAAATAGTACTTTGAACTTTATTTCTTATTGTAATGAATTGAAACCCAAAACCATTGGACTCTTGAGATTTTAAAATTAATTGAACATTTCTGTTTATAAAAATGGAAATTGCACACCCTGGAATTAATTAGAAGCAAACTGTGCCAAAATACTAAAAGAAACTCAAGAACTTCCCCTCTGCCGTTTTCGCCGCAAACTATTGATTGAAAAGGACCAGCTGATTTTTTAAGAATAAAAATATTCTACAGAATTAATAAGCAGTTAGCGGAAAACTCTTGGCTTTGTTAAATACAATTAAAAAAACCTGTGCAAGTTTCAAGAAACTAGAGAGTGTGTGTTTCTTTTATGGAAGTGTAAAGGAGGTTTCATACTTTCTGAAAAACCTTCATTATCGTTTGTAATATGATACTTTGGTTTTAAATACATTTTAATGCAAAGGATTAAAGAAAGCAGGTGCTGCTTAAAATGAGTTTGCGTTTGATGCATTTTAAACAGAGCACTTACTTCATTTAGAATATCTTGCTCAGAAAAATAGAAGTTGATATAAAAATGGGAAAGTTTTGTTCACAGATTTTAAGAACGCTTTACCATTCTACCGCTTTCAATTAAATCAACATAAATTTGAAGCTTAGGTAACCCTAATTAGTTTTTTAGGGTGTTACATTTTTTTTTTGTTCTTCAAATAACGAAGAGATACACAAGATCACTGATTTATTTTTTCCGTAAAACTTGAGAATTGTTGATCGTTTCGCTACTATACGTTGTTGCCTTCAGGCAGTCGTTATTGGGCTTGTATTCATTCGTTATTGTGCCCAGCAAAAAAGTCGCAATATACAGAAACGAATGTACAGGTTCTGGGACTGCGTCTATCTAGAAAAGTTGAAGAATCAGAGAACAGCAGAGACGATAAAACCCACCATTCTTATATATTAGTGAGTTTGGCTACGGACATCAAACTGCAAACTAGAATAAGTATTTGAGTATTATGTATTCGGTTATTGTATTGCATAAGAATGCACCGGCATATCCAATAGTTCTTCTTTTAGAGTTTCTCAGAAAAGTTGTTATTTTTCCCCAACCACCTTGCTTAGTTGAATTGGCGCCTGCAACTTTCATGTGTTTACTGTTTATCATAAGGTCCTCACTTTTAAAACGTAGAATTTCAGACTGCGGAGCTGAAGAATTTTCAGCAACGGCTGCAACAAGTATATTTTTCATAAAGGTCGCATTTTGAAGATGGGTGAGCCATACCTTTGTAATTCTAGAAATTTGAAAAGACATGATACCAATAACAAAACTTTTGGATTATATTTCTTCACTAAAATACATCAAGATAAGAAGGTTATCTCCGTGAAACATTTGTAATGATGAATCATCTATTTCCATGCTAAATGAGAAAAACAAAAAAAAGATAATTAGAACGAATACAGAAAATTATCAAACGAAAAGAATGTTCATGTTGAAAAGTGTTTCTTCAACTCATCGTCTTAGATATGATTACAAATATATAAGACATCGACAAAGTGAAAGAAAATTTTTTATGATGTTCCATGATAACTAACTTAAATCTAAAATACAGAACAATAGGCACTTGATTTTACATTATCTTATACTCGACTGATAAATAAAGATTATAATCTTAAAAATAAATAGTATTTGATCTTATTAAACTGTTAGTAGTGTAAATGTCTTTGAATAAATCGAATGAAAGTTAAAATTAAAACAAAATTTGTATTTCTTTTAGTATTTTTTTTACTATTTCTTTTTCTTTTCTTTTTTTAGAACATCATTTCATCCTTATTAACATAATTTTATAGAACTAAAATAGATTTTTCAATTTTCTGTTTTTGTTTAATATTGTGTACTAAAATTTAACTTTATTCCTAAATTCAAGTAGACAGTCTAACAAATTCATTAATAAGAAGTATTGTTCTTGTTGCTGTTATAAAAATCCATTACTTTATTGTGTTGTTATACATCAAAAGTATATTACGAACAGGAAATTATAAAATAAAATAATATAATCAATCACATCAAAAACAAATAACCAACTTGTAGAGTATCTATATACATTATTATATAAAGTATTATCGATTAATCCTTTGTTAATTATTTGTTACCTTATCATCTATGTTATGTTATTACAGTTTTTTATAACGTTATTTGGTATGGCTTAAGTCATGGCAAAACTTTTATTTCGTTAGCCCTCGTGTTGCAAAAAGTAGACCGAAGTGTTCCAACCAAAGAACATTATTTGGATCAATATAATGGAATTTTAATAAATATCTACTTAAACATTTTCAGAAAATCCTCTAAACTGATAATAAAAAGAAACTGTATACTGACTATTAACTGAAGATTATTCAAAAGTAGTTATGTAACCAGTCTCAATTGCTTATAAAACCAATCAAATAAAGTAGATTGTTAAAAATTATTAATTCAGTTAGCATAGTCGAATAAAAGGCTTGAGTATGTATTTTTTATTTTAGCCTCTTGTCCTTTTCACTAATGTTTCCTATTAACGCTATATGTATCACTCATCTCAAAAAGGAGAAAAAATTGTCTCCTCTCAAAGTATGAACTGCATCCTAAGAATAAGGATGTCGCCGATGACTCCTATCAGTATCTGGATAATTTGGCGAAAGTCTCATTTTTTAAATTCTTTTCTTCTCGCGAATCTTTTCCTAATGGAAAAGTGATTACAGGAGCAGTAGTTCTTAAGGAAATGTAAGAGTTGAGTTTGAACCAGCCAGTTCTCCTCGTTATGTACATTCAGCGTGTCATTGTAAGGGTTATTACCATTATAGTATTTCGAAAGTGTAAGTTTTACAGACGGACAGACGATATTCAATCGTTTTCCAATTATTTTCATTCCATTGTTGAAGATTTTCTTGAAAAAATTCTTCGTGTTCAAATGCAGTAAATCACATGCAAACATTTTATTCTGAATATCTTACTTACCATTTATGGATAAGCATGAAGTAAATCTGGATCTAATATAATAAGCTACAAATAACATGAAATGTCAGAAAATGGAGTTAATCAATAAAAATGGATACTAACATTACCAACGACCAATATAAAGAAGAATTTGGGGAAATCAACACGTATTAACCTTCTTGCTCATTTGTTAAATGAAATCAAAAGACAAAGAGTCATTTTTGAATCGTTATATTGAAAATGGTATTTTAGATTTCGTAGAAAAAATAATTCATTGAGCTTTATCTTATATATTAAATTCAAAAAACCTCATGGGAATCTTAAATGGCTCTAGGGGAGAAAATGCAAATGCATATACATTTAAAAAATTAAACATAACGCATGGTGCATTTAGACTATAAATGATATATATATATATATATATATATATATATATATATATATATATATATATATATATATATATATATATATATATATATATATATATATTATAGTATTTTTTTTATCTCAAGAATAGTTTTTTTACATCTTTCTAACTCTTTAAACAATAATTATTTAATATAGGCTCTCAAAAACAACAGTGGAGGCATATGGTTGGCTGGTTGGTTTAGAGTATACCATAACACTCCAAACCAGCTAATTATCTTCTTTTCTAATTATACTTTTAAACATATTATACATAAAATGATCTAAAATAGAATTGGTTACATAAAAGACATAATAAAATAATACAAATTTGTGCAGTAATTCAATCATTCTTTAGAAAATTGTAAGTAAATAAAACATGCATAGTGAGCCGAAAGAAACGGAGATTACCGATAATTAAATATTTGAAATCGCAGAGAAGTATGGTTGCCATTAATTGGCCTCCAGTACCATCAAATGTAGGATTTAATCATATCACGGAAATGATGTAAATCTAGTTTTAAATCTAGTTTAGTGGAGGAGAATGGAATTTCAAAATCTATAGAAGTATGGCAATTAGAATAAATCCGCTCAGGCAACCTTGATATTATCATCTCAAAGCAAGTAATTTTAAATCGGAATTTCATCTATGGTGCTACACATGAATTTGATTTCTATTCTAAATTCATAACTTAACGTACGGAAACTTTTAGCGCAGATTTAAACATTTTAGTTAGATATACGATAACAATACGTAAAATAAAAGATCCCAGTGGAGATATGTATTGATCAATTGACCTCTTTTATTAAAATCAAAATTCCCCTTTTCTAGTAGGTTTGAAATAAGTAAATCCTGATGCTGTAGCTGTCACTACGTATAAAAAAACAGGATTTACATGTGTATATGTCACCATTAAAAAGTACATATTTAATTTTTTTATATTAAATTTATTAATATTTTCAGTAATGAGTGCGGAAATTTAAATCCCCAATAAAGAGTTCACTAATTAATCTCATTGGTAGATTGAAAAACTATGGAATATATTGTTTCTCTGACAACATCTTCTGCACAATTATCTTTTCTTATGTTAACTAAAGATCAAATAAAAAAAGTATTCACTTAACATTTAGAAATATTCTATTTTTTATCAGATATATCAGATATATAAGAGGTTTATTTAATGTCAAGTGTAAACCTAATACTCTTACATGAAACTTTAAAAAAAAGTGTGTCCCTAAAGAAATGTGAAAAAATAAATAAATAATTGTATTTACAGAGAAAAACAGTTAATCTTCAAAATATGCTCCTTGCACAGTATTAAAACTATTCTATCGTTGCTTTCAGTGGATGTAGCTTTGTTCGAACACCTTTTATGAGAGGCTTTAAAGTCTTGCTTTGAATGACTTGAATTGCGTTATAATGCGGTTCTTCCATGTCCTTAAGTCATGTAAAAAGAAGTCCAGGTTGGCCACTAAAAGGAGATCAAGTCGAAAATGTATGGTGTTTGGGGAAGAACAGGGATGGGTTCTTGGGTTAATTATTCAGTCTCAATCAATAACCTGTAAGGCCAAGCATTGTCGTTGTGGACGATCTAGCTGCCACGATCTGTGATAAACGTGGTTTGCCATTTTCTTCAAGCTATTGAGCACTTCTAAGCAAAATTTTGAATTCACAATTGAAAACTGTCGGTCGTTCCTAAATTCAGTATTCCTCTTACATACTTTTGATTGTGACAAAATTTCCTTGTTATAAGCCTTAACATTTTCAAGATACTCTTAGCACTTTTACCAATTTTAATGCTACCCTTTATTACATACAAGAGCTAAATATATCGTTGTATCTCAAACTTAAAGAGCTATACTCACAAAGTATCACTGTTATACCACTGGGTATGATATGTAAATTAGGAACAACTTCCGACCTGTTGAAATAAGTCATTTACATTCCAATAAAATGTTCTGAACCACCTATTTTTCTTGTTGAGTTGCCAGATATGCAAAACTTTTAGGACAAATCTTGTAGATAAAGCGATTTGTCATGATTTTAGTCAATGTACCTGCCGAAAAAGAAAATTTACGTGTGAGGCTCAAAAAATTGTAAAATGACAACTCAGATGAAAAAAATTATAAATAATAGCAGTTACTTGAAAGTATGGCATACTGTTTATAGGATTGTCATTTCCCTTCGCTGAAGAGGACAGTTCGTTTAAAAATATTAAACCCTCAATTCCTGAGTCATTCCCTAATATATATTGCTGAATATCTTAAATCTTAAGTTAAGGTCTAAAGAGAGTACAACAAATATCAAGCATAAATAATTCTAAATATTACATCCTGTACACGCTAGTAATTAGCTGTCATTATATACGATGAATGGTATTAATAAGAAAATATGAACTACGGTTTGGTATGCTGTTTATAAATTGTCATCTCCTTTCGCTGAAAAGGATAATTTTTTCCAAGAAAATATAAAAATTCTACAAATTATTTTTACTCTGCCTCTGAAATGAGCTGCTAGACATTAGGTCTCAATATTCAATTACTATGACTAAACTGTCACATACTTTCCACTATACTGTGTACAAATCAAAATACTTCGTCCCTCACACGATAATTTCTTTTTTAAAGAATCGCATGAGCTAACATCATGTTGAATATAAATTTGGACACATTTTAAATAATAAATCTTGAATGCTTCATGCCCTCATTATCTGCATTATTTTATTTATTACTCGCTTTATGACCAAAGAACAATTAACATTTTTAATCATCTTATTGAAAAGAACAGGAAAGTGAAATTTCATTTTAATTTTTATGATTCTCATACGCTGGACGCATTTACTAATGAATTCTTTGAATCAAGACATCATCTATCATCATCAGTAGTTTTCAGTAGAGAAGTAAGTATATTAGTGAAGTCATTTACTGCAAATGGCGCTAGGTCCATATTAAAACGTAATAAAAAGACTGCTTTAATCGTGCCAAAAAATCATAATGAGAACACAAGATATATTTAAATTCATTGGTACTAGTTCTTATCGGAGAATAGATTTTTGTCTCTATTCTTATGCCTTGTCAGTTTAATAATTGAAAAAAACTTCATATTTCCATTAAAGAAACAATCAGATAAACAAGGTTGTTATTTGATAACTCATCAGATGACGTAAAAAGCTGTAGTTTGAAGGATGTGAAATTGACTTTTTCTCAACAACAGAATGTTTGCCGCATCTCGGATGGGTTAGTTATGATTTCTATATCATTAACACACTTCTACACGATGGTTAGTTAGATCAGAACCTACTTCTAAGAATAATTAACAAACTGCTGTATACCAGTGTGCGACTCAAACTTACTAATAAAAGAAACTATCGTTTAGTCATCTTCAAACGTCTTTAAGTAACTGGAATTGGATCTATCTTAGCCCTACTTGGCCTTTCCTGGGGGCATGTTTAACATTCCCATCTGTAGTAAGTAGAAGAACTGACTCCCTGGTGATCTTGTATAAGTCACAAAGTAACATTCCACATGAAATAAACCATAAAAATACCACGCGTTGTACACACAATTAAACAAACCGAACTATTTATACCTACTTTTGATTATTTTATTACAGTTTAATTTTTAGTATTTGAGTGCTAAAAAAATTATGTAAAGTGAATATTTCGTGACAAATTAAGAATACAGTTTTTAATGTTTCAAGAAACTAAGGCCTGAAATAAAGCCTAAATAACATTTTAACTAATACTGTAAAACACTGAAATAAAAGCTTGTTATACAAAGAAATCGTAATAATGCCTGAAGATTTTCTAACATAAACTTACTCAGATTTTCACTAAAATTACATTTATTAAAATTTCAGACTAATAAAAGAAGTAAGAAAGTATGCATATTTTGGGGATACTTAATAGTAAAAACATTGATGATTTTTCATGGATATAAACATCCTATGTTATTCCTATGTTAGAATGAGATTCATTTATGATAATGAAAAATATGTTTTGTATAATGGGTGAACATCAAATTGATTCATTCTAAGATCAATACTATGTTTGAAAAACAAAAACGTGCTGATAATTATGATAAGAAAAGATTTTGAATGTAACGTAGAAAAAGGTTTATAAAATGAATTTTAAATACATCCCCTAAGCAAATATTCAATATTTAAAAGAATTGTAATAGAATTTTTTTTCAGTATCATGGCTATTGTTTAGCCATTTCCGCCGAATACGAAATACGACTTGATTTTTAAGCTAAACAAGCATGAAAATAACCAAAATTCATTGGTTAAGAGTTAGATAAAACTCTGTAGGTTACGGAATGGGAAGAAAATATGGTATAGCATTTAAAAATAGTGCTACAAGGAAATCTCGCGTTACATCAGAATAAAATAAAATTTTACCTCTATTAAGATATAAATGTTATGCTTGGCTTGAAATAATTTGATCACCCTCCATATAACTCTCGATTATCTCTAAGAAATTATAATTTGTTCCAGCAGTTGAAGAAGCAACTTGACGGTAATCACTATGATAACTATAATAAGATAAAAACAGACGTGCAAGAGTAGTTAAGAAGCGACAGATTTTTATGAGGGTGGAATATAAAAGATGGTTTTGCAATATTATAATTATATAGGTTCTTATATGGGCTAAAATTACGTGTAAAGGTAGATTATATGCCAGGTTTTCAGGCTGAAATATAATATTAGTAAAATTACCTTTTATTTCTTTTAATTTTAAATTCTTGCTTACTTAAAAACATGCTTTGAAAAAAGTTATATAAGATAATCAAACCTGAAAGTGTAAATAACAATTCACTAATATGTAGTTTATATACCGAGAGAAATTTAAAAAAAACTTATGTAATTATTTTTAGATAATTCCAAACAAGATAAATGAAATATTTATAGCTAAACACAAAACTCTACATTTTAGACAGTTTAAAAATTGAATGCAAAATATTTAATTTTGCTCTATACACTTCTTTGAATAATTAAAATTATATTAAAAAGAGCAAAGAATAATCCATTGTTCACTTTTTAACTGTGGTGACAATAATAATAGTTTTATTTAGATTTTAATTTTTATTTAGATTGTCCATTTAATGCTTTAAAATTATATAATCATATTCTACAGTATGATTTTAAAATGTTTAATAGATTTTTTTCCAGAAGTATAAAAATGCAATTCGAATAATTAAAATTATATTAAAAAGAGCAAAGAAAAATCCATTGTTCACTTCGTAACTGTGGTGACAATAATAATAGTTTTATTTAGATTTTAATTTTTATTTAGATTGTCCATTTAATGCTTTAAAATTATATAATCATATTCTACAGTATGATTTTAAAATGTTTAATAGATTTTTTTCCAGAAGTATAAAAATGCAATTTGAATAATTAAAATTATATTAAAAAGAGCAAAGAAAAATCCATTGTTCACTTCGTAACTGTGGTGACAATAATAATAGTTTTATTTAGATTTTAATTTTTATTTAGATTGTCCATTTAATGCTTTAAAATTATATAATCATATTCTACAGTATGATTTCAAAATGTTTAATAGATTTTTTTCCAGAAGTATAAAAATGCAATTTGAATAATTAAAATTATATTAAAAAGAGCAAAGAAAAATCCATTGTTCACTTCGTAACTGTGGTGACAATAATAATAGTTTTATTTAGATTTTAATTTTTATTTAGATTGTCCATTTAATGCTTTAAAATTATATAATCATATTCTACAGTATGATTTTAAAATGTTTAATAGATTTTTTTCCAGAAGTATAAAAATGCAATTTGAATAATTAAAATTATATTAAAAAGAGCAAAGAATAATCCATTGTTCACTTCGTAACTCTGGTGACTATAATAATAGTTTTATTTAGATTGTCCATTTAATACTTTAAAATTATATAATCATATACTTCAGTATGATTTTAAAATGTTTAATAGATTTTTTTTCCAGAAGTATAAAAATGCAATTTATATATCAGCATTAAACAATACTCTTCGGGGACAGTAAGTAAAAACTACTTTTTTTATACACAAGCCATATCTGAATGAAATAAAATGAACAATATTCCATGCCTAGAATAAATTCCAAAAGTTGAAGTTTTAAATATGTTTCAGGAATCAAAGAAATCTATCGCTTCTAGTTACATCAAAGAAAAAAATGTAAGCACTCCATTTCATTTTTTGTGGATAAACAAGTTTTTTTTTCATCTTTAATATCAATTTGACTTGTTTCATCAGGCTGTTTGGGGCTTTTTATGGAACTCAGCACAAATCCACAAACTTGTTTAGTTTAATGATCTTTTCCAGGAAACATTTACTCGGAACGACATAGAAAAAGATAAATGATAAATATATAGGGGATGTAGATAATCGAATAAAATAAATTGCTAGAATAATACCCGGTCTTTGGGGATCAGATAGAAGGGCGACCTATTTACGAATGTATTTTAGATTTTCATGACAAATTTGAAAAATAATACCGGAACACAAAATTCTTTTAATAAAATATATTTTTCTATACATGGTATTTATTCCGCTGAAGATGTGGGCTATTTAAAACTTATTTTAAACAAGAAGAAATATGTCATCCTTGTAGATATCTTTTATTTTAATAATTTATAGCATTCACCATTTCATCTTAATAAGATCATGTGTTTTCTAATTGAATATTTTTGTGTATGAACATAGCCATCATCAATGCTGGATATTTAAAACCTATTTTAAATAAAAGGATATATGTCTGTAGATATCTTTTGTCTTAATAAGTTACGGCTTTCACTATTTCATCTTAATAGTATTCTGTATTTTTAATGTATTTTGTGTGTAAATACAGAAATCCTACATGTTCTGCATGTTCTTATCTTCCTATATAGATTATCCTGGGAATAAATTAACACTTTATATATATATATATATATATATATATATATATATATATATATATATATATATATATATATATATATATATATATATATATATGCTAAAGATTTAAAATTTGGAAAAACCACCGTTATCAAAAACTTCTTCGTTATACTTTTCATCATTGCTTTGAATTTTATTCTCCATAACTGTCATTTATTGAAAAGAATTACATTCCTGTAATTTGATTCTCAAATGAATATAACTGATATTCATTCATTCATTAGATCAGAATTATAAAGGCATATCTACAACTAATCATATAATCAAAGTACTATTGCGGATCAAAAGTATGTTTTACATGTCCAAAAATGTCCAATTGTTCTGCGGTACAGGAGTTCTTGGATTCGAATATTGCTACTGGCGTGGATGTTCGTATCCATTCGTAATCGGGTTTAAACATTAAGTCCCGGTCTCATTAACCCTAGTGTAGCAAAAATCAGATCATAGTGCTCCAAACTTATTTCAAATAAATCAAGTATTATTAATTGTGTGTGAAAGGCAACCCTTAGAAGAGGGTCAGAAGTAGTGAGCCTGTAGAAACCCGGTGGATCATAAACTTAAGGACACTTCCAACGACACTAAACTCTCTTCAGCATATATCTATGAATCACTCTTCAGCATGTGAATCTGCTTTTAAAGCAACAGAACTGTTTGCTATCTCTTTAACCGATGTTACTACTAATAAAAAAGTAATAATTAAAAGTAATATGTAATGTTTGCTGATTGTTTTTGGTGACACGAAGAAATTGGTTGTTAAGTTTGTAAAACTGGTAAATCTCGTGGTTGACCATGTAACGTTCAGTTCATCCCGGAAACCTAGGGATGAATGGCGGCCAAATGGTCTAGAGCTGCTCTTTGGAGCCGTAGTGCGGAGGTTCAAATCCGACTACGGGCATGGATGTTCGTAGCCACACGGAATCGGCTTTGACCAATACATCTCGGCCTCTTTAACCCTCGTGTACAAAACGGTACACCGCTGCTATCCAAATCAAACCTAATAATCTAGGACAAATAGTTTTTTATTTCGATGTTTTTTTTTCGTTACATTGATGTATGGTCAGCTTTAGTTTTGTCATTTCTTACTTATAAGTGTAGCCAAACGTGAACATAAATATAATCATTTATTACCTATAAAAGTATGTTTATAATCTTCCTTAAAAGAGTGATGGATTCCTATGAATTGGTATAAATAAATAGTTTCATTTGATAAAGTTATATAATTTTTGTCTGTTTTAATTTATAGCTCATATATGTTAGAAATATATCATACGCAGTTTTTGATCTACACTAATTGTAAAGCAATCCAAAAGTAATTTTTATTTTTACGATAAAAAATTACCTAAATAAACTAGTATAGTTTTTCTCTCTTTTATGAAACTTAAATTATTTATTACTTATAAGAATCTTAAAAATTAGTAAAAAGAAATAAGCAGTAGTTTCACAAACGGATATCTAATTTCCTAAATTTTATTTTTTCTTGTAAGTTGTATCTCTAATCATTTTAAAATCGTTGTTCATGGACTTTATTCCATAGTGATAGCCAAACAATCTTCTGTTTAAAACTCTTCGCATGTTAAAATTCGATAACGTAGAATAACCTAAACTAAACTGCAGATGACACAATTATCCAAGCAAACCAACGTGGCTATAAAACTGCAAGATACACGTCTGCAAATTACCTCTGGCGAAAGCTTATCACATCCTCTGATTTACGGTGGGTAAATTTTGGCTCTTTGTTTAATAACTCTTGTCAAATAACATTCTGAACTAATCTTTTTATCAATTTTTAGGTCATAAAGAATAAATTACTTAAAGTGTTTTAAATACAAATGTTATTTTTTCTACAGTGTTGTAGTTTGTATCTTTACTTTATTTAAAGTATATTACTTTATTTAACTGATGCTCAGAATTACTCTGTGTTGAAGATTTTAGCCGTTGTAAAAGTTTCAGTGGAATTTTGAATACAAATCGATTATGTATAGATTTCGAGGATAAATATACACAATCATGTAATGCATTTTAAAAGCTGTAAATTTGGATTAGTTTTCTAATTCTAAACTTAACTCACATTTAAAAAAAATTAAAATATGTAGCAAATTTCATGCAGAGAACAGTTTTTTTAGGTTTTATAGGAATTAAAATTATTAGAATTATATTAAGTAAAGTTTTAATTAAGTAAAAAATAACTCATTGTTATCGTGTGGAGGAAATTACTAAAGCATTAAATTACAGTTTGTAATAACTACAGTTATAATATTTAAAAAACTAATTTAATATACTCTTAATGGTTAAATAAAAAAAATTAACTTAATTCATATAAGCTTATTATTTCACATAACATTCTTATAACTATGCATGGATAAGATTTATTCTTAATATATTCTAAAATGGGGTGAATAAAAGATAATTATCTTGAGCGTAAGCATAGACAAACTGAGTTTTTTAGAGTTTTTATCAAGATTTTCAACTTGATCATGTCAGTAAAGCTACTTAAAGTCAGGAAATAGAAAGATTCAGGACCAACAGATGATCCAACATGTATAATCAGTGAAAGCCAATGATAACATCCCAGTTGTAACTGAAAATATTTTACAAAATCTAGAAAATTTTAGTCACATTTAAAGCAACTACTAGAAATTTCATGCACGGATACTAGAGAAAATTTTAAGCAGAAGATTATTACTTTGCGTAATTCAATTAGTGAGGAACCTTTTTCATCTAAACTGTTCATTTCACGCACATAACAGCAGTGGTTTAGATTCTATTTCAGAATAAAATGGGTTTCACACAATGAGAAGAAGAAAGACGAGACCAATTTGAATCTAAATGGTTTCGAAAGTACACATACTTTACACTGCTTAATTCAGGAATACTTCGCTAATTTGTATTTATTAAATATAACTACATAAATCACAATATCATGCCTCTAATCTATTGAGCCATCTTTTTTTCTGTTAAAGGTATATCGTTTACCACAAATGCAGCCAATATGGGAAATGTTACATTCTTTTTGTTTCCCACAACATAAAGAATGAGTAAGGAAAATATAGTTTTGACAAAATTGTGCCACTTTTGCAAAAGTGAAAAGTAAAATAACCTCCTCAGCATTTCTAAAATCATGTTATATCGAAAACTGATTATTTAAAATAGATTATATCGTCATGTCTCATGAACTTGTATTTTCTAGTGATAATTGAAAGGTAAAGTTTGCTCGGTTAAGCAGTGATATATATAACACGTAATATAAAGTATTTGAGCGGAAATATTGGATGTAAGCATTTGAAGAATTAAAAAATAATATATTGCCTCAAAAGATTCAAATTTTTAAGTCATGAATTCTGGTATTAATAAGAAATTATCAGAAAGATTTTACATAAAACTTCGAAAAATTATTTATTATTATTTTAAATTTTATATTCCAGTGTCCTGTATAAAAAGCACTACATAACCCTATTTAACTATATTAACTATAAAATATATTTTTTTTAAATTATTAGTATTTGCAGCTGTGTACAACACGTTACTTTGAATTTTCAAAAAAATGATAGTTGCTTCAAACATAGCTCCCAATCTTTACTAGCTACAATAAAAGGAATATACATGTCAAAAATTCTTTCTTATAACTCAACAAAATTTCTTTTTCAATGCTTCAAAATGTTACATTATTCCCGAAATAACATAGAGATGTTGTGTGCCAAGGGACCAAATCTCCATTTAATAATACCCGAGGAAATTCATGGGTAAATTCAAAATATTGTATCCCTGCTATAAACAATGACATCAATGCTTTAAGAAAACCTATGCTCAGGGCATTTATAATAAAATACAGTAATGTAAGCCAACATAATTTGAAATATTTCATTTCCTTTGACACACTTAAACCTTTGACACACTTGACCTAATTTATCTTTTCCAGATTTCATTTTATAGAAGAACCTGATTTCGCAACAAACTGAAATAGAAAATACAGAAAATACTCTTTAAAAATAATTCTGTCTTTGTAATTATTCTAAAGCTTTAGGATTAGCATTGCACAATCGAATGTAGCTATGTAAGGTTTATCTAAGTTCAAAAACTATTTTTAAAAAATCATAATCTTTAAGGTTACTACTGGCCTTTTGTTTAATATAGTACTGAAAATATGGAAGAAAATGTTCCTTAAACACTTTATAGATTTACCAAAAATTAATGACCAAAGGTCCGGTATTGATCTTCTCGAGCATTATTACAAGTTCGGGGTTTATATTTTAATTGAATATGAATAACTTGAAGATGTAAAATAGTAATGTCACTAGTAATATGAAGGTAAAAATGTTATGTCTGAAATAGGTCTGACAAGTATGATTGGCTTACGGAAGATAAAATGTCTGACATAAATATTTATTTTAGGGGAAGAACTTCTGCTCATTTTAAACAAGTAATAACGATATATTTCTTGTAAATTAAATCAGTTAATTTGAATCCACTACTGTATCAAAACATTTTACATGTATAGAGGATTACTGATTTCATATTTCTGTTAAAAAAGTAATTATACTTTCCGTTTTTTTTTAATTTAAGCAAGAATAGCATTTTATATATGCTTAATTTAAAGAAGAATCTGTAAAATTTTATATTTGATCTGTATTTTGACAAAAGTGTCTCTTTTGTCAATCATATTCTACGCTGGAGGTAGCTTCTCTCATAGACACTGTTCTGTACAGAAAAACTAATGAATTGAGTCACAAACATATCTTTTACTATTAAGAATCATGTTAATATCATTTGTGTTTTAGCTTAAATTGTATTCAATAAAGTTTTTTACAGTTTGTGCCTATATAAGAACTTCTGTATAACATTATTTAGGTACATTCCACAATATGATTAATTCCTGATTCTTCATTTGCTTCAGTAGAGAGCCTTTGACAGCAACTAAACGATGTTGAATACATGCAGGGCTGCGTGATATATTTTTCATCTTATATGACTTTCTAGTCTGTTAAGAAATAGAAACATTGGGTTATTCTTTTTGAAAGGAAAACATTACTAGGTTATAAAATGATTTATGCTGTTGCTCTAAAGAAAAGCATATCATACAGTCTTAAGATATTCAAACTAGTAGGATATGGTCTTTTGGTAACAGAGTGCTGTTTTCGACTGCTGGTATGAATTCATTGGTAATTAGCTTTAAGTATTTCTCTGTTCCATTAGTTCTCATGAAGTAAAAACATCTATCCTGGCTGCCATATGACTGACTTGTATACTTATTAAATTATACACATTTTATTATTTTGTATGATGCGTAATCAGAACTATCATTTGTACTTTCTATTTAAGTATCAGAATTAGTTTCTATTCTCAAAGTGAAATTGTTATCTAAGTAGAGCTCAAAGACTTCCATCTAATGGGAGACACACTGGTATTTTCATTACATTTATGTGTTTGGTTCTACAGACATTTCGTTCTAAACCGAAATCAAAATGCCCTCGAGAAAGTCAAAAGAAATATTTTAAGTTTAAAAATTAAAATTTCCTTGTGCTTACCTAAAATCCGAGCACAAAAATATTGAAATTAAGTGTCACTCTCTAAAAATGAGTATTTCTTTTGAAACTTGAACCTTGGAATTATTCCCGAATACAAAACTTCCTTTACTTCGAAGAAGAATGTTAAAACTAGACGGTAGCACTCCAAACCAAACCAAAACGTAATAATACAAATACCAAAGAATGATATTTAAAACAATGTTAAGCATGTTGACAATGCTCCTCGTTTTTCTTTGGCATTATATATATTAATATCTCAATAAAATATGTCTTCTTAAAGTACATTCCCATAAAATCGGAATAATCCTCTACTAGCCATTTTACTACTCATGGTACAAGTGGGGAAAATCTCAGTTTAATGTTCTAATTGCTTCTTGTGTTTACAAATCTGGAAGATTTCCATATTTCTAAAGAGCACACACAGGCGTTCAGATTCTTTAAAGATACGCATGTTTACTTAACGTAGAAAGTCCTTTATGGTATTATAAGCTGAATAGGGAAATAAAAATAACGCTATTGTTAAAGCAGTATGTAGAAAGAAATATTTAATGGTCGCTTTATGTTGTACAATGCTTTGCTTTCAGTAATTTTGAGATTAAGTTGGTGAGTTTGTATAATTTTGTTTTCTGCATTCGTTTTATTTTTTAACAAGGCTTTCCACGTAGTTCAAGTTACCAGACACATTTTATCAGTAAATTTAATATTTATTGAAAAGTATTTTGACTCATAACTGATAAAATAAATAATTTCTAATCGAGAACTACATACTAATAATGATAATACGGGAATTATGGTTTTCTGGAAAGAAAGATAAAAATTGCATAAAAACTATAAAAACCATAAATTGAAAGATTTTTCAGAATTTTAAAACTCTTTAGCTAAATACATATTATTTTGAAAATCTCTCTTAAAATGAACAAAGTCTAATAAATTACTTTTAAGCTTTACTTTTAATTAATGTTCTCCTAAATGTAGAATATGATTGGGGGGCGCTAAAGCTTAATTAATTAATTATATATATATATATATATATATATATATATATATATATATATATATATATATATATATATATATATATATATATATATATATATATGTGTGTAATATACAAGGTATACTTAAAAAATAGCAGTTTTAATCATATTTAACTGCACTTAAACTTTAGCAATAAAAATGTATTTGGTAGAAGATGCAGTGTCATTTCAAGTTTATCTTACAGGCTTTCAAATTCAGCTCTATTAGTCACGCGATACACATCGATACTTTCGGTCTTCCGAATAACCCTTACACAGATAACCAGTTGTATTATACAGGTTATGGTATCAACGAATGTTGATCAGATATAAACTCTGGAACTTACGGAACGTACGCTGTGTCTGTGTATGTCACTTACAAGTTATGCATAAAAAGAAAGTTGTTATAAAATTGTTTCATTGCACTTTAACTGTAAGCGACAATAAAATGGTGGATGGTAGATGATGCAGAAATAGCCTTATAGGATTTTAATTTTAATTCCATTCATCATTTGATACACGGATATAACTTGTTGATTCTTTCAATCTCTCTGATTGTTTACCCATGCACAGCTAACCAGTAGTTTTAAACTTGTTACGGAATTGACGAATGTTGTTGGCATTTGGAGGATCACATTTAAACTCCGGAATTCACGGAATGCGGGTAAAACTTTAGTAACATATTCACGAAAAGCAAGTTACAAAAAAATAACTCTATTGCTTCATGTTCAGAACATTTGCCATTGACTCTGCCAAGCAGATCATAAAGGAATTCATCTGCGTGCTTGCGTACAACTAAACCTGAAATTCTTAAAGTTGGTTTTTAATTTTGCCCTACAAAAAATACCTTTTCCTCATATATTCGATATTTCAATGAATTATGGGTTTCTTTACTAACAGTTTAAATATTTAATAATTTTACAAAGTGAAATACAGCTTTATGTAAAATATAATTTATCAGAGAAGGCTTCTTACAATATGTAAAAACAAGTTGTTTAAATATACTTAACTGTTTAAAATGTACTATTGTTACTGATGAAAGATTGCTAACTGCAACCATCAGATTGTTATCTATTGAAGAATGAATATTGTTGAGATGTCTAAAGTAGAACAAGAATAAATCTCATATGAATCTAAAGGTTAAAGTAATATATATGTTTTTGAATACAAACAACTATACGGAGAAACCCAATTTTAAGGTAATATCAATATAAAGAGAAGCACCATTTTATAAGAAAAAGATTTCAGAAAATCTGGTATAGGAAATTCTTCTGATTATGCAATTTGTCGAATGAAAAACAACATCTCGATACAGGGAATAAAAGCAATGTTTTATTAACAAATATACTCTTAAAAAATCTTAACATTCAGGACTTATTTTTAAAAAATATTTGGATTCTATATATTGTTTGGTATAAAACAAAAGAAATAAAGCCCTTCTACGTCTGTATGTTATTTTTATGATTTTATAGCAATATTTTTCTTCCACTGGTTGCCAATACGCTGATCAAATTATTAATTATAAATACATATTCTTGTGCAAAAGAGATTAATTGCTGGTAAATAATAAATATTACCACTGACATTTATATATACTTATAAATTTACAAAATTAAAAAAATGGCTATGTAAATATTCAAAGTATGGAATTCCTCGAAAGAAAAACAAAACGTTCCAACGGATAAAAACAATGTTTTTCTAACAAATATACTCTTTAGTAATCTTTACATTCAGAACTTATTTTTTAAAAATATTTGATTCGACATAAAATATGTTTTAAAAAAAGTCTCTCTTCAGGGAGTTTTATTTAAAAAATGAATATGTAAGTTTTACTAATGAAGAAAGAATAAGATTAGAGAGCCTGTCCCTTGATTTAAATGATTAAATAGAAATTTACTATTTGCGACATAGAAAGAGTATAAACAGCACAAATACAATATTCCTCTGATTATGAAATTCATCTAAGAAAAAAGAAATAGATACAGGGAATAAAAGTAATGTTTTTCTAACAAATATACTCTTCAAAAATTCTAGCCTTCAAGAGTTATTTTGAAAATATATTTTGATTCTACATTTTGTAACGCATGAAATAAAACACTCCCGATTCCTCTGGAAGTTTATTTAAAAAAGAATATGTAAGTCTTAATAAAAAAAGGAACATGATTGTAACGTTTGTCCGATGATTTTAATTGGTAAATAGTATATTTCGTTTATCACATATAAAGAGTCGAAACCGCCCAAAATACAACCATTAACGTAAAAAGAGATAGGACATCATACGATTGGACTAAAACTTCTTTATTTAGGAAAAATATAAACATAATTTTTGAAAGAAAAATATTTCTAAATGATGCTTAATCAATACATCTAATAATTAATATCTCAAAGGAAAAACAAATAAATACAGGGAAAAAAAGTAATGTTTTCTTTGCAAATACATTCTTCGAAAACCTCAACATTTGAGATTGTTTGAAAAATATATCTCTATGACATGGAATAAAAGAAATAAAGCATCTCTTTTAATTTTTTTATAAATAAGATTATGTAAGTATTTCTTATAAACATACAACAAAAAACGTTTATACAAAACTTAAACGTATATACATACTTATACACACACACACACACACACACACACATATATATATATATATATATATATATATATATATATATATATATATATATATATATATATATATATATATATATATATATATATATAATTTATATATATATATACTTATATATATACATACATATATACATAAATAGATGTATACATACATATATATATACATATACACATACACATACACATACTCATATATACATATATACATACATATACATATACATATATATGTATGTATGTATATATATATGTGTATATATGCATATATGTATATGCATATATGAATACATCCATGTGTGTGTATATAATACATAAAATAAGAATTATACTTTTCAATAACTATTTTTTTTATTACCTAATGATTTTAAGTAGTCTAATAAAAATTCTTATAAAATATAGTTATCAAGAATGATCACATACTTTAAGTATAAAATAATTGTATGAATCATCTTAACTGTTTTAATTATAATATCATGACTGATGAAATGTTGCAATCTGTGAGCAATCCGATATATGTGTATCCAAGAAGAAATATGGTTGAGACGGCCATCGTAAAAGAAGCCTGAATCGTATACGAATGGAAGGATAAATGCAATACATATTTTTATGAATAGGAACAACTCTACGGAAAGACCCAAGTTTAAGATATTATCAAGCGAAAGAGAAACACCCTTTTAAAACAAAAAGATTTCGAAAGAGCTCTATAGACAATTCTTCTGATTATGGAATTCCTCGAAGGAGAAACAAATCGATACAGGGAAAAAAAGCAATGTTTTCCTAACAAATATACTCTTCAAAAATACTAACCTTCAAGACTTATTTTTAAAAAGTATTTTGGTTCTATATTTTGTATGACATGAAATAAAAGAACTAAAGCATCTCATCTGGGAGTTTTATTTTAAAAAATAAGAATATCTAAGCCTTTCTTATAATGATAGAATAAGATTACAGAGTTCCTCTGGAGATACAAATCATTATGTAGAAATTTTTCATTTTTGCCATAGGAATAGTAACAACACAGTATCCACTTCACATAATATTATCATAACATATCTTCATAACAATTTTAATCCTCTGTATTTTATTCTTATTTATTAATTTTACAACTTGTTTTACCTTTTGTTTTATCCCATGCCATCTGATGTGGTGTTTCTCTAGTTTTTTAAACTAATATTTTGTTATTTCATCATGATTTTGAGTGATTTTAAAGTGTATATATAACTAATGGTTTTTCTCCAATAGTTAATTATATATACATTTTAGAAAGATTTTGCTTTTCTTCAGTACAACTTTATGCGATTTGGTATCAGCAACCATGGTTATATTAATTGATGGTCATAATGTTCGTATACTGATATAAAGAGTACAACATAACTTGGTCTGAAATTTAACTTAAGTCAAGTTTTGTAAGTGTATTTTTATGTTACTAAGGATTTGAAATGAATTTTCATTTTTTGTTTACACTTTTTGGGTGAAATCAGAAATACGTAGGATTGGTAAAACAACGTTAACACAGTAAGAAATGAAAAGAGGATTTTCTAGAGGGCATAGAGAAGGATTTATAAAAAAAATCCCTTAAAATAATACATACATATAATACACGCAATACATAACAATATAATACATCCCTTTAGTTCGTTAACACTTAAGATTACACAGTTATTTACCTACAACTATATTTTCTGGAGCCATTATATTATTTATTTCTCATGCGCATTTGTTTGATCTTAGTAATGAACATACTTTTAGTAAATAATGAAAAATAATTTCTTAATCTTAAATGCTTAACATAAGGATTGAAAGACGTAATTTTTGCCATTCTGCGTTCCGCTGACTTTTTTTTCTTTTTCTTACATGAGGGATTAAATTAACTGCTATATTGGCAAAAAGGCCTGCTACGTTTGCCAAAAACAGCTCACTAGAGGGCTTTTTCTCTGTAATTTCTTTATCTCTTCCTATTAACAAGCTCAGACGTACAGCTGACTAGACAAAAATTATTTCAAATCTAAAATCATCCAAAATGATTCTATTTTTGAATGCACTTACTATACTATTAAGTTGAAGAAAATAATAAATTAATTCCCTGGAGGTAAACTATTCATATTATGAAACAAAAAAGCAAAGATCTTTTAAAATCAGTTTAAAAACATTTCAATTTAAAAATTGTTTTGTTTCTTTTTATATTAAATGTCTTAATCCATGTAATTGTAGCTACTGCCTATTTTAAATTCTGGGGATAAAAGATTATGGTTTACTGCAAAGGGAAAAAACAAAATTCTACTCTAAAAATTATCTCTATTATAAAATATGAATTTGTTCAACGTCGTATTTTTCTAAAAGGATTATTGTGTTTACCATCTGCGGGGAAAGATTTAGGCAAAGCTAAAGACAAATGGAATACAATAAATCTCTTGCTTGTGTCCTCAGCCATGTATAAACAGCTTTATGAATCCTTGAGACAGAAAAATATAGTTTTTTCTAAGAATTTGTAAGTTTTTATGTTACTTCTCTAAATTTTAAAAATAGATAAATGTTGGCATGTAAAAAAAAGACTAAGTTTTTTTTTATTTCAGATTGGAGACGAAATATTCTTGTTAAATAGAATTCGGAAGTAGTTATTTTATGCAAGGATTTAATTAAACCCAGATTAGGAGTTAGAATATTTTAGTCCTATTTTTTGAAAGTGTTAAAACTTGTAGTGGTATTATTTCGGTTATTAAATCATATAAGCCCTAGATATGTGTTTTTCTCGTGCCTTATTTAAAAAAAAAATTGAAGATTTTTTTTCTTGCCTTGCAATTTTTCGTAAGGGACTTCCCTCATTCGCCGGTTTCAAACTTGAAATCTAGAGATGAACCTGGAGAGGGAGAAGATTTCCCGAAGCACTTTTTAAGATCCGAAACGAATGTGAATTAATTCGACATTATGTTCCCGAAGAATCTTTTTCGCAAAGTAAGAGAGTTAAGACACTAATATGATTTTAAGGCACACATAAAGCCAGTTTCCAAAGGGAATTTTATGACTTTTAATTCAAAGAGAGCCTAATTATAGTCATTTATTCCAACATGAAGATTAAGAGAATTAACTCACCATTTTCTATATTTAATTTATACCTTACTAATGACCTTCTCTTCAGCAATATTTAGTTTGACTTCCATGAAACCTTCGCATGTATTCTCTTATTTTTTAGTGTGAAGCATTAAAAATAAGCATTTTTGATAGAAATATTCAAAATTATGCAATAATTGAAAAGAGTTTTACATGTAAAGATGTGATTAAAATTGCTCTAGATAATATAATTTCTATTGATTACATTTATCTTGAATATTTAGTATTTAAGCTTTTCTAGATTATTCTGACCACTTTAGTATTGAAGATTATGTCTGCAAGCTGTATAAAGAATCTAAAATAATCTAAGATAATCTCAGTAACGATATCAACTGAGAATAATATGGGTGCTTGGATGCATTGCAATCAATATAGTAAAATAAATGTAATAGTTAAGAATCAGTTATGTACAAACATAAAAATACTTAACATGGAACAAAATTGTCTTAGAACAATGAGAAGCTATAAAAAATAACTAAAAAAATAATACTATAAAAAATTTACTATCAAGAAACAAAAAAATAAATCTCAAATGAAGGTTTTTATAGTACAACTGCTTTCATTCAAGTTCACAGAATACCAAACTGTTAAGCATACTTAAATACATTCAGTACATAATGTTCTTATCAATAAAGAGGGAAACTATATTGTTACCATAACAAGTGATGTTATTCCCCATTTGTTAAATTGATTACAAATCTGCAGATATATGTAAATAAAAATATTTAAAAATCCTGTTTTTTGAACTACTTATTATAAAATGCTGGAAGATTATGTGAAGAGAGTATTTTTCTCTACACAATGAGTTGTACATGTAGTATTCTTCATCCTGTTTAGATTAAAAAAAGATAATCGTATACTAGAAATTAATTTTCATTTCAAAAATAAATAAGTAGTTTTAAGGAAACAAGGTAAAACAATACAATTTTAGATCTACAATAATCACTTAATTTTTATTAAAATAGAATAAACTGCCATTATTAATTATTAAGAGAATATTGAGTTTGAAGAATTAAAAAAATTTTTTGAAATTGTATTCCATTGTTCAAGTCAATTTAGTCGTTTGTATAATGTCTAACTAAAGGACCTGAGGTAAGTTAAAGAAGTACATGATTAGAACCATCAGGAAGTTGAAATTGTCGTTCTCGGGAATCATAGGCAGTTGAAATTTGGTTGAAAACTACAGATAGTCGCTAAGTTTCTTGGTCAATTCAACATCATCTAACCTTGTCATATAGTTCTCGTTTAAATGTGGGTATTAACCTGTGATCAAATGTATAGTGGTATTTATTTTGGTTGCGTTGTGTAAAAGTATTTTAGTACTAAATTTAACCACAAGTTCTGAGAAACTACAGACATAAAATATGAAAATAAACTAAAAGCTAAATTAAAAGTATCTGAAACCAGCTTAAAATAAAAAGGTAAATTTATTATAACGATATATAAACATCTATATACACAAATCTGATTCTATCTTCATAAAATTTACTTTATCCACACCTTCAAATTAGGTGCCACTCTAATTTAGTTCTGACAATAATTTTTCATCACTTAAGTAAATATGTAAATATAAGAGAGGGGACCTAATCTCAATTTCAAATATATGTAAAAGGGGGTACTTTTGTGAGTTAATATGGTGTGCCCGAAACACTGCTGGTCGAGGGCTGATCCGGATTGGGTATGAATGGATCTTCCGTCGGTCTGGTCAGGGGATTCCTTCTGACTGTTTAGGGTGCGGCCGTAATATTTGATAGAGGAACACTGCTGGTAGTCGATAGATGTTCTGAACGTTTCCGGAGTCTATGTTGAACTCAAGGCTATTCTCCTTGGATTCCCCAACACGTTCCGTAGGACTGGAACACCTTCCGTCGTACTTGTCTCCTCCACTGGACTCCCGAACACCTTCTCCCTTTTTTTTTAGCTTTTTCTTATTTTATTAATTTCATCGTTGTCCCCTCTTCCTTCTTATCTTCCAATCAGGATCATTGTAAAAATCTAAATGGTCTGCTTAAACCCCGCCTTCAGACCGCCAAAGTGGAAAACCTTATCCCTTCTAATTGGGCACTGTCCCTCAGGGACTCATAAATAACTCCACAAAGGTACATTCTTATTTAGTGTCAAGTACGTAGATGGGATTCTAATCTGGGACTGGTTAGCCCTCGTGTGCAAAACAGTAGACCGTAGCGCTCAAAACCAAAACCAAAACGAAAACCAAACAAACGAATCTGGGACTGGGATGAGAACCCCGCCCGAGATTGCCGTACAAGACAACAATATCCGTAGAATATAATTTTATGGTCCTCTGTCTTTTACAAAGATGTGATGAGGACAGATTTTGATCCCGAGCATTTTACTTCTGGTATAAATTATATTAATGATCTAAATCACAAACCTCTCCTTCCTGAAGCCTTTCACTAGTGGGCCATAGCACAAATTGTTAATGAGAGTCTCCTGGGATTCGATTTCGTGGTGCATAAATTGAGTTGCTCCCTAACGGTTGATGTACGTTTGTTAAAATAAGATGAGCCCGTCCAAATTATTGCCTGAATTCCTTAGTTGCCATAGTCATTTTTATAACCCCTGTAATTGCCCTTTGGTATTACTCTTTCCTTTTCATTTCACTGTTTTCATTATATTCTTCTATTTTGTGGTCTTTGAAGGATGCCTACCTACTATTTAAAACCCATACCTAAAAAGTAAAAAAATCCGTAATTAGAATGGAATTGGTACTTACTCTAATTGTAACATAAGTACGTGTGGAAAAATATAGACCAGAGAATCGGAAAACCGTCAATGCGGAGTTACATGATTTGTTTTGGTTTTGGAGCACTACGGTCTACTTTTTGCAATACGAGGGCTAATGAGACCGAGACCTACTGCTTAAAGACGATTCCGAACGGCTACGAACATCCTTGCCATAGTGGGACTCGAACCCACGAACTCCGGTTCCGAAAGTCAGCACCCTAATCCTTCGGCCATCTTTTGGCCTGGAGTTACATGAAGGCTTGCATGAAAAATCTAGATAAATCGCAGTGTTACGCTTAATTTAGCTAACCTGTAGATGCATTATTGATCAGTCACAGAGGACTCAACAATTCACTTTAGTTTCAAAATCTCTTTTTGCAATCACTCAAAATATCCCAAATAAAAATATTACTTAAATTTGTTATAGGCTTGTCCAATAAGGACAGCAATATTCAGCTCTATATATCTGTATGGTGTTTCTGCTAATAGCATGAAACTTTAAAAATCGACGTAGCTAGATTGGTTAGTTTTTAGAAAACTGTATTCAAATGGCAGTACTGTATGACATATCATATGGCTACTAGCCATACATGCCATATTATATGCCATATAATATGACATATAATGGCAGCAACTGTATTCAAATAATATAGCTACATATTCTCTCAACTGATAAAAACTTGTTGATGACCAAATTCAGGTCATTAAAGTTAATAAGTATGGTGAAATTTACTACTAATAACAACATTGCAATTCAGCTTCAATTTATTTTCTTTATATACGGTTAAATCGAAATTCATTTCATGTTTACTAGAAATATATGTTTATTAAATATATGAAAGACTTGAATATAAAGGTTATTTTTCTCCTGGTTTCTTTTGGTGGATTACAGTAGTATGTAAAAGCGGAATGGTTTCTCACAAGTTTCATAAATTTGCCAATCACTTCTCATTATTCTAGTTATTTCTCTACTTTTCTTTGCAACTACGATTCAATTGTGAAACTCATATGCGAAAACCTCTTTAGATATTTAAAGGAGGACACTAGGTATTTCATTTTAGTGATCATTTTCCTTTTTTATTTCATATTTAATGATCTTTCTTTTAAAAAAAAGTATTCATTATTTGTACAAATAAATTCAATTAATGATTAAAAGTTTAAAATAATATCATTTTGACTAATTAGAAATTGTATAAAATGTATATATATGAAACAAAGAATTTCATTGGCTTTTAAAGTTTTTATAAGTAACTATTTCAGTGATTTTTCAGTTTCTGTTTTGAATGAGATAGAATTATCATGAATTAAACTGTCATGCAAATTGGAAAATCGCTGCTCTAACTCCAACTTTTGTTAGCATTCCATACATTCCAAAGAAACGGAAATTAATTTTGAATGTCTATGAAAAGGGAGCTATTAATGCAGGCAATCAACGTCATCTTTACGTTGTCTGAATGGATGAAAAACGGCCGCGAATACTTAGACTTCATTTACAATTAAAGGCCATTTTCTATTTATAATCTAAGATTTTCTTGTCATTTTTAATGTCTCTTTAGTAAGATCTTGGTCACAGAGTATTGCGACTATTATACACGTACATAAGTATAAAAAAAAATAAAATGAATTCAAAAATGTTTAAATTTCTGTATGTTGGAGTATAATAAATAAAAGTACTCTCTCGACTTTTAATGAATCCAGTTCAGAAGCAAGTACTTTTAAAATTTCATTTTGTACCCTTCAAAGATACTAGTGACGGTAGAAAAATCCTATTTTTAGAAATGGGGTTGTATAAAACGAAAAAATGACCATGTTTTAATGAAAATAAGACGGTCTGCATAATAAGCATCGAAACGAGTAGAAAATAAATGTAACTAATTTTAAAGAAAGTTTGATTGCATTTACTTCAGGAACTGTGCATACAACCCATTCCGATTTTAAAAAGATATTTTCATCGAGAGTTTTTAACTCATTCATGTCAAAACCTAATTTTTAAATGCAATAAAATATTGTCTTTATTTAAAATGTTTCGAAACTTTTTAATATAAGTCCGTAAATGACCAATCCATAAAAGGAAAACTAATAGCTAGTGATGCTCAGAACATTATGAATAAATTTCTCATCTGCTAATATTTGGGATTTTACTGTCTTAAACCATGTTTCTAGACGTCAAATTTCTTTTCTTTTTTAAATGTTGAATAGTTTTACGATGATGTTGATTAACACCAAGAATGCTTAAGACCCAATTTCTATTGATCATATACTTCTTTTATCTTTTCTAGCATCTCTATTTAATTGTATTTCTCTTTTAATTTTATTAATATAAAGATAATAAAGTGGGATCGATATAATGTGATATTTTACTTTATTGATAATTTTATACCCTATGGAAACAAATCACAATATCTTACGCAATTTAAAGAAATTCCAAATTTATTTAAAATGTTCCTTCTTTGAAATACAAATTTCTATTTGGGGCAATATATTATAGTTCAAAATATAATATTAATGTTAGATAGATGTTAAAGTAAACTACATATTTCTGAATTTTTTAATTGCTGTTTTATACTTAAAAGATAATTCCATTATTAAGATATTAAAAGAATAATAAGGTAATTATTAAGATTTTTGTAACAAATTGTAAACGGTATTAGTCACCCTGAAGTTAACTATTTAATAAGCAATTTAAGCTTCCCAACTGTAGTTTATAAATCAAAATCTATTTGCAAGTAGTATATATAAAGATGTTTTGACTTTTAGCAGCAATCTAAACATTAACCCACAATGTTCACCCAATTTGCTCCACTTTTTAATCATAACGATCTTACCAGAAACGTTACTAAGCTTTGTGGATGAAATTGTCTTAACGATTATCAATTACGGATAATCAGCTTATTACCATGTATTTTTTTCTTCGAGGTTACTGCTTAAAAGCACCATCTTCGAACACGTTCCTAATTACTATGAAAATATTTCTTCCTTGTGCTTCAAGGAGGGGTTTTTAAGAGGGGTTGAGTAGAAACTGCAGAAGTTCCTACGCAAACATTAATTAAAAAAATATCCTGCAACTAAATGATTAAGGCAATACTAGGTAATTTAAGTTTTACGACCAACAGAAACTTAAATATTTATACTGGAAAAGTTAATTAGGTTGTTTCTGGAGAACGGTGCATTAAACCATAGACTCGCGATACGCGTTCATAACTAGGACATTATCAAGCGGTACTTTGGTCCAAAATGGGATTTGGTCGTATAATGTACTAGTATGTAAGAAAAAGTACTAAAAAATGAAATATTTGAATCATAAAGCTTTACGTTTATGCTACAAGAACATTTTGAGATACTCCTTGAAATATTTGTACAATGTATGATTTAAAGATCATCCACGTTTTATACATGTGATACCAAAATTTTTATTATTGTTTAATAATATAATCGTGTACTCATATAACACGAAATTCCTAGCTTTCCTCATTTACTCACCCAATTATAGCATACTAGTCACTCTTTTTTCTCAAATGATAACACGTTTTACTTAAGATTTACGTAAACACTACGTATATTACAGCTTATTTTTATACAAACATATATTATCCTTAGAATGTTTCTAGCTTTTCTTTTATTAAAACTTTTTTAATATTATGAATATGTAATCTATATTAGATTGTTTACTATGTATAAAAAGACATTTTTAATTATCCCAAAAATACTGTAATTGTTCATTTCTAGTGAAAGATTAATGTTTGCATATTTTATAGTATATACTTATCGTAAAAGTGATAATACCTAAAATATAAAAAAGCATTCAAGTTTATCTCGAAATTTTTGTCAAAATAGGCATTTTATTTTTCTCCGTAGGATTTTTTTTTATCTTATCATGGAATCACTTTTCCTAAGCTCTCATCATAATAATCTTTAGAGTTGATAAATCGTTGAGATTGTTTTCAATGTTTCTTAAATTTTGTTTTCTCACCACTATCTAATACTAACAGTAAGAAATACATTTACAAAATATTTTTATCTGTCAGTTCATTTTTTCAATAACTAGGTTAATTATTAAATACCTTGATATTGATAGTGATATTGCAAAATGGCAGAGATCTTGAGGTTAGTGAAATTAATTCAGTGAAATGAAATGTATTTATAACGCTCCCATCTTTAAAAAAAAGAAGTAAATTTCTCACCTTTTCTATTAAAATCACTCATAATCTACTTAATCATTTTACCGTTACAATGATTTCACTCATACTTATCCTCTGTATCACAGACGTTTCACTAATACTTTTTATATTTTCTCTCTTTTTGCGATTTATACATGCACCATACAATAAGCGGCTGATAGAGAGTCGCTTTAAGACTCGATGAGCGTATGTTTGATTCTCGAATAACGCTTGGATGTATTTATGTTGTCTCCACACAGTTAGCGCAGTTGACAAATATCGTTCTCCGATAAGGGTGAACTGTGTGGTGCTCCTATAATAAAATTACAAATAAGCTGTTGTTATATAAGTGAATGCTCAGGTAAGTATTTCCTCTCTAAAAAAAGGGGTTTTCCGCAACTAATGTTCACTTTGTCTTCAATCCGCGTCATTTGTTGGGATTTGATGGAATTTAAGTCCTACGCTCTTTACATAGTACTGATACGACTTAAAATTTTTGCTTACCTTTGTATTGAAGAAGTAACTCTTTTGTAGTAATTAAACAGCTATTTGGTTATAGTTTGGGCTCATTTCTGTATTTTAATCTCGCTATCTTTGCTTTCATATACTTATTTCTCGCATAAGTCATTTGACCTCTCTGTTTTTTTTTTTTTTTTTTTTTTTTTTTTTTTTTTTTTTTTTTTTTTTTTTTTTGCTATCACACATTGCAACGTGTTTTTCATCAGGAAAAGGACACTTAAACTAAGTATATTGCTTTTTCAACATGTAAAGGTTGATTTGCGATAATCCTAATAGGGCTTTACATCCGTTTTGTCATTTATTGTACTTTGAGTCATGCCCTTTTACCCTTTTAAATATAATGTTACAAAAATATTTTTCATTGTAATTCAATAATTTCGATTTTGTACAGATTTATATGTTTTTATAAAAATTATATTCTCTATCACACTTTCGTAAACTTCAAATAAACTTTCGTAATCTTCAAATAAACTTTAACTTCAAGCCATCTGTCAAGATATTTTCAAAAATTGTATTCTTCATTCCAATGAAAGTGAAACAGTTTCAGATAACTAAATAAAATTCGTCAAATTTGAAAATGCCAATTATGAGCATAACTACAAATTCATTTCCATAAAGTGAGAATCCATAAAATGATAGCACTTTTGTATTCTCATGTAGCTTTATTCGTGAAAACCACAAATAAGAACAAATTTTCGTCTTGCATTGTTTGTTCTCTTACTTATTTATGTGTGGATGACTCGTCTGGATGGTCTGTATAGATTTCGGTAAGACATTAGTTTTGGAATTCGTCTATGTGTGCGCTTAAAACCAATGGGGGCCATACACACAGATATATATATATATATATATATATATATATATATATATATATATATATATATATATATATACACATATACATATATATATACATATACATATACACACATATACACATATATATACATATACATATACACATATATATACATATACATACACACATATATATACATATATACATACATACATATATATATATATACATTTTAAAATTGAGCATAATTTAGTTATGTTATATGATATTAATATAGACACAAAGAATTTAATGCTAATATGAATTGATTAATTACATATTTTACCGTAGAAATATTTGGTGCAATATTTGAACCGTACTAAAAATTCAATTGAAAACATCAAAGAATATAGAAAGAATGCAAGAGAGGGAATTTTCAAGAAAGCAATAAAACTTGCAGAATAAAATAAAATGCAACATTGCTATCGTAATTGAAAGCGTCTCTCCTTCTAACATATTTAGAGAATGGAAGTTTTGTCAAAGCGCAAAAGCATTAAGAAATGTTATATTTTCTTTCAAGATCTAGATTTACGAAAATTATTGAGTTCAAATTTAAAACTTTTTCCAGGCGAATTCTCAGTATGGGAATGACTTTATTTTAGAAGAGCTGGAAGCTTATTTCTTTTTCCATTTATTATAAAAATGGAAAATATACTTGTTTAGAACTGTTGTATTATCTAATCACTTGGTAAGAAATTAATTATATATTAGAATTTTAAGCAAATGCTTACATTGGAAGTTATTTCCGAAATATTTTTATTACATATTTTCTTAGTATTAATCAGTTGTTCCTTAAATTTTAAAAATTATCACGAAGTATAATCTAGGTATTTTTTCACTAATACTTACACCATATTACCGGGCTTAAAATACTTGTTAATCATTTATACACTTACACAATCATAGTCGTTTGTCATGTAGAGGCATGTATGTCTGCATGCCTATACATACCGGTGGCCATAATTAAACTGACAGTGCTCACAGTATTCTGTAGTGTGATCTATTTGGAAGAATGACGCCACATTTTGTAGGAAGATTAAACAAGACGGGAGACGAAGGATTCCGCAAAAAAACAAATTAGTTCCAAAAGTAACCGCTCGAGGATTATTTGGCGCTGTGTAATAGAAATAGAGTGTTAACAAATACAAATCAATACGGAAATTAAATTCTTAATTGTGCCAATGGATGTAACGTGAAATTTGAATAAAGAACTTCTTCTTCTGCTCAGCGTACGTGATATTGCAGATCACGAGACTGTTTATGTAGATATTACGCGTTTTTAAAAGTGTTGCTATATTGCACTTGAACTAAATCAATAAATTTGCATAATAAAAGTTAATTTTATTCCCTTCTTATTTGCATTTGTCAACACTCTATTTTCTATAACACAGAGCCAAATATTCCCCTAGCTTTTGGAACTAATTTGTTTTTTCGCGGAATCCTTCGTCCCCCGTCTTGTTTTAATCTTCCTACAAAATGTGGCTTCATTCTCGCAAATAGATCGCTCTACAAAACACTGTGAGCACTGTCAGTTTAATTATGGCCACCCGGTATATACACATCATATATACACCCACAGATATGTATAAATTTATTTATCTTTTTGTGTATGCATACACACTTTACGAATGTTTATTAAAATAACAAAGTTTTTTGTGATTTATATATACCAAAAGTTATAATACATAAAGTTTATACCTCGAGTCTGTTCTTAATTAAAGATTAAAAGAGATTTTTTCTAAAATACCCATTTTATGAATGAATTTGGCAAATACTGCTTACAAGGGAGGTTTTCCACAAAATTCTGCGAGTAAACAAATATTGAGTACATTTAATATTTTTAGGATGAGTTTTTAAAATTTTGTCTTATAAAACTAAATTTATGAAAAATCTTTAGATTTTAAAATCTACGAAAATAGCTACTTAAAGCTGTAGAAGGCAAGACATACGCTTTAAATTGGTATGCATTCGAAATAATGATGATAACGTTCCTAAGCAAAGAAAATTTAAAATTTTATATTAACTGGAAAAAAAACTTAACAATTTTAAGACATAGTTTTGCAAGAAAGGTAAAGAATTTTCTAATATATTAGCAAGTTAAATGCGGTGAAATATTTTCTAAACATAAAAGCATGTATAAAATCAGCTTATTCAAATTTGCATTAAAATTGTAAAATACTCTTACACACATATTTTAAGTACATTAGCAGGTCTTTGTTTTTGCACAGAATTTTTTCTTCCTTTTCCGTTTATATTTATTTAGACAGAGCTTCTATATGTTTCCTTATACTTAAACGTATTTTATACGGTGTATAAAATGTTTTATGGTAGATTTGTTACCCTGAAAAATATGGAAAATGTTTTGAACCCTTCGAATTGCATTGAACAACAAAAAATAAATTTGTGTTAGCTGCAAAAACAATTTTTGCTCAACTATACAGCATTTGTAGCTTTAATTCCAGATGTGTTATCGAAAGTCTGCTGTTGGCGTCACTTTTAAGTAATTAGCTTTTATTTGTCTTATCCTCAGTTTTGCCCACATTAGTTCAAGTAATAAAGCGAGATGATTTTCTTATCTTAAAATGATGTTGTTGTATGATGTTTTCTCCTGTATTTCAGATATATAGCATCGTTTTTAAGGCTTAGTAATATTCAGCATTGAGGTATCGCATGTTTTATTATACGGACTTTCTATAGTACTTAAGCTCTAATGAAAGCGTTCTACCGGTTCGTTACTAATAATTTTCAAGTTTTTATTCGGCGTAAAATATAATTGCAAGTGGAGAAAGTGTACTTTAAGCAACATATTACATCCCATGATTTTATAGTTTCTTTAAAAGTTGACCAACTAATACCAATCTTTATACTTTTCTTCCTTTTATTACCTAAAATATTTACTACAGAGTTTTTAAAAGTAGTCTATGCATCATCTTCCGTTTCATTGAAACAGCTTGAAAATTCAGCGTTATTCATTATTTTCCTAATTTGATAGCCAATAAATATCCTGTTCACTTCAAAAAGCAAAATTCCCCTCAATCCTTATCTGTGGCCTTTGCAAAAATTTTAATGCTATTCAGTTACTATAAAGCGGTTATATGCATACTTTTTCTTCATTAACTATTAGATAAAGGAACAATGTTTATACTACCCATTGGGATGAATTATATAATAGGCCGATTGTTTTCAACATAACGAGATTATCTTTTTTTTCACTTGCATACTAATCAGAATTATTTTGCATACACAAGGTGAATACCAAGAACTACAGCTTTTACTTTAAGATCTGAACAAATATGCTGTTAGTGCTGTTCATATACTAAATTCTCAAACAATTGTTTCATAACTGCATATGAAATTTGCCCATATTTGCTTTCATACATTTAACTTATGCAACAAGCACTGATGGATAAATGTTTTCATTATATAGAATGACACCTATTCAGCCAACTTGTTAGAACTGTATGAAATGCCTTCATACCTTCATTTTCAGTAATATATGCATTCTGGAGCACATCTGTCTTGATTAGAAATAAATTTATCTTGGAATCAATGGAAAATTTTCTGAAATTGGCTCAACATATTCTAAATTTAACATTTTGGTTTCAAAAGTTTGAAGCTTGCGGAACAATTTTGACGTCATATTTCGAATCAGTATCCATTAAAATATCAGAAAAATTCACATGTTCTTTGCCAAAAACATTGTTATTTACGACCCCATTCAACATAATAATAAAGCAAAGTAAGCGTTTTTATCCCAGATGTTCTTACAGAAATTATTCACCTTATCAACAGCATTTAATCTTTCAAGTATCGTAATTTAGATTTCCTTACAGTAAGACATAATAATAAAATGAAATTAATATTTCTGCTTCACTATCTCCTACCGAAATTATCCATCTTGATTGTTATTAGATTATCGAGGAATTTTATTAGTCATAATCTTGATTTCATTTCCTTTACAACCCGGTAACACATAAAAAAGAACTAGTTAACACTGTTATATTAAGAACCCTCTTAGAGCAAATAAATTTATAGTACGATTTTGAACCAATTGAGTATTTTTCTATTTGGATCATATTTTATATCTGTATTCTGTTTAATATCTTTTTCTCATAAATACGTCTATATTACAATTTTTTAAAATTTCGGGTAAAGATTTTGTTTAATAAAACTTTAAGTCCAAGTATCATTTCCAGGGGTGACAGTGATTGAAAAATGTTTCTGTTTGATAGTGTTCGATGATTAGCAAAAGTTACATGAATTCCTTCTCCATTCAAAAAGTATTAGTCCTGGATGAAAACAATCCGAAGGCCTGATCGAATGGATTAGTTTGCGAAAAATCCTAACTCGTAATCATCGGATTGAATCGGGACCTATTCATGTATAGGATTTACTCAATTTGTGATAATGTTGACTCAAGAGATTTAGTTCAACGACTTGAAAGATTTACTTCACTTAGTTTCTGTCTCTCTTTAAGATACATTTTCTTTCACAATAAAATAAAAAGGGTTTCTAGTACGAGCTCGATTTGTCTTTCAGTTCAACTAGCCTAGATGAAAAAATTCTTTTTATAAAATCGGAAAAGATTGCTTTTCTAAAGACCTTGCGAATAAGTACGGAAATGCTCTCTTAAAATCATTTTAATGCTTTTATTATATTCGTTTAAAAATGCTTCATAAATTCGCAAAATGTCGAAATGACGAAGAAAATATTTCTGATAATATTTTCATTTCCCTTTTTTTTTTTACATTTATTATTCCAACACAAATATTTTTCGGAGCTATTGAAGTTTCTGAAAAAAATACATGGTACATTGTAATGCGTCAGAAATACCTTTCGAATGATTAGGTTATTACAAAAGATACATTGCATTTAAAGAATTTCAATGCAAAACCAAACATTTGAATAATAATTAAAGCGAGAAAGAATTTTTTTTCAGAAACCCATCGAGGTGATTTTTTTGTCATGTATAATTGTATGAAAATTTCAATTGTTTTTATAGATCACTTTTAATCTGAAAAAATCTTGTCCAGCATTATGGGATTTAATTCGAATGAAAACTAAGTCAAAATTAAATTGAGTGGTCTTGTTTTTATCATTTTCAATCCAACTATGGTCAAATAGCCAGAAAACTGGCATTTGCACTAAAACATGAATAGATTCTAAGAAAGAGGCTCGTATATAATAAATCTTGAAGTAATGAACACATTTACTGAAGTACTTTAAAGTCATCAAAAGTCTAAAATTTTACCCTGAACATGTTTATTATTTAAAAATGATTCTATTTACCTCTTTAGTTATTAAGTTAATACGCGTTTTAATAGTGTAATTAATTTGCCTTGTTATATTTTACCAGTTAGCTGTGGGTTAAGGCTTTAGTATTCAAGAATTCAGACTTACTTACAGATCTATAGCTTAAATCCGCTACAAACATTTCTACCAAATAGTACTTATCGTAATAGGACTAGATCCAACAGATTCTAGTTCTTAAAACCAGCACTTATAGATTTAGATCCATATTTGTGAAAGTTTAGTGATCTTGAGAAATTTAGAAAAACTTTCAATGAATTCATAAATAAAAAGAACATTAAAAATGCAATAAAACCCTTTGTTACAGGTGGTTATTTTGGAGTACGAAAGTTAATTTTCTGAATCAATTCTAAATACCACGAGACTTATAACTTAAAACCTGTTTGCTACAAACGATTTGGAACCTCAGGTCCTTGTCCTACTGACAGCATTTAAGATATTAAAATATCAAACTTTATTATGGTTTTATCAAAATCTAAAACCATGTATTTGCTGGAAGTGACAGCACAGAAGAAAAAGGAGAGATAATTTAGTTTATATTATAAATGTACGTATTTGTGTAATACTGTGGTGCAGTTTTTAACAATATTTCATTATTTAACTCAACAGAATAAAATTATGAATAGTTAATAATCATTACGGTTTCCTCTTAATAGAAAAGGATTAAAATGAATAAGAGACAAAAAATTTAAAACATTGGTAAATATCAATAGTAATTACTATTGATTCACATCTGTAATGATCTTGTGGCAATTCTTGTGGTAATGGAAAATTTCTCTCATTGATTTTCGGATAAATAATTTATCCTTTGGAAATAATCTCCCAATAAACGAGTTAGTTTAATTAATAAGATTTTTAGTCTCAAATTCAGAAGCGACTGACAATACATAAGTAAAAACCATTAAAAAGTATAATTCTTAAATCATTTCTGACAAATAAAAACAAGTATTTTATCTCAAAAAAATTATAAGTGCGTCTTATATAATCAGCTCTCCCGATTAAATTTTAATCAAAGAAATACATCCTACGCGATAAAAATGTGATATTTAGTTGTAAATGAAAAGTTTAATCTTAGCAAGTAGTTATTAGAAAGCATCACTTCAATACACATACAAGTACTCTTTACACATTCAAAATTTTTCATGCACTATAGAGATACTTTTAGAGATATTTATGGTTGATTATATTCTGAATTTTCGCTTATTGTCAAGAACTCAAGATAATAATATTTTATTGAAAAACTTATTACAATATTCCCTGAATACACTAAAATTTGATTTATATCGGGATTTTCCGAGAAGTTTTGGAAAGTAAAAAGAAATATTCCGGTATCTCAGTTATTTGTTATCGATTTAAATTTTTTAGTTGGTTGACTGGAATTTAATGGCATTGATACCTCAAGAGACATATTGTACCAAGTACGATATACTGCAATACACGAATTAAATTTATAAAAACTGGATAAGATAATGTTAAAAGAATACTAGAAGATAAATACCAACATCTAAAATCAAATATAACGGTAAAATCAACTTAATTTAAAAAGATAAAAATCTTATGATGAAAGGTAATGTTAAAGAAAAGTCTGATACGGATTCTTAAAGAATAAAAGTGATTATAACAATGACTAGTGGCAGTTAGGATAATTAAGACACTCAACAACAATATGTTTCATAGTTATGAAGATCTTACATTCCATAAATAGAAGCGGGCTCTCCGAGTAACATGTGAAGATGGGGGAACCACAGAGCTATAAACCATAGTTATATATGTTTATAGCTCTACGCGTCTACGTATTATAAGGACATACACGTAAAATATAATGTCATGTATCTTCGAAGGCCGTAAAGACCAAGCTTCATAGAATATTTTGTTGCAAGCAATTTGTTAGGTAACACCCCGTGATTGCTACTCTTTATTAAGTAGCAGATCTTCAACCTACTTTTTTAATATCCGTAAATATAAAGCGAGGCTAAAATAGTTATCAGCTTATTTTAGATAAAGAAGCAGCTTGATTTTTATCTTTATAAGAATATATAAGAACGGACACAAATAAATACATTGAATACAATTTTATCAAGCAAACTGAGTGAATAAGGAATTCGAGAAAAATAAATAAGAATGAAATTCTAGATGTATGATTATTTTTTTGTTTTTTCTTCCTCATTATATTTTGGTTATCTCTCTTTCTTACACATCATTAGTTAATATTGTAATTTAAATAAAGATTAATTAGGAATAGAATCCATTTAATGTTCGGAATACGTTTATTATAGAATCAAAGCAAATTTTCTTTGTCTCTTCTTATAATTTATACATTACAGAAATATTTTGTATTATATTCTGCTGAATTCCAATAGTATCACAAATCATTAAATATAGCAGATGTACCTACCTCATATAGTCCATTATTTCTACATTTATTACGTTTATAAAATTAATTAGATATTTTTATTTCATTTTTTACTTTACTAGATATTGCAAAGTTGCTAATTAGGAAGCATATCATTTTCCCTTCTTAAATTTTATAACATGAATACCTATTTGTAAAGATTTATTCCTCTAAATCATAAATAGAAGTTACAATAAATAAGCTTTAAAATAATTAGTTAGTTGAATGAAGTCAAACAAATGAAGGTTTCTACTCCATTTCACCTCGAAACAGACATTTATTTAAAATGCACTATAATCATTAGTTATTTTACAGTATATGCTCATGAAAATAGTATTTCGGAGATTTTAGTTTCGGTTCATCCATTCAAATTCTAACTTGAAAGTTCTTTTCTCAGTATCCAAAATAGTACGTTCTACTGAACACGAGAAGAACTCTTTCAAATTCTAAAAATCCTGAAGAAGTTACATTTTTATTCAAAAAATTCTTCCAAGAATAGATTTCTGGTCAAAATATTTTGTGATATATGTGTTTAATAAATATTTTTCAAATTGTACTCTAATATTTGTATAAAAATAATATTATTTAATTCATTATATGAAGGAATACTAATTTTATCTGAATGAAATATATCCAAGACTGAATTAAGCCAAGATTAAGCCTTTGACTTGGAAAATATTTTTTTATGTTCCATAAAATATTACATTTTTTATTTGAGAATATTAAGCTATATAAATAGGTAATAGTTATACCACAAAAGTTCAAAATAATTTTTATTTCAATGGTTGTGTATTGGAAATTTGCTTTCATCGTTCCAGAAGTCCATTGAGTTACGGATCATCTCTAAACGTTTGACATTTCATCGAATGTATGACAGTGGGTGGGCCCACAGTCACACCCATTTTAGAGGGCAGTATTCTTGAAGATCTTGCATGCTTTTAGATCTCAAATTTGAATTAACCATAACATAAATGATAATAATCCAAGCATCTCAAGCTATTTATTTAACCAAGAACAGAACCCGGAGTCAAATAAAACTATTTTCTGCCTTCAAAAGTAGAAATTTAAGTTATTCGGTTACAAAGACATTTAAGTTACTTTGATGTTAAGTTACTAAGTTACTCGGTTATTTAACACGAATTTTAGTTCCTAGATTATAATCGATCCATGTTTAAAGCTAAAATCTTATATAGATTTTTTAAATTAACGATATATTGAATAAAAAAATAGTGAAAAATTTGCGATTCTTGCATATATGCTTTAAAAAGAGCATACTAAAACAATGGTTTTATGATAATATGCAGTTCAATTCCCATTTAAGGTACAATTTCATGACTTCTAATATTCTCAATTACATACCGAAGGAGATGCAAAGAATATTTATTGAAAAATTATATTTGTTGCAACAAGATGACATAGTTTACAGGCTTAAGAGAGTGCTTAGTGAATGCCAGTTTCCTATAATTTCATCATATCATCCTTTAAAACCTATATTTCAGATATCTTTATTAGCATTTATTCTTGTTTTATTGAATTAAAATATCAGTTTTTAAAGTAGTTGTCACGGTTTTACCAGTATTATGTAATATTTCTTTTTATTTTCGTATTTTGCGTATTATTTACGAATGTCATCTTTTTCCGTTATTTCTTAATCGTTCTTTGCTATGTCTTTGGACCCTAAAAGCATTCGACTTCAATTAAAATATGTTAATAGCAGTAAATTGATTAGTACAATTCTTGAGATAGCTGTAGATATAATTCACTTCCACATCTGCAGTATAATTTTTATCCCAACTTATCTTCATTTCCTTGATACTGTCACATTATAGAAAGCATCACAGAGGTTAACTGAAAAACACATTAGTGGTCTAGTCACTAGAATGCTGTATTTCATTCTTTAGGTTATGAGCCTCGTCTTTTGCAGAAAAAAACAAAATTTAATACCATACATTCATACCAATGGGATTAAGTTCCTACATAAGTATTTGGTATATGGTTAGGTCACTACCGTAAAACACTATGTAAATCAATGTTCATATTCTTAATTGTAACTTGAGATACCTTTCATTAACACTAGGCACAAATGAATAAATGAAACTGTATATAATACCAGACATTATTACCAATAGAATAGAAATCCTTTGTAAATATGTTGTGTATTTTTACTACTGTTAAGCAGTATGGAGATAAGTATTGATATTCTAGAGTATAAAGTGATATAACGTTATCTAGATCTAAATACAAAAGGAGAAATAAAGTGATATTTAATATATGTGTATACTATTAAGAAAGAGTAGTTTCTTTGTAAGTATTTTATACAGAGCCGCTGTTAGACATAAAATTAAATACGATTAGTTTCATTACTAAGAAATACTTCCTTATGTCGGAAGTCAGACACAGTTGCTACTAAATTTTTATTTCTTTAACCTCCCTGATTTTAAGTTAATGCTTTCTGTAAGATGAAGCTATTATGTATAAGAGGAATAAAATAGTCTGTTCTATCGCATGTTTTTAATATTCATTCATTTTGTTTATTTTTATTAAGTGTAAATTTTGCATACTAGCAGACTTTCTAAGAGCATTCTCTTATAAAAATAATACGTCAGACAAGAATAAAAATTCAGTCCAAATGCAGAAATTTTAACGAGCTTAAGTGATTATATTTAAGATTTTGGCGAGAAGCATAAGCTTTTAATCTCTCACCATGTTCAGTTGAGCTTTACTCAAGTTATAAACAAAAAGTTTTAAGTTTAGAAATACATTTAAAATCTTCATAAACATAACAGAAATGGAATTAAAATTCTTGTCTTCCTTGAATAAGAAAACATTTTAGGAACATTTCAGAGGAACAATTAAATAACTTTAAAAATAAAACGTATATGAATCATATTTTTCAAGCTTTTAAATACAGAACAATTCAACCTTGGGTAACGTATTCAAGGAATATTAGACTGTTTTGTCTTTTTGTTGCAATTATAACCAGAATTCCAAACGAATTCATTTAGCACACTTTAAAATATATAAACATATTTTTCATTAATTAAAGTGTATTATATGCTATATAGACATCACAGCTAATTTTTACGACTGAGGTGCTTTGAATAATAACGGCACATCGCAACCAAAGTTTGTTTTGTGAAAAAAATTATATTTATTCACCAAAACATAATTCGAATGAATTTAAAGGCAGAATTTATCACAGTTATATCGCATACTAATTCTTTTGGTAGTTCAACGTGTGGATATAAGATAGTAGCAATTTATTGCCATTTTTTTATCTTAGAATTGGATCGCAGTTGAGATCTGCAGTTATTTTTCTGAACATTTCATTTGAAAAGATGCAGAATTTAAACCTCATTCTCCCTGTATGTTAGAAAATGAAATAATGAATAAAAAATAAAGACTTATAATGAATAAAAAATAAAGAATCTTTAATAAGCTAACTACACATGTGTGTATATAACTGCTCATATGCTGTTTGTACATAACTCCGTAAAAAATGTCATACAAAATATAACAAAATTTATCCCATTATAACTAAATGATTATTTTTTCCATGTTATTTTTTTCTATATAATCTTCATCTACATACCAACATCAACGAAAAAGAATGTCATAAATTCATTTTTATATCAGGCCATGTCCTATTCAAGTAACAGTGTTCTTACAACAAGATTTCCACTCACATTATCTTTAAAACTTGTTCCACTCTGGGCATGTTGCCAAAACAGATGAAATTCTGATGGAGATGGATCAGAACTATGTGGATTTCAACCTAATTTCCTGTTTGCTTTCTGAGTTTAGAGATTAGCAAAAGAGAGCACTGTAGAAACACATCTTACAGATTCTTGCTAGAGTGGCATTGCAAATAACATCTATTACTAGTATTAAAATAGAGTTTTGATGGGTATTTTGAGCAACTGATTCTGTAAACTCACTGTCTCGCTTTTCTTTCATACGTTTATCAGAATCACTCTTTCATTGTTGTAGAGAGTGACAATCCTCACTTGTCCCGACAGAAATTGATATACATTTCATTTTACTTGTTAAGACAGTGTACATCATCCGACGGATCACACTTTACTTCTCTTTCTTTCTGCTGAACTCAGTTTTCTATATTTGTTTCAATACAAAATACAAAATTTTCCCATTCAACTTCAATAAACCAGAATATACAAGACAATAGTGTACATCTTATCCGTCGGATACAAGAGTAGAGAAGCCAGTAAAGGAACATGCTTTATAAGCGAGCCTGACAAAATACGCATTTCGTTGAATGAATGAGGCGGTAAAATTTGGTGTGTCGTCTACAAGCAGATCAGTCTCAAGCCCATATGTGTAGACAGTTCAGCTTAACTCCCAGCTTCGTGTACAATGAGTGGAAAGAGTTTGCAGGATACCGAATTCATCAAGAAATGTCTTGAGCAAGGTTTTCCAAGAGTCACGATGGACAGAGAAGATCGCCATTTCTCTATTATAGCAAATCTCATGAGAGGTGCTACAAATTCCCAGCTCTTTCGTGATTTGTATGCGGCTGAAAAATCCCGAGTTTCAAAGGTGACTATTTCCAGAATAATCTATCCAGGGGAGTTGTTTGCAAGAAAACCTGCTATTTGCCTCTCACTTCTATGAACAAGAGAATGCATGATGTAGAGTACTAGGAGTATTGGATCATTAGGAAACCTTTCTCTTCATTGCTAAGTCCTGAATCCACAAAACCACCAATTCTCGCCGTACGTATATATATGGACAGAAACAGGTACTCGCTACCTTCTCTCCAATATCCTCGAAATCACCAATATGGCTCCAGAGGTTTAACGTTCTGAGCAGGCATCATATTGGATAGCCGCAAACCCCTCCATGTATTTGAGAGAGACACTAACTGCTGTGTGTAGTAGGGATGCCATCGAACCTGTCTAAAACTGTAACCCTGCGATTTACAGTAGCTAATAGAAAATAAATGGGTCTCATTACTATTTATGCACTCCCTTTATGACGTCAACAATAGTCATAATAATGACTACTGGACAAAACAAACACACCAACTGGACAAACATCCAAGCTTTCTTCTGGAATCGATTCTAAGCCCATTATAGCTAATGGTTAACCACTATGGAGTATATATGGCTCTAGGAAAATCTTAAAAAAGATTACTTTTGTAATACCTCAACTACCCAGTAATTAAACAGCGATACTATATAATATTGAATAAAATTTATTTTATAAAATTCTAAATACCTGAGCAATAGAAACCACTGATTATTTTTTCTACATTTTTTACTTCGATAGCATTTCAAATTTTTAGGAGTCAAACTGCTAAAGGTTTTCTCACAGTCTGTTATATATCCATCCATTACAATAAAAATCCGTTCTATGTACAAATCTGAATTTTAAATATAATGTTGCAACTGTGGGGACGTTGGTTTTAATAAATCTCTATCTCTTATGCTTTCCAAATATTTCACTTCAACCATTGATATTTTTTCTTTCTTTTAAACATTCCACATCGTGAGGTTCAGTTTGAAATCAAACAGTTATTGAAGAAGAAATGCGATTGTAAGAAATTACTTATTTGAAAAGAGTTTCAGAAAAATTTTCTTTGCGAAATGGAAGAAAGTTCTATCGATAATTGCGCAACATCTCTGGCGTAGAAATGCACAAAATATTGAGCAAAGACGAGGAAAGAGAGCCTTTTCCTTTCGAAGTGTAAATGCCGGTGCAGATGTTCTCACGTTATTGCAATGAGTAATATTTAATGACCAGTCTTGGAAGGGTGTCTTTGTAATGCATTTTTGATTGATTTTACAGAGAAGTAAAAGTGCATTCGTTTCGCTTGAATATTTCTCATTAATGAGGGATGAAAATTAACTTATAAAGGGTTCAGGGCACAGATATTTCATCTGTTGTACCATTAATGTTGCTTATAAAAACTCGGTTATATATTTGTATTCATCAAATTTTCAATTTTTCTCCAAACGAAATATTTAATATTATAAAACTAGTTTTTGTCCCTGGTACTGAGGACGTTATGTTAAAATAATTAAACATGCGGTCAAAGAGATAAACTATTTATTCGCTTTCAAAATACAATTAAATACAATTTAATAAGTTTCATGTGCATAAGTTTTATTATACAGTTTAATAAGTTCATGTAATATGATTTTAATACTTAATTAGATATAGATTTTTAATTAAAAAATTTAAAGAGATTACCCACAAGTTATTTTAAAATTATATAGTGGCTATAATAGGCCACCATATTTAAAAAAAATTGACCTTAGCTCATGAAACTAAGTGAAACAAACAAAAGCTTAATTAGTAACATGTATCTTTTTACCATAACGAAATAAATTTATTTACCAAATTTAACTATATAAAAAATGTAGGTATTCAAATTAAGTAATAGAAATTGCAAAATCTTTGACAAATCCTTAAAGAATTATAGTAATTATAGTTTTTCAAGCGGAATATCACTTTAAATTACTTAAGACATTACTTAGGAGCGCCTGTAAGATTCGATTTAAGTCGTTCTATTTACTTTGTATTCTTTCTCATTCACAAATAATAAATATGGTAATAAATTATTTATATTGCAAAATTATTGAAATTTAAAAGTTAGTTTATTTTTTAAATTATTCATACAAACCTTAAATATAATTATCATCTGCACTATACATTTAATATGATTTCAAAATTCATAAACTTTAGTTATTATGTAACTAAATTTTCTATTTGTAATATTTATACTATATATTTCAATTCTATAGAGGTTATTAGTATTTATTCTTTTGTGTCTCCTAAGCAATAATAATGTGCTCAGTGCTTCTTAAAAAGATATGAATTGAAACAAATTATAATTGGACAAATTCAACTAAGAGTACTGAAAATGATTCATATCTCCCCTTTGCTTAAATTTTATTTAAAATTCCAGAACATACAATGATAGTATTCATATCACTTCCTATTCATGTAGCATAACAGAAAAAATGGTTGCAAGTTTAAGAAGAACAAAAATTATATTTTTTATATTATGAGGTAAAAGTCATGCTAGTTGCTCGACTGAAATGTTGAGATCCAAAAGTATCTGGTCCTGATAAGCCAATCCATGAACTTATATAAACGCTTTGTAATTGAACAGTCTTCATTTGCGCAGCCACATCAAATATAAACAACAAAGATTTGCCATACAACTATTGTTTATTTGTAAAGTAACAGGTAACTGATGTTGCAAGAAATAATCTTAAGATTATAGAAGGCAATTAACTTGAATCTTAGTAATAAATGAATGAAATTTTGTAAAATCATTAGCATCAGAAGTATAAAAAAAGTCTTAATTATAACAGCATATAAATAAATTTAAATCATAGTGATGTAAAGATTTTCACGCAGAGCGATATAGTCCACTTTAGTGTTGTAGCTATAATTGTATGCATATTTTCCTGGGGTAATAGTGTAATTGTGCAATTAAATACAAAATATATACTACTGAATCTAGCTGAATTCATTGAAATATAATGTAAGAAGAGTTCTATTATTTTGTTAATTGTAAAAACTAGTTTGTTTTGGTAAATAAATAATTTACATTTCTCTTATTTTCTTTTCCAAAGGAAACGCTGAATAACACTCTTTCTTCATTCAGGCTATTAATTTCTTGATTTGGTTCTGCTGTTTCACTGGTTCACCACCGAGTATGAATTCGCACCTTATCCATTAGGTGGACAGGATTATCTCCCTGGAGATCTATTACCCAACTCCTATATGTGTTACACATGTAGTAAACCCTTACGCGGCTTCCCTATCCTATTCGGTGGGAATTCAATCCCTGACTAAGCGGAACAATGTTCCGAATTGAAAGTATGATGCCTTAATCATCTAGGCAGCAGTTGGTTAACATTTCACAGTTATCGGATTCATAAATTTATTTGAATGATGATCAGATACGTAAAAGACTCTGAAGCTTGACTTCAGTATATTGTGGATTGAAATTCCAGGTTTGTCAAGAATATTTATTTCTATATTAATCACTTAAGGATCTTAATTGACCTTAAGTAGCTAAATCTTCCTTTTAAAAACTGTAACCATAGTTTTATCCACCTAATAATAATGCAATTCAGATAATTGATTAAATTAATAATTTTCTGTAGAAACTAAAAGTGGAGGAAAAAACAATTTATATAAGAGTTAACTTTGTAAACCATTTCGAGTTTTTAGCGTTGAAGACGCTATGTACACAAAGAGAGTACTGTTCCTTCTGCACTTGTAGAGGAAGTTTCTTTTTTCGTTGACTTTTACGTTTCTTTTCAAAGAACACATACTCTGATATACATGGAAAAATTTCTAACTTCACTGTCATTAGGATCAACCGAGAAACAGGCTATTATGACTGAACTATATATCTACTAGGTACACATTTAACACCACAAATATGGCTAGACTAGTCAGATACACTATATATATATATATATATATATATATATATATATATATATATATATATATATAGTTTTACAAGTACTTGTAGAGTTAATTAGAAAATTAATCACATTTAGAAAACTATTACAAATAAAGTGTCTGATTATAAATCAACTTAGTTTTTACGTAGTATACTATCTTGCAAAATATGTTTAACCACATTTTGTCCATGTATTTTGACTTACATGACAAGTGTTTTCTCAAATGCACTAGGAATGATTAGGTTGACAATTTTCTTTAATTCAAAAGAACAACATCTTTTATATTTGATTTCTAATATTTTTAAAAAATATATTCAGTTTTCAGTTATTGTTTATACTAAGCATTTATATGATAATAAATACCACATTATTCATGGTACTATTCATTCGTTCTTCATTTATATTGTTTATGTTTATGAAAATTCTATAGTGTGTATATATATATATATATATATATATATATATATACGTATATATTATCAATAAAATGCGATAAGTATACAAGAAAAACACCATAAACAGGAAATTTCTTTGAACAAAATATTTGAAATCTATATCACATATGATAATTTCTTTTTAAAATATATATATTACGATATGAGTTACATTAATCCCTTTTGCTCTCTATAAAAACAATCAGGTTTATCACTCTGATTGAATATTTTATCCTTATGTTCTTAGTTTTATTGAGGCAACAATTGATTTAACATTAATTTCGTTTCCTACCAAAGATAGTGGAGGAATCATCTATACGAGGAACGTAATCGGAAAGAAGAAATGTCATCGAAAAATGTCTTCATATTTTTTGCTCATGATTATCTAAATCTAAAATGTATCTACGACGCTTAATTTATGTGTCAGCAATTTTATTGCAAATTATTCATACTTTCATTACTTCTGCGTTGAGAATATTGAAAAAAATTTAGGTGTATTCTTCGGGAAGTGAATTCAGTTTTCGGGATTTATAGTCTATCCTGCCATCAGAACAGATAAATTTACGCTACAGCTTGTCGAATCGTAAAATTCAACAATTTCAGGTATCTTCTTTTCATTGCATTGGATTTCAAAAAAGAGTTAGAGTTTCGAGCTTACTAGTAAAACATTTTTTGTTTTTCTTTTCTTAGTATGCAGTCATAGTATTATTACATTGCTGTCTCGGTCAGTACAGGATTTAGAGCGTTCCACTGTCACGATGAAGAGTTTGATTTCAAATCCTTCGAAAGGGTTGGTTATCATTTGTATGATCCCTTCATAAGAAGTAATGTTACTACCTACATGGTACTTTGATAGTAAAATGATTAACAAATCTGCTGCATTGTAGTGGTGAAAGCATAAATAAAGGGGGGGGGGGTGCTTCCACGTTGAGAAAAAAATTGATATTATGTTTAAGATCATCTCTTGATGTCAGTTCACTTTTTTTTTAGCTTGAATGACTTGGGTATTCCTTCTTTACACATTTTACAGTATTACAAAATCAAAATGTTTTCTTCAATTCGTGATTAACATTCACAATTTTTAAAAAATCATCATATGTAATATTTTTTCTGGTATTATGCTCTGCAATGTGACTTACTGTTTTTTAAGTATGGATCCCAAATTTAATACCTAACGTAACTGTACTTTGTAGCAGATTTTAGCGTAAACAAAGATTAAATAGGAAAATATTTAACGAGATACAATTTAGTCATTTTCTATTTTAGAGTTATTTACGTTAGCATTTTATTTATTGCTATATTCTTTCACAAAGGATTTAGCCTCTCATCTATATTTCTTAGCAATCGAAATGACCCCAGTTAACATTTCTCGGTTTTCAAAGTTAACGTTTCAATGATAATAACATGAAAAAAACAATTTTTGTCTACATATTCTTTATAAATATTACAATAAATCAATGAACTAAAATCAATTAATGAAAACCAAAAGAGAAACATGATCAGGTAAAATCTCTTTGTGGTCAAATTGACTGTTTCCATCTTTTTAGTGTTAAGAAATAATCTGTTTAAATGCCACTGTAACTGGAAATTCCGATAATAGCTATAGTAAAATTTTCTCTCTTTGCTTTATAATATATGTATATTTAAATTACGAAAATCATCGGACTCTATATAACTGTAGTATAGTCGTACCGTCATCAGAATGTACTAATATATGTTCTTCGTTTATCCCCTACATATTAAACTTCAAAAAGATTTCATTTGAACAGATATTGGATTATTATTACAGTTAATATATTTTAAATACAATCAAGTAAGACAAAATAAAACACCTTTTTAAGAGATTCAATCATTTATCTAGCCGAATATATAGATTATTGTGTTCGATTTGACAGATAAAAATGATTTGTTGTTCCTGAAGCACGACAACTGGAGAGAAAATGTAAATGTTACAATAATTTGTGAAGAATTCGTTTCTCACATTCTCTACTCTGTAATTATTCTTAAGTGGAAGAGGGGTGGAATAGATGAACAAATAACTAATGACTGATGGAAACACTTTATCAGTGTCTCGTTTGATGACACAAAAGGTTTATAAATCATGCGAAAGATACTCTGCTTTCATCATGATAGTCAACTAGAGTCTAATAGGAAAATTATAATATTCATAAGTAACCGTTATGTAATTAAACCTGCAAAATTTACATCGAAACTGATTTTTTTTATACCACACCTGTATATACGTACATTTTACACCTTTTATTGCATTATCTTTTATTTCACTGCAAATGAGATGTAATAAACTTTCCTAGGTAACTACATATGCACAAAATTTAAAAGCCATCTAAGTTTTATTTATGTTTTTCATATGAATTCATATGAATGGTAATATTCTGTACTTCGTTCCTGCTCAAAGGTTTCTGGCTCATTTTATAATTACCTTTATAGTTTCACATCAGTAATATTATATTATCATATTCTAGATAGTTTCTATGTCTTCAGTTTTAAGAAACACAATCTTTTCAGCATATAGAGGAGTAATTTAAGAGCCAAAATATTCCATTTATAAAAATGAATAAAGGGAATAATTATCATATTAAAGATGCCTACAAATAAATTTCTTTATATTTTAATTTTTTCAAAATTTGTACATCTATAATTTTTCAGATATGTACTATAAGAAAGGAGGAAATAGGGGAAACTCAACACAAAAAAGCAAATAAAGCAAAATTCAAAAGAATAAAATTGTTTCATTAATGTGGTGATATGCAATCTCATAGAGATGACACAATTTTTATTAAAATTATATTTAAATTTTGTGACATGAAATTGTGAGCTTTCTAAGTTTATCCAATGCATTATCAGCCAATTTTTTGGTGACATTATAATTGTTACTATTCTGTTAACGCTAGATTTTTTTTAAAGTTTTGTTGAGAAAATTTTAATGGCTCTCATGAACTAAGATGAAGCGTGTTTTTTTTTATAGGGTTTAATTATATCTTTAATCATTCTTATATTAGTTCGACTCTGAAATTACTCTGTTGTTTACGGTGTTTCATTTCAGAACCGTGGAATAAAGACTGATGATAAGATATAGTGTTAATTAGATACGCTTCTAAAATAAATAAGTTTTCATTGATCAATAAAAATTTGTCATTACGTGGTCTCAATCCTTGTTAATAGGAAAATTTATTATGAATATAAAAAATTAGGAGTATATCAAGTTATTTCACTCTAATCTTTCAAAAATTCAATATCAATTTAGCTTGTGAACAGCTCTGTTAATAAGCATATATTTTAAATAGTATAAACATTATAATGAAATAGCCTGAATGAAAATACATAGGTGTATTAGCATAATACATGACTAAATAATTAAAACATTTATTCAACATCGTATTAAAATAGGTTTGAAACTTAATAACTAAGATTATTTCCTTTATTATATAAAACCCCTTTTCCTTGACTATGTTAGATATTAACTTTCATAAATACTGATTACAACAGCTCTTTCTTCTTAATAGCAGTAAATTATTAGTCCCTTGTGAACTTTCTATATCTATCTGAAAATATTCTCTACTTGTGAATAGATTCGATATAATATCATTTCTTCAGTTCAACGTTTCAACCAATTTGCAGTTAATTCAACTTCTTTTTATCAGATTTTGAGTATGCATTTTGAAATAGTTTATAATTTGAAAGAATATTTGTCTTTACTTTTATCCATTGGTCACATTTTCTCCGAACTTCCTATGTCAGTAACAACCAATGTATCATTAATAATGCTTTAAATGTAAAACACAAAAGTTTAACCCAACTGAAATATATAACCCAAATGAAAATGTATCGTACAAATGCTGTATTATATATACTAAATAATTTTATTTCTTTATACATATAGTTCTTTTTAGAAATTTTGTCATATCATTTCCCTTATATACGGATACGGAAAAAATGGAAAGATTTTTAAATTTCATTATTTAAGATTGTACTGATAGTTAAAAAAAAATCCTTAAAATATTATTGAAAGTTTGCTTTTTAGTTTCTCAATTTATAAATAAATAAACTTATATTCTGACTCAACTTTTCTTTCTGTATAATTTATTTCCATTTGGTTTCTTTACTCAAATATTTGATTATTTTATATTTTTAATGCCCTTATTTATCATCTAAAACTGACCTATAAAAATTATATATATATATATATATATATATATATATATATATATATATATATATATATATATATATATATATATATATATATATATATATATATATATATATATATATATATATATATATATATATATATATATATATATATATAGTTACTAATTGCATTCGATTTTCGAAAATTATTACAGTATTGATTTCTTAACTGTAGATATTTAGGTAAAATTGACTTATTTTTTCTCATATATAAGTAAATTCACACAAATATTTTTTTTTCTTTTGTAGATTTGGCTTTTAAATTTCTCCCATGTACGGATTTTTAAAACATAAACACAATTGTTTAAACTTTATCAATTATTTTTCCAACATGGAAAACTTTAAAAACATTTTCCGTGTTCGTCAATAAATTCGCTTCCGGAATCTAGAAATGAATAATTTCAAAATTTTGAATCTCATTTCAAAATAACGATGTTGTTATGATTGTAAAATTTAGTTTCTAACATCGTGAATATGAATGTATGATTTAAAGAGTCTGTGAATGAAAAGTGCAGGCCCTATTAGAACATTAATCATGTGAAGAATCGTCTGGCTCTGAGATGACAGGACTGAAGTTCGTAGAGAACGTGTGAACACTTTTGGCGACAAAGTACTCATCTTGGCGATGATTCGGTCCTTTACTCTTAAGATTCGAGAAAAGATTTATTATTCTTGATAAAACTGTGTAATGGACGCTTTGAGTTAAATCAATGAATAGTTAATACAGTCTCCAAATTGAACGATTCAATACTTTCCTCCGAACTCTCTTTTCGACTGGATATATGATCATTTTCAATTGCTTAGGAAGAAATGCTCCAATTTATTAACCACACCACACTTTGTGTAAATATCAAGATATACTTTATTTAACATATGAATATAGATTCCTTAATTATCTATAAAATCCGAATATTTTAGAAATAATTATAATATATTCTTATTCAAATATTCATGTAATACTTCTCGTTTTTCCTCTGTACAAGCTACTGAAATTGAAGTTAAGATTTAATCAGGAAACATGGATGAACAGATTTTTGTACCGAGAAATATTCTGCATCCTCCTTTTAGCACATATGGAAATCACTAGCTATTTTTTATTCCTCAAGTGATGGACAACTACTTCAAGGATTCATCTCTTAATGGCTATCAATAGATTTAATGTCTTGTTCTTAATATTAAATCTATTTTTTATTTCGTATTGTTTATTTTCTCAGCTCAATTTTATGCATGTTTCTACACAACGTCGCTTACTTGATGTGATTAAATTTTTGTATTAGTCTTTTATGGTACTGGTCTCATTAGCGATCGTGAAGCAAAACAGTAGATCGTAGCTCTCCAAGACAATCTTTATAGTACCTGTTGTTTAGTTTGTATATTATCTTTGGCATTAAACCGCTTATTAATTTCAGCTACAGGTCACTAAATAAAAAAGTTTATAACCTCTTTGTAGTTTTATTAAATAAAAAGACCCAATATTTTGAGACTGTTCACAGTTTTATCTCTATGGAGCAATTTCACTCGGCATGAAACATCTCAACGCAAACTGATTTTTACTTTCCTTTAAAAGGAAAGGCAAAATAGTAGTTGCCTATATAATTGTAAACATTAAAAATGAACTGGAATATCATCGTAGACAAGTTAATACGTAGGAAGGATCATTGGGTCTATTTTCTCTATTTTTATGAAAATACTCGAATACACACATGCTATAACTGTAATAAATCGCTCCTTTTATCCATACTAGAGAATGTTTCTTACAAAGTATAGCAGAGTAAGCATTGCACTAACTTACTATCTATCTCTAGAAGCATGCCTTATTTTTCTTGCTATGTATATAACTTGTAGCAAGGATTATAGTGATTATTCTGTTTCATCCCCTTTTATCTATGCATAAAATTATCCTGAAATACAGTAAATAAAATACATTAATCATCTTTATAATCATTATCATCATTATCATAAAATACATTCATTTTCAAGATTGTTTTAGGACATATTTAATTATATATTTTCAAAAATTCAAAACAAGTTTTAACTCTATAAATATAATTGTTAAGTAACTGTATTTTCTTATTACCTTTGTGTTATAGCAGACCTATAGTGTGACAGTTTGCAAACGTAAGTCATTTTGTTGTTAATTCGTTTGGTTTGGAGCACTACGGTCTACTGTTTTGTACACGAGGGCTAATGAGACCGGGACCTACAGTTTAAAGCCGATTCCGAACGGCTACTAACATCCATGCCAGCAGCGGGACTCGAACCCGCGAACTCTGGATCCGAAGAGCAGTGCTCTACCATTCGGCCATCGTTCGGCAAATTATTAATTCATTCAGATTTATCGTATACACGTAGTTTATAGGCAAGTCTGTATGAAATACGATTTCTCCAAAAAAGGTATATGTTTTTCTGTATAAGTCTCTGTAAAAGTAACATGTTTTGCATTTGAAATAGGATGTTATTTTAAAAACAATTGTAGCTTATTAGCTCAGTATATAAAGTTCAAGGTTCAATAAATCCCAAGAAAAATCTATACTGTATTATATCGTAGCCACACTTAAATATTTATGTAGACATTTTCTATGGTGGGGCTGTGAGCTAGAGGGAGATGAGTGTTTCATTCAGGGTTCATACAACCGCTTCCTTCATTTCCCTTCACTACTTTCCTTTTTTTAAAAAATTTTCCATGTCCTTTCTAAGGTCAAGCACTAGCTTCCTTCACTAGGCATTCACAGAAAAAGCTGATAAATCTGAATTTAAAAGGGAAAGTGATTTCAAGAAAACTGCTTTTTATCTTGAAAAAGATGATGCATTTTGTTTTCATAAATACAGTTCTATGTCGGTAAATATATATATATATATATATATATATATATATATATATATATATATATATATATATATATATTTATAAATATATGTATATATGTCGGTATATATTTGCGTTTTATGATATTTCTAAATATGCGTTTATTGTGGCCAAATTAAAAATTTTTCCCTAACATCTTTAGAATATATTAAAACTTACGCTTAATTTATACAAAATAACTCAAAGTATTTCCATTGAAGTTATCTGCATTTCTAAAAATCGCGGAATCGACAATGACCGCATTGAAGTAATTCTTTAATATGCATTTCTCCTAAGACTACGATAACAAATAGTTGACAGAATTCGCAGAAAAGTTGTTTCCTTCATCTGATAATAAATTTTATATATCATAAGGATCTATGTTAGTAATACAATGCAATAATTTCCAGCCCTTCGGTGCTTATTAATGTTTCAAATTTAGGATTTTCTAAAACATGTTTCTATAAAGACATCAATGCGAAATCTTGATTCGCAAATCTTTTGATCAATTAAGAGACATTCGAAACAGCAGAAAAGTACGGAATTTGAGCATGAAACAGACGTAAATTCTTGTTAGAATTTGTGTTATATTTATTTCTCTTAGTGAAAAAGTGTCATCCATATGAATAGATAATCAAAATCAAATTTTGTTGGATTTATTGAATATTTCATATACAAGCTTTATATATTTAATATATGAAGTTTATTATGCAATAATTTTTATTTTGTAGACCTATATAAATATAATATATAAAATATAATTCGCCTGTTTCATTCACTCAGTAAAATAAAGTAAACAAGGTTGCATAAAGCATTCTCCTAAGCTTATTTTTAAAACAAATTATGTATAAAATAAAATTTTCAACATTTTTATTTTTTTAAGGTAGTTAAAAGCCTAACATTATTTTTCTCCCATGTTAATCTTTATCTTACCTTCCACAAATTCCTATAAATTAAATTAATGGTAATAAACATTTCAAGTAAGTTATAAATTTAAGACAAAAACAGGAATTTAGAGAAAATTTTAAGTTGGAATTTTAGAATTTATGAACTTATTTAATAAGGAGTTAAGTGTTCTAATGAAACTTTGACCTTCTCCAATTTAAAACATTTAACAGTATATTAAAATATTTTACCGTGTTGTATAAGTATGTAAATAGAATTAAGCTGATGAAAGTTTCCAATTTATCCAATTAAAATCAATGTTCAGACTAAGTGTTAAAGCTGTTTGAAGGGGTCTACGCTCTTCCTAATAAGTTCTTCAAAGCAGCGGAAATTTTGGTGACTGCTTTATTAAATTAGAAGAATTTTCCATATCAGATTGATAAGAGACTTTACTGTTACCACACGTTATGCATCACCAGTCAAACATCAATGTCCCTCCCCGAACACACAATTAAATATTCATTAATTTTGTGCTATGTCAGTGTGTCATAAACACCTATCGTTTGATGGAAAGGGAGAAGACAACACTTCCCCTAATTCCCGTTTAATATGTTCCCTTTTTTTTCAAGAATGCCAACGCACTTTAATTACATTACTTAATACATTAATTTGTAATGCGTTTCGTGACAGTGTAATTCCAATGTAAATTCCAAGATACTTTAATTAGGGGTAGAAAAAGGGCTCTCTTTCCAGTCTATATTTTTCACTTCTAATATATTAGCTCTCAATAACATAAGGACATTCATTGTATTCATATAACGCACATTCTTATTTCACTATACATACCACGAGATGCTACGTTTTACAAAGAAATTTAATATTGTCTGTCAATATATCGTAAGACTTTTTAGAACTTTTCGAATATGCTTTAAAGATTAACTACAAAATGCTATATACGCATGCATATAGGAAGAAATCTGTATGCAAAAATAAAAATAAATTGAACCAACTAAACAGAATGTAATAATATACAGATATAAAATACACTCATGTTTAAAATTAAGAGAATATGCATATTATATCAGATTTTATGAAAAGAACTGAACAAAGTGCAAAACAAAAAAATGCTTAAAAGTACACGTGTGTGGGGGCGGAGCCAGTAGGAGGACATACTTTATAAAACCGCTCGGGACAAAACATACATCTTGTTCGCAAGCACAGCTCACCAAATTTCTTAGTCATTTTTGCAGCAATCGTTAAATTCAAATTCTAACAGTAAAAAGTGAATAACCATCAACGTTTAGGTGATGGAATAAGGTGGCGATTGGTTGGGAGGCTAGAAGCAGTTCAGTCTCAAATTCAGATTTGGAGATTGTTCAATTTTATACCCAGCGTCATGGAAAAAGTTTACAAGATACCAGATTCATCCAGAGAAAGCCTGGGCAAAGTCTTCAAAGAGCCATGTCGGTCAGAGAAGACCACCATTTGTCCACTATAGCCAAGCGTAATAGGGGTGCCATAGCTACTCAGCTCTCTCGTGAATTGAATTCGGCCACATAAACGTAGTATCAAGAGTGATTTACAGAAGGCTTCATGAGAATGGGTTGTTTGCAAGAAGACCTGCTATTTGAGTCGCCCTCACTTCTAAGAACAGGAGAGTCTGCTTAGCATGTTGCAGAATACTCTTTACTGGTGAGTTACGGTTCCACCTTACCACCGATTCTCGATGTAAGTTCATATGGAAAGAACCAGGGATATCGACCACTATAGAGCTGAAGGTTTGATGGTCTGGGTAGACATAATGTTAGTTGCCCGCCTACCCCTCCATTTTTAACACTTTATAACGTACTTAAGGTATCTATATACCTTTAAAACCCCATCTTCCGAATTAGTGATTTTCTAGTTCTGATACAGTATAAAAATCTGTAATTTAATGTGGATTGCTTTGGTTTACAACAGTACTGTCTTTATTTTTTTCTTTTACACGAAGGGTAATGCGACCAAGAGTTACTGCTTAAAACTAATTCCTATTGGCTACAAATAACCATGCAAGCAGTAAGATTTGAAAAATAGACCTCAATGGTAAAAAATATATAACCTCTTATGGAACTAAGCAGCATTGAAAAATTAAAGTAAGAAACGTAGAGGAGTGAGCTTATTCTGTGAATTAAGAATATGTAAAATACAGGACTGCTAAACTGCTGGAAAACGTCATCTATTCATTCCATAGTCAGAGAATAAAAGATTGGGGTACATATTTGGGTTATGTAATCAATAGGTTAGAATTCCACAAGCGGGATTGATATTTTCACCTGTTCGAAAATATTTTTAAGTAAAAGCCCAACTTTTCATCTTGAGGCAATAATAGATTCATCATAAAATTAGAAACAAATCAAATTACTAATAATTAAAAACAGTCTATGAATTCTTTTTTTATTTAGAGTTCAATAAAAACTATGCTACAGTCTAACGAATTCAGCATCTGTCTTTACATTTGATTAAGTGTACTTACAAATGTTTTAATTAATATAAAATCAGCAATGAATTTTATTCTAATGATTCTGTACTACTTCCACAGATATCTTTTTACTAATAATCTTATGAAAAATTTTTCTGAAACTTTCTTTTTCTAAATTAGAATTTGCTCCTTTATAATTCTTTTCTTATAACTAGAAATTATTTTTTCTACCAATTCTATTTTTAAAATATCATTATCCAGCCAATATTTTAATTTGAAATCTCTAAATTAAGTTTTATAAAAAAAGAGAAAATGAATTGCCTGCATTTTTCTATCAGTTTCATTTGATTAGATCTTTCGGAAGAATTTTTCTCCTATTTTTCAATAATATGAATTTTTTGTGTTTGTTTTTTCCTTTTGATGTTATTTCAAAATTTTTTGGAATTTTAAATGTGTCTTTAAGTAAAACAAATATTTCATAACTTTATTTTTTCTTTTATAAATTTTTTTTCAATAAAACTCGTGACGATTTAAGACAATAGTGAACTTTGAGAACTTATTTTGCTTTAAATCAATTTCCTTTAAAAGTTAATAAGCTATTATCAACATAGTTTACTAAATGTCAATAAAATTTAGCATATAAATTGTATTAAAAATTAAATATTCATTTTTAAAGTATCTTAAATAAAAAAGATACTTGTTCATACCTTTAATATCGATATTTTATAGATTTATGCATAGATTTTTTTTTATTTAGAGCACAACTTATTTATTGTCATGTGCGTTGACGGAAATCACGATAATAAAAATATTTAAAAAAAATTTTAATCCTTTATTAGTAACAATTTGTTTCAGTAAAAAAATAGATATTCTGCACTTTAACCGTATTAAAGTTAGTTGTATATAATTGTATTTACTCTAAAGCAAAAAATAAATTTCAAGAATATATAACAATTAAAAATGCACTGGAGGGCAAAAGGATTGAAAAAGCTCAGAGTTTACGATAAAAACCTTGAATTTTATTTAGTAATAACTGAATTTCACGTTATAGTAACACTTAAATACATTATAAGACAAAAGATAGAATAAATCTTTTTGTTTCTTATATTTAATTATATATTTTACAATTCAAGAGAAGAAAATACTTAATGCTAAAATCCACTGTGTTTGAATAAATTAAACAAATGCTTTACATTCTTCTAGTAAACCAGTAGATGATTACAAATATGTCATATAGGTCTCAGATCTGTAATAAATGCTCCTACATATGATCTAAAGATCAAAGGAAATTTTGATTACCCTATTCATTATATGGTTATTTTTTTCATAGAACAGTCTAATTTTTCTCCCAAATTTGGTAATTTATCTATTACTCCACTAATTGTAGGATTTTTGATAGAGAGTGTTTCGACTGAGGAATAGACTAATAGCATTATGAAGGAAAACACTATAGTCCAATACAAAAACTTAGACCTGGTTATCGTTGAGTATGCTTTATTGCATACTCAACTATTGTTAATTCTATTTCAGCAGTAAAAAAACTGTATTAACAGTCTGAAAATTAGTAAAACATCTTACAGCATTTAAAAATCAAATTAATTTAAATTTTAAAATATTATAACACTAGAAACATTTTTTTAATTGCATCACGTGGGAAAATAAACAGGGGTAAGTATCAACCAAATTGTTATATTCCGAATTTTTTACCTGTTCAGGGTATATGTACAAAAGCACCAGCGCTCACAGTAATCCTATCCAGAATTGGAAAAATTATAATGAAATTAAAAGTTACAAACCTTAAAATGTTTAAAAAACAAAACACAACCTTAATTATACATCACTTTGAGCACCACCATAAACTTGCTTTAGCATTTCAACTAAGTTCAGTAAAACACTGCACTTTCTTAAACATACGCAGTACCTATCGAGGCTGAAAATCTTTACCTTCTTCTAATTCATCATAAAATAAAAAGTTCTACTAATTTTAGATTCATTTAAGTTTTTTGATAATGCTCTAACTTTAGAAAAATAATTAGATTTTGTCATTTCGAGATGTGTATTTTTAATTACACATAATGATACTAAAAAAGATTTTTTAAAAAATCCCTTACCAGCAAGATAACTTTTAAAAAATGCACAGAACTTTTGGCCTGGAGGCTAGCAACTGTGTCTATTTTGTATATCAACTAGCAGACTAAAAATTTCCAAGAAATCCGCCCTCAAGATGGGATGCGTCACCTCTGCTAAAACAAAAATCCCTGGGAAACCTATATCAAGATTAAATTTCAGCACTCCAGACGTGCTGATTGTCGAGACGTTTGCTGCAGCGAGGGTCACATCAGTTCGTTTAGTCCAGTTTGAGAGATGCGGTGAAAAGCAACTGGTAGTTGCGCCACTGTCACCTAAAAATCTATACCCTGACACCATGTCCAGAATGAACTATTGCGCTGTCAAGTATCCGCAGGTATCACATCATATATAAAACTATGCTCAGATGGGATTCACACGGTGCAGTTAAATAAAACAACTGATCTAGAAACAGGCATTTATTTAGGATAGTATCATGAAGGACGTAGATATTTGGATATCAAACTGAACTAACGTTACAAAAGTTTAAAATACTGAAAGTACACACAAGTTACATAAACAAACATAGCACCTTCGATGCAACCGAGCTACTGACTCTTATATAGGCAGACAACATATACATACATTACAGATATTTGCATATTGAAAAAGATACTGTGTTGCCACAAATAAAATTACGATAATTATAAAACTTTACTCATAACAAATATCCATACAGATCAATGAATTCGTGTTACAATAATGTGTGAAAATACATTACAATATTTATAATATATACAAGACACTATTTAGAAATATTGAACATTACGTCAACGGCCTTAATCAGAAATGATGCATATGACGTCAAACTTCGGCGAATCAAAACAAGGCAATGACTTTAGTTGTTATTATGTAATCACCACAAATGTATGTTAGAAATTAAATTTTCTTGTCAAATTGAAAGAAAATATATGTTTAATTGAGAAAGCTCTCAGTATAAAGGTATGTAACATTTTAAATAAAAATTGCTAAGAAATTGAATATTTAAAACAAATTAGCCTTCATTACGTTATAAAGTGAGATGTATTGTTTATATTAATATCGATAAATCGTACATAATAAAAAAGATAATCACTGCCTATTTGATATGAAAAAAAGTTATTCTAATTTACTTGTTTTATAAATCTATTTTGCAGGTAAGTGAATATCTATTTTTTTCACATACTTATTTTATGTTTTTTAAGAAATGTGTTAATTTGTACATCAAAGCTTTTAACTCTTTATACAGTTAGTGTTATAAAAAACGTTTTTTATAAATATTTTTTTAGAGTCAGTCTTTTATTAATGATCCAAGATTTTTTTTAATAGAGAAGAACATTTTATTTTATAGTTACTAAAAAATTAGTCTTTTATACTGCAAATATTACAGCTCGAAAAATACTATGTCCCTTTAGTTTTAATGTACTGACTTGTAACCATATAAAATTAAACTACCGGACAAAATCTTCTTATAAAATGTCTTCTAATTTCCACAGACTAATCAGAAACTGATAAAGCAGAGTTTCGTCCCCAAATGGTTTCAAATATTCTCATAGAAACTGTCTTTCAGCAGAAACATAACCAGGTTTATAGGAAGAATATATAAGTTACGTTTGAAAATAATTTTTTTCAAGTTTTGTCTTCATTAAACTTCTATGAATAATTTGTTAATCTTTAACACTAGCATATAGCCCGCCATATGCCGTGATCAGTAAAATTTTTAATTTTGTAGAATTGTAAAGTACCCTATGAGGCAGGTAAAAAAAATGGTATGGTTTTTGGCTGAGAATTATCTTGCAACAAAAATTAATGATTAAATTTTAAATTATCACATATGGGCCTAATATATTATTTAAGCCAAATATAAAAGAAAATTATTTACGCAATATCTAAGTTCAGTGATAAAACGTATGAAAATAATGCAGACGTTATTTAAATAGTTTAAAATAAGAAATGATTGAATGAAATGTTTGAAGAATGACATCATAAGGCTAGAAAAAATGCTATTTTTACCTATTTATTATGTGATAAATTGATAAATTTAATTGCCTGCTCTTAAATGGGGAAAATCGGCTTGAAATAATGGCATTAAATGCAAAATGAAAAAGGGAGAAGGGGTGGATTTCGAACGTTTTAAAGAAGACAATATTTTTCGGTGTGATATGAAGCATATTTATACCAATTTATTTTAGAAACGGATCGATAGTTTAGGAGAAGATAAACTTTACTCGCTTTGAATTTTGCTAACCCTAACTCATCAAGAATCCAATATGGATGGCTCTATCCATTCGAGGTCCAACCGCTTCATAAATTCGAGGATAGACGTACAGATAACTTCGGCTATTATTATATAGGGGATTAATTTTAAGGGTTTTCAATCATTAATACCTGACTGGAGATAAAAAAAACATTTAATTTTTTTTGTTAGAATAAAGATGATCTTCTTTGTAAAAATTCTAAGAAACTTGTCTCTTTTATAAAGCGAAAACGATAATAATTACACACTGGCTAAAGGTTATCGGTGGTTCATATTTGAATGTCAATTTTTCTTTTTTATGAAGACGATAATTTATTCCCTTACTTTAGCTATACACAAACAATTATTGTTAAGTATACTAAACAAAATTACTCTGAATCCTGCTTAGAACACATTTTTCTCAAGTCTATACACTACAAAGTTTTTTCAAGTTACATTCGATTATCATAGCCTTGAAAATGTTTGTTATCTAATATAAGCACTTTTAAAAATTTATAAAATGGTTAATGTATAAGAAAATTACTCTAAAAAATAAAATAATCTGCTTCAGCATAATAAAATATACAAAATGGCAATATATAGTATAAAAGTATAAGAAGTAACAAAAAATGTTAGAAAAGCATCGTAAAGAAATAAAAATTAACAAACCGTTTTATCAAAGCTTACATGCAGTAAGAATTTGGGTGAGATGAAATTGCTTTTAGTCTCGTTTTAACAATAACAGTAACATTGCAAGTATTCGAACCTATCGATTTACTCAAAATAAAATAATTTAGTAGTTTGCTCTGAAAAATCCGGAGCATTTGGCTTTAACGATCGTGTTACATTTTGAATCTTGAGCTTTAGATTGATGAGCAATAATTTATTTCTGTAGAATAAAGAAAAGTTGCTGTCTGTATTAAGAACAGTAGTCAACAATGAATACACATACAGGCTGATTTGCCAGAGTATCACGTGACTAAACACAAGCTTGTTTTGTATCACCTATCACTCGCGATCAGTTGTCAGAATAATACAAAACCGTATATCCGTGGTTATGAAGTTTTACGAAAACAATAGATAGTAAACCACAGGCTACACAGTCTTGATCTTGCACCGGCTATACTTGCTTGCTTTTCTGCAGTTTAAGGAACCACTAAAAGACAGCTGTTTTGAAAACAAAGAAAGTATAAAAGATATGGAGGTATTTTTGTAACCACTCACAAAAAATGGACTTTCATATGTGCTTAAGAAGTGAAAAAAACATTGGGATAGATGTATTGTATCTTCAAAAAATACCATATAAAGACACTTAAGGGTAGTCTGTTTTTTCATTAATATAGTCTTATTACTCATTGAACAGCTCTTTTATATACATATGGAAACAGTAGGGTATTTCTGTCAAAACTTGAAATAAATTTGAATTATCCAATACCATTCAGTTTTACTTAACAACTTTGTCATGAGAACAATCTCAAGACGATCGTCATTTAATGTAAATTTTTAATAAAGTTTCATATTGCAACTGAATAGAGGATTATCCGACATTTAAAGCATCAACTAAATATACAAGGTCTTTATTGGCGTATATGTTTTAAACATTTTATTATCATTCCACGTTATGTAGCATCTTTCATTACGTTATATTAGCATCGCTTCTTTCTGGGCTCTAATTAAGTAATAATTGGTTTGATCAACATATATCAGTCGAACTCAGGTTAAAATTGTATAATAAGTCGTCAAATCTATAAATTATGGCTATTCAGATCATTAATGTAGTTTAAAAATTAACCCAAATACATTAGTCATGTAAATTTGACCTTTAGGAACTTATTTTATAATCTCAGTAATTTTACACTAAAAGTATAAAAGTATTAGGAATTAATTAAATATTTTCTGTAGAACTTTTATTTCTTCGTTTCAAATATTTAAAATTTATTCTATTCAGTAAATCCCTAAAAATGTTTTCTTTCTGATTTCCATAAATGATTATTCAATTATTCCTATTAAATGCTTTAAAGCACAGTATTCTATTTTCTATTATAATTATGAAGAGTTTATTTTATGAAAACCGGCTTATGATATTTTATATAGAAGTTATAGTTTATTTACCTTTATCCATTTGATTTTAATAGCGATACAATGCAGTATACTTTCTTTTTGGATGCATTTTTATATTAAGATTAATCATTATTAGTAAGTTTATTATTAGTAATCTATTTTACTGAACTATAATTTCTATCTCATATTTAAAATAGATTTCTCCCTTCTGATAGACAGTTTTAGTGTATCTAAATTTAAGTTTATCTAATAAATGGAAATTGTATTTGTCCTTAATTGATAAAATTTCTATTAAGGTTTAAATATCTCTTTATGACTACTACTGATGAAATTTCTTTGTTTTACATAGAAAAAAGGATTATAATGCTGTTAAAAATTTTATTACATTAAGTACACACTTTAAGATGTCTCTTGTATGAACATCTACAATTTATTTGTATTTATTCATGTATATTAAAGATATAAAAAACTTTCGAATGGAACATAAAATGAAATTTCTTCTTTATTTATCATTTTAATTTATTTTGTAAATGATTTTTAAAAATCCATATAAAATATTTTTAAGATATCTTTTGGATCAATCTTGAAATAATTTTTTACGTCCTCTTATAAAAAAAAAAACAAGAAAAAATTCTGAAACTAAAGTAATTTGTTGTTTCCTTGTTTGCTTTACAGAGAAAATAATGAATTTTTTAAAGAAGAGAAATTCTATGTAAATTCTAAAAGAAAGTTAAACACCAACGAATTTAAAAGAAGATCGAAGTTCCCGTCATTGAAAGTTTTAATAACATTAGTGTTACAAAAAATATTTCATTATTACAGCGATGGAAAATTTCAATGTAATTTTCTTTCTAACCTTTTTTTGTTTAGAATCTAATGAGAAAAAATATTCATGGTACAATAACACATTTTTGAGTATTAGTTTTATTAGGATTTTTTAAAGTTTATCTTAAATTTAGTTTTTAAATTAATAGTTCAGAAAACACGAATTTTTCATGACAGTCCTTTCAAAATAAATACTTTGCGATTCAGTCACGTGTGTTTAGCTGATAAAGAATGATGTCTGAGATTCTAACAAGTAGGGAATTCTTTTCGAAAACACTAAAACTACGATGCGTACAATTGGAGACAAACACATTTTTGATATCATTAAATGGAATTGTAGTGTAATTACACTGAGATGTAGTTCTGCTTTTGAAGAAATCTAGTACCGTGGACGATCATCTCGACGAAATTTAATTGAAAATTCGATATTTCTATCTAGGTGAATTGTAAAATATAATTAAGTATAATAATTAAAGGTGGTTTACCTATCACCTTATAATTTATACAATTATTACTACAAAACTGTTTGTAGTAATTATTATTTGCTATTTACTACTTTAAATATTTTTTTTACAAAACAATTTTTGAATTTTATAAGCATTTGTATTATTGCAGATAATTTTCTAATCATCTGACACTTTCAAGATTTATCGACAAGTTACCTTGTAGTGTTCAAAACAAAAGTTAATGTATTTCAAACACCAACAAATATTAGATATTAAATTTTTTTGTTATATGTATTTTGTGCTTTAAAAATGATTATTTTTTTACAATTATTACTTTTTATTTACTATATTTCTGGTGAACAATTAACCTTTATACTCAGGACTAAAAAGTATCATGTGATTATAAATGAAAACGTGTGCTTTTAACATTTTCAACAAATCTTTTTTTGAAACAATTTATAATTAAATCCTTTTAAAATTATCTTAAAGATATTACCTTTAAATTGAAATACTTTCGCATAATTATTCTGGTAAAAACATATTAAATTTCTCAAAAATGTACATTTTTCTCAAAATGTGTTACTTTTTTGAAAATTCATAACTCAAAATGTTCAGGATATATGCTTTTGATATTATATGTGAATTGTTGTTATACTATTTTCTACTCTTTGAGCTAAACACAAAACAAATTAACACAATTCTGATATATGGGTGAATTTTTAAATTTTGACAACAGTTTCTGTAAAAAGACATATATTATTCTTTAAACTATATGAAAGATACCAGTAAAATGTTTTTTAAATAAATTTTATTATAATATTTTCATTTTTGAAAATATTTCTATTTTTATTCAAAATTTCAAAATGTTTATTGCTTTTTGCAGGATCATTTAATTTTATATTCAATATTAATATTTAAATCCAAATTTGAATTGTATACATACACAAAAATATAATTAAAAGCTTAAAACAATTCTTTAAAAGTTTAAAACAATTGGCCTAAACGTGATGAGATATCTTAACCAAAATGATATAAATGTCTGTGTTTGCTTTAGAAACAACGAAGTTGCAAATCATGCTTATAAAAAGAAAGTTTTGCAGGTTCTGTAAGTTGGGTATAAAGTCTCTCGCCAAATTTATAACTTAAATATTAAGTGAAAATATTCTTAAACCCAGAAAGATTGGTTATTTAGTTAAAATATTTTAATTTCCCATTTCTTCATACACACACAGTTAATGTCTCTACAATTATCAACTCAGTGAAATCTCAGTAAGGAATTAGTAACGAGAAAGTAAACCCATAATTTCACATTTCTGATTGAGAGGTTAAAAAAATAAGTTTATAATATAAAAATAAACACGCGTTTTCTCTTTCTGAACAGGTTCAACTCTGGTATTTCTTCAAAGTCTCGAAGTTATATTCCAACTAAAATGTTATCATTATAACTAAAGGACTAAAGGCCTTATCACACTTCAACATGCACAAAAGCAAATAACTCAGTTTACAATTATATTTCCCTTTGAAGAATACCTGTATTTCTCTTGCGATAGGGAACATTTTTCAATCAGCTTAATTTACAAACCCTCTTTGAATTTTAAAACATTAACTTTGAAAACTGTTCTAAGCTGGTAGGTATACCTAAAGTTAAGAACAATAATATGCAATGTGGTGGATCAATAATACAAACATATTCTACTTTCGTCACTTATTTATCAATTAAAACGAGTTTACTATTTTAATTATTTTACCATTGTTTTTGTTATGGGCATAAAACACCTGATTTCATGTCAAATTACTAGACATTGGCCATTTGATACTTTTCAGAAAAAAAATCATTAGGACAAATATAAAAAAACTGCTTAATTATATAGTTTATTTATATTTAAAATTTTCTTGAAATAATAATTTAGTGTTATATTTTAAATTCACCTCCAATTTGCTCATAATATTAATAGCAGTTTTGGTAAATATTCTTAAACATTTCATTGGAACTTATTTGAATTAGAATTTTTGGTTTTGCGGGTTAAAAGAAATCATTAGAATAAAAAGTCCTGAAATTTTTGGTTTTAGGATAACTCTTTTTGACCAGCAAACAAACCCTGGTAGTGCTTTTTTAATTTAAAATTTCAGAAATTTTGTATTGTTTTGTTGGACTTTTTTTTTTCTTTTTTTAATTTGCATTTGTTTTTTTGAGCAATAGGCAGACAAAATGAATCAGACTTTCGATTTTCCCCCGCTTAACGATTTCCTTTGTGCACTATGCTCACACTTTGTTCTTAACAATCCTTATGCCACTTATTACTTCCTGCACCATCTTACGCTATTCATTACTTGGTAATGAACCTTCGGTTTGGAATCTCTTCTTTAGACGAACAATGATGTCATTACAATGACACATTTATCCTTTATTTTCACGTTGCTCAATTCCGGCACTTTGAGTGAATGCGTCGTTTTCATACAGACACATTACAAGATTCAGTTAATGATTAAACAGCTTAATTTTGCGGAGATTTCAAAAATTTAATAACATGAAAAGAAGTTTATATAACACAGTTTAATACTCGTTGACAGTTGATTTTAAAAGACTGAATGTTCTGCCATGCGTAGAAATAGAATAAATATAATAAATTTTAATATAAATAGATTTTAGAGTTAGGTAAATTAACAGATTGACATCCGCTCTCTATGATAGTATTTATATGTATGTCGCTATCATTTTAAGACAAAGATTTGGCATTTTTAGTAAAACCTTCTCTTACTAATTACACTTGATTGAAATGCATAATAAGAGCTTTATTTTTAGAATAACTTTTAAATCCGATACAAGGCTTGAAGGTTATATAAATTCATTTTACAATTAAAAATAGTCATACTAGCAAAATAACAATTCGTGTAAAAATCTATATTATTGCATTTAAGAATTTACAGTCTTCTTTATTAAAATCCTAAAACATTTCAAACGCGCATAAATATAATGAAAGCAAAATCTCGGATTGTTAAAGAAAAATCGTCTATTCATAAACCATAGCATCGTAAAGGGGAATTTTTTTGATAATGTGAGCAATACAATATAGTTATGGAATTTAGAAAAGTGTTCATACCTAAATTTCAGTTGCTCATCCCTATGCATATAGTAAAAACATATTGTAAGAAATCACATGAAAATACCTACCTACATATAAATAAAAAATTTTAGTTTCTCGATTAAAAATTGGTATATTTATGATGCTGTAATAATAAACAGCAGAAGCCCAGTGGCGTTGGGGTAGCGCTTCGAGCTCCTACAACACATGTCCGAGGTTCGATCCCCGGGCTGGCCAATGTTAACTCAGCCTTTCATCCCTTCAGTGGGTAGACCAAGCCTGCATGGGAACTAAACACTGGGTGTTCCGCTTAAGATTGACCACCTAACCGGAACATATGCTTTGCACCCCTGGGTCCTTGATCACGTAAACGAAGATTGGCACTGTAGGCCCTGACCCACCTAGGGGCTGTTGCACCGAGGAGTTTAGTTTTTTAACAATGCACAATAATTTTCTATTATCCATTTGTAGTTGCAGTATTTTGTAACAAGGGTAAACTAAAACTAAAAAAGTCTCAAATGAAGCTAAAGTTAAATCATATTACTATCAGCGTAATATTTTAATATAACTTTATGAAAAATAAAGTTTAGCCTTTATATAGAAAGAATATCTATACAGTTGAACTTCTTATGGACATTTTCACATGGTTAAGTGAACTGCCGCCTCTTATTAAGCAAGGAAATAATCAAAAACATGAATAAAATGTATCACAATTAATAACCATTTCACGCGATGTATCTCAATTAATAAACATATAAATGTAAATCCTCAAAATCCCCTATCTATTTTTCTATATGTTTCTTTTCTTTGCATTAAAAAAATCTTACGAAAATAGTATTCAAGAACAATCCACGGAACAACCCGAAAGGAGTAGGATATAATTTACAAGACAATGGTAAGAAAAAGTTCACCGCGTCATCTCGAGTTAGATTTATATTTAAAAATAAATGCTATAATACAAAATCAAGTTTTCTGAAAATATACGCCATTTTTGCATAAAAATAGTTATCTCTATCATTTCCATAAAATTGATAAGATCATCTGTATGTAATTGATCATGCAGTTTATATTTTTTCAAGTGGATAAAACACTATCAAATAGTATTTAATAATTTTAAGTGAAAAAAAAATTAATTTATTTTTCTTCGAATAATCATTTTTCACAAAAATATTTTACCTTTTTTAATATTTTTAAATCATAGTTCTAAATTTCTACCAGATCCTTTATAATATTGTTTTAATTATAACTGTTATTACATAGCATAATTATAACTGTTTTTGTTGCTTTATATCCTATAAAAACTTTTTAACCATTTTCCTAGAATTGAAGCTTCAAAAAAGATATCGTTTGGCTGGAACATATCCAAAATAAATCTGAAAGATATTCAACAGCATTAGTTATACTGAAAATTCTAAATTAAATGGATTTCAGATTATTTTTTTCATTATGGTTTAGTTACCAAATGATCCGAATTTTTACACTTATGAGTAATAATTTTAACCGATTACTTAGATTATTATTGTTTATTGATTATTACTTCAATACATATTTTCATAAATAGAAAAACCGGCTGTTACTTTTACTCCTGAAACCGTCCAATAAATAAATTGTGGATGCATACATTAAAACTGACTATTTTTGCTATGGCAAACCTTACTGTGTGACTGTGTGGTGAGTCATTGCCGGGAAATTCATTCTCGTCACACCAGTGGTATGCAAACGTGCTCCGTCACAAGTACTCGGTATAAAGCAATGTTAGAGAACTACGTAATTTCAGAATTACAGCAGCGAAATGTCATTAATGACATTGTATACCAGATGACATGGATACCAGATCGTGTTCCTCTACACATTGACAGAAGTGTCCGACAAGTGCTGCAATAGTCCTTTGCTGATAGAGTCATCGGACATAACTTTGCAGTTTCGTGGCCACCTCATTCCTCCAACTACACTCCGATGGATTTCTGGTTCTGGTTTGATTTGAAATCTAAGCTGTACACATCAAATCCCCGGAATTTGTCTGACTTGAAAAAGACCATAAAACGGGAAGTTCTACAAATTCCTCCTGCCATGATAAGGGCGTCATTGTTATCGACAATCTTCATCATTCAATGCGTTCTCTTCTGCGAAGGTGGCCAAGTTGAAAACTTATAATTCGAATAAAAGTCTTTTCTCTCTCCTCTCTTTTGTTATCATTGGTTCTCTATAAATTTCTCATTGCAAATGTTTTACGTCGCCAATTTCTGTCGTACGTGTCTCGTTCCAACGCCATTTAAGGTTTTTCCATGCTCTCATCAATTAGCATACGAAAATAAATGGGTGTTGCCATTTGAAAATTTCAAAATTTTGTCACTGTAACTGTAACTGTGAGAGGTCTATTTTTTTAAAATCATCACAATCAGGACCACATTCAAATAACTATATCCAAACTTTCATTTTGATTGGTTGAACGGTTTGGCCACTAGAGACTCATATATGGGGGAAGTTCCTTTTAGTATATATATATATATATATATATATATATATATATAATATATATATATATATATATATATATATATATTATATATATATGTATATATATATGTATATATATATATATATATATATATATATATATATATATATATATATATATATATATATATATATATATATATATATATATAAAGTGAAAGACGCGGATAGAAACTAGTACAGAAAATCAGGTTTAAAAAATTTCCACACTAAGACAATTTTAAAATTTTGAAAAAAAATTTCGTACAAGACAGGAAAAGAAATCTACAAATTTATTATTTCATGTACTTTTTATATTTTACAGAATATTTTAAAATATTGTTTAGTGTACACGAAACATTAAATTTACTATCACTTTAACTCCGTCATTCAGTAGACTTTAATTGAAGAAAGGGATCCAATAAAGCAAAATTTTGAGGTAATTGTATTCTAGTCATGCTTCACAAACATTTACTTTGAAGAATATAATATGAAGAGACATTGAAATCTAAAAGAAATAGCGTATTAGTTTAGAACATTCTGTTTGCCTCTTAGTAGTGTCTTAATTAGATGAACAAACTTCATTAGTTTTAATATCTACTCAGCTTTTAAAACAATGCAATTTTAAAGGAATTTCTCTTTACTAAGAAAAGCAACAATTGTATTTTGATAGTAGTCATTTCTTTATTTTAGATCAAATTATATCTCCCATTAAACTTAACTGGTATTTACTAACGCTGATTTCTTACACTAAATGTACATACTTTAAAATATCATGTAATAAAGTTTAGCTAAATTTCAACAATATATCTGTATAAGGTTTAGTCTACTTTGGTTGACAATAGACCCAAAATAATGCTCGTATTTCATTACAGTTTTAAACAAAATATCAATAAATTGAATTATATTCAAAATGCTTGGTTTTCATTGCTAAGAACATATGAATGACAAGTTTATATGTGACTCTTTTAACACTTTTCAAAAGTCAAAGTGAGATGGTACATGTGCCAAAGATCTTCTACGTGAAAGTTAGGATAATATGACAAGCTCTTAACTGAAAGTCTTCTTATTTCATAAAGAATACGAAGAAATTGAATATATGTCAGTCCTCAAGAGTTGTCGTCACTTTCACTTTAATTCTTATTTGCTTTTCCTTTCGGAAATTTACGTATTTTTTAATAATACATTCTTTACCAAGAACACTACTCTGTATTTTCTATTTCTATATGCTATATTTATCTTCGCCTACAAGTGCTGGCCTCGCATAAGTATTTCATTCTTCGTTGTCTGAGCTGCCGTTCGATGAAAAAGTCCTTCATTTTTATTTCTGTCGTATTTTCTTTTCAATTTTTCCGCTTTCACAGCCACTTTAAACGTCGCTATAAATTCAAAAGGAGATGGAAAATTCGAATCAAAAGCTGGTGAGAAAGCCCGTAACTAATACTTTCTCTCTGATTTGATTTTCTTTGAGAAGGACTCGCACTTGTTGCCCGCTGCCTCTCTTGAATTACGATATTCACGTCGACTTGTAATCACAACCGTTTACTTCCATCCTTGTGGAATTCGAAAGAACTTTTTTCGAACTTAATCTATAATATAAAAACGGATTATTTTGACGTGAAAACTTCTATTTCACGTACGTTGAAAGTTCCAAAATATAAAAAAACAGCAGTACTTTGTGCCCTTTCAAGGAACGAAACTTTTATTTTTAAAAGCTTATAGGGAAGAAATCTTTGAATTGGATTTTATTTAGCAAAGCACTTCTTGAACTCCGTGTGCAACGCTTAAATACGCACTGCCAGAGCTAGAAATGTTTCTTCCTTTATACACAGACTTTTCTTTGAAAGATGAATATGTATCCCATATCATTGCCGAAGGAATTTTTCCGTTTTCATTAATGTTTACTGAAATGTACAGAAGTGTGATAAACTATGAAATGTTTGCACAATTAAATCTGTTTTATATTTAAATTTTAGTACTTCTTATTTCGTTAAAAGCTGTTAATTTATGTATAAATACTCTACTCCTCGCCGCAACAGCCCTTAAGGTGCCAATATCCGTTTACGTCACCAAGGGCCCTGGGGTGCGAAGCATATGTTCCGGTTAGGTAGTTAGTCTTACACAGGACTCCCAGTGTTTAGTTCCCAAGCACGCTTGGTCCTCAGTTCATCTACCCACTGAAGGAAGGAAAGGCTTGTCCAGCCCGGGGATCGAATCTCGGACCTTAGACCTGGGAGTGCGAAGCGCTTCCCCCAACGCCACTGGGCTTCGATTTCTGTATAAATATTCATCACTGTTTTACAATTCCTACCTTATTTTGTTCGCATAACAGGTGAATATGCTTCATAAAATATAAAATAAAGTCAACTTTCACTTGACATTTCCAAAAGACTTTGTCACACAACATATTACAAATAAAAATTGAAAATAAAAATAAAAATAAGTTATTCTGCAAAAGTTTTTTGACAAAATTTAGACTGAGATTTTAACATTAAAACTTTGTTCAGAAAATAGAATAAATATATTTGTTACAAATAAATTGAAATTAAATCAAATAAGATCATTTTATATTATAAATACATCTATAGAAATACCTTCTTATGTTATTATAAGCGAAAAATCTGTCAACTCCATAGACAATACTTACAAAAACTCTCGAGAAATGCATGATGCATGCAACTAAATGAAAATCCATTTTTCTCCTAGAATAATCTTCAAAGGTGGAGGAATATTGTATATGCTTAATAGATATATATATGCTAAGCATAATTTCCATTCTCAGATACGCAAATCTAAGATTTCTCTAGGCAAACACAGAAAAGTGCTTTCAAGTCTAAAGGGAAAGAGAGGACTGGAATTATATAGAATGTTAGCTTAGCGGTGAATATTAAAATAATCCACTGCATCGTCCTTTATCAGAAGTAACAGGGTATTTTATTTTATAGATCAATGATGTTAATATTTTTACTTGTACAAAGCCTTGGAGTATATTATTTAAATTTTATTTTATTTCGATATCTTTAGAAGTTTTATGTAATTGGAAATGACTATTTTAGTGATAATATATATTTTTTCATCATTTTAGGATTGTTACAGTGAGCTATTTAATCCATCAAAATTCATATACTAGGCGCATCCAGAAAGTAAGTTTCCCTATTTAAAAAAGAATTTACACTTTCACGTACATATTTATTGGCAACAAGTACAGCAATGTTTCAGTTATTTTTCAACATAGCCACCACCAGAATTGAGACATTTGTCGTATTGTGAGACATTTGCCGTCTGTAAATGGAACCAGTCTTCCTGTCCCAGAACAGCATGAACATCTCTTTCCGTACCGACAGCGTCTGTTTGAATTGGGTCCTAACCGAAGATCCACTATAATGCCAATGTATTGACTGCTGCTTAGTTTCTAGGGTAAAGTGAGAAATCCAAGTCTCATTGCCTTAGATGAACCTGTCGAGGAACTCGTCGCCGTCATCGCGATACCTCTGAAGAAATATCAGTGCTGCTCCTAAGCGTTGAATTTTGTGTTCGGTTGTCAGTTTCGGCTCATAGACAATGAATTTCAATTCGCGTAATGCTTTGTGCATTCAAATTCAGTGACTGAACCTTGCAGGCGACGGGAGAAGGAATTATAGTTTCCATTTCGGACCACTGCTACCCGGCTACTGGCACGAATCGGAACTTGTCCATCTGGCATGTGATTGATACGTCATAGATCTATTACGCACGCGCAATGGACACGGCTAATTACGTTTACTTTAAAGGGGAAAACATCGGGAAACTTACTTTCTGGATGGGCCTCGTAAAATATTCTAGAATCCTTTAACCAAAAATATAGGGTAAACTAAGTAAGAACCAATAAAATGGCAATGCTCACATATAAAAAGAAACATATAAAATATATAAAACATCACATATAAAAAGAAACATGAAATATATAAAATATCACATATAAAAGAATACTAGTTAATTGTTCTGAATTTTTTAATCCAAAGAGACAAAAACAACACTGTTACAAGAGTTCATTTGTTTGAATTCTTTTTAAATTAATATTTTAAAATATGAACGTGTTTGTTAATTAATCACAATGTCTGATTCAAAATTTAAAAATCTTATTGAGTACAGTACTAAATCCCATTCAAGTGTCTTCAAATTTTGTCTTCAAAATGTGACTGCAGTGTCATATGGTCCTAAACTAAATTTTCATCTTAAGAATAGTAAAAATCTTTTAGACTTATTCAATAATTGTACTCTATTTTTCAACAAACGTTATTTTCAATTTTAATGGGAATAAATTTAAAAATTTTAAAAATTGCAGCAAGAATTCGATTTTTAATATTTTATTCCTGCAGTTATAAAAAAAATTGGAACTATTTTTAATGTTTGTAACACTTTTATTTTTTAGTATTATAACTATAGAAAGCATAATTAATAAAATTCGGGTAAAAATACAAAACAAAAGAAGAGACATCAAGCAAATACGTTAAGATAAAATTCACTTTATGTATTTCAGTATATTCGCGTACACACTTTATATTTCCTCTCTTTATTCAATCTTAAAAGTTTCCGAGTCTGATTCTTTTATCCTTCAATTCTTTCTTTCCTCCAATCTATTAAATGCAAATTACAGACCAGAGTTTTTACATTATTTCATCGTTAAACATTAATACAAGCAGGAAAATTATGTAAAGAAATCTGAAGTTAAGCATTCTATTTCAGTGACTCATTTAGTATCCGCTTAGCTTAGTATTTTTATAGGAGCAAAAATACAGCTGTTTCACCATTAGCACGATTATCTTGTAATTTCAATGAGTTTTAAATGATGGCTATAATTTGGAAGAAACCATTTTTCAAAACACAAATGTATTTTCTTATTGAATTAGGAAATCATTAACAATATATTAACTGAAATAACATTGAAAATTTTTAGGATGTCTTTATGTATGTGGATTAACCATGGTATGAGGAAAAATCTTTCACATTTAACTACAGGCATATGAAATATTAGAGTTTTAACAATGTTCCATTAGATTTAAACTTAAGGGGACTAGTACTTTTCGAGCTGAAAAGTCTTCATTATAATAACCTATTTTTTATTTAGTATAAAATAATTCTCTCTGATAGTTTTTCTAAAGGAATAAGAGCTAAAGATATTTGCTTGTATTGCTAGCAGCATTAGATTGGTTTGGTTTGCTAAGGTCTACTTTTTGCAACACGAGGGCTAATGAGACCGGGACCTACAGCTTAAAGCCAATTCCGAACGGCTACGAACATCCATACCACAGTGGGATTTGAACCCACGAACTCCGGTAGCGATGGCCAGCGCCCTAACCAATCGACCATCGTTCGGCCTAGCAGCATTGGAAGAAAAAAAATGTCATATACTATGTTCTAGATTTATTTGTAACATATTCTATGAAAATACATTGTATATAATATATGTTCTAAATTTATTTATAACATTCACATACATGAAATTTATTATCTTTTTAATGTAAAATGTTATTTAACTTCATATATTAAAGTAAATGAAAAATATAGTCCCTTGCAACAATTCTTTCATTAAAATTTTATATACGCAATGCATTTCTATCCCCTCTTAATGCGATTACAGATTTATAATATTGTCTTCAGTACTACAGAATTTCATTACTGCACACTTCATTAATCTATAAGCTTTATGAAGTTTCCTACAAGTGTAGTAGTTGGTGTGTTAAAAATATGTCTCCATTAAGTAGTTTTAATCTACCTAAGATATACTTTGAAACTATTACTAACTATTCTTTTAAGCATGCACTTTCTCTTTAATCTAATTAAAAATGTCTTTTACCGTCATCTTCCCTTTCAAATATATCTGTATACTTAAAGGAGTTTCTCGTCTTTTCCCTTCCTTATTTAGAAGTCGATATTTCAAGTGCTGGCTTTTCTGGAATGCAGGAATTTAAAATATATTCTTTGAAGACAAAAATTGAAATAGTTATAATAAATATTCCCTAAGAAATTTTCACAATACGAAAGCAAAATACCTATAATAATATAAACTACATTTATTTACTAATAACTGTAAAAATCAAAGATTTGTATTCTTACTTGTGAACAGTATTTTCATGTAAGAAAGCAATATTCCCTTAAAACTATGATTATTATTTCTGACTTTTTTCCTGTTTTTAGAAAATCTCAAGTACTCCAAAATGAGTAGATATTATTTAAAATATTTTAAGATGCCGAAACTATTTTATTTTAGTCATTTGAAACCAATTTGCTTTAGACTTTTGTTTACAACGGTTGTTATCTTTTATGGACGAAATATCTATAATTCTTTCTCCTTTTGGGAATTTCAAATCTCCGATTTAATGAATATTTTACAAGCACGCTATTCACTGTCAACGTCTATAAACGTCAAGGGGGACAAATGTTCCAAAAAAAGGAATATGTAAGTAATCATTGATGAACATCGAAAATAAATAAAAAAGCGGAAAAGAGAGGATTCGCTGCGGAAGATTGAAAAGGAAAGCAAACAAGTGCGCGTTCTATTGAAAAAACTCTCGAAATTAGACAGAAAATTCGAAGAAGGATGTAAGGAAATGTTTAAAGACAGACAACACGTTCAAAAATCTGTTTCATTTTAGCAGTATGGTGCTAAAAATTGATAAAATCTTAGAATCAGCTGAAAGGAATAAAATACATTTAAAAAGTTATCAGAGGATGAAGATATTTGAATATATACGAAGACATTTTATACATATATATGTGTGTGTGTTATGTGTGAGTTTTATACTTAAAAGTAACTCCTATTATTTTGAATTGTCCGGTATTACTGGGCAATGGGGAAGACTAATTAAATTACAGTCACTTCATTAAAACAACAGCGAAACTGGTGATGGAACTTTAACTTTATTTGAGACTGACAATGAATATCTCTACCAGACAAAAGCAAAGCATCGAATGCTAACGAAAACACACTTCTATTACAAATTTCGCCCCACAGCGAGTGATCACGTGTAGTTTTTCCCATGAGAACAGTAGCTTAGTCAACATTATGCAGTAATTCAGACTTTGGAAGGAGTAAACTATTTTCTTGAGACATCTGGAAAATGGGGTCAGTGGACAGAAAATTAGTATTTCTTTTAACGTTAGTTTGGGGAAACTAATAAAAAGATTTTAAGTCTGCTAACACTCCTTTTAATTCTGAGTTTTTGCGACTGGGAAATTAGGTATGAAAGAATGAGAAGGTGTAAAGGAGAATTTTAGATAGGTATTTTAGGAGTAATAATTTTTATATATTACATATGTACAGGTCAGGGACTACTAGATGTACAAATCGTGTATGCATGCAGGTGGCCAAATTTCTAGGGCAGTCGATAGAATAATTAGCATTAAAATGTTCTAACTGAACTTTGTTTTTTAGATAAAGAGGATTTTACTGAAACACTTAGTAATTAAAATTATTACTGTCTGCCATTTGGCGTATGGGTATAATTGCTGTCATAAACTTGGGTTGAATTTTAATGAAAACATCTTCACACATATTACTTTGAAATATATTAAGTCATTTTTAACAGAATTTGTAAAAATGACTTAATATATTTTTAAAAAACTTCATTTTATTCAAAGCTGTCATTTCTGACTTAAAATTCAGAAATGACAGCTAAATAAAGTTCCAAACAGATTTGTAACAAAGAGTAAAAAGTAAAATTTAATGTATAATTTTTATGCTAAGTTCTAATATTTCTGTAACTCCTCAGATAGTATCATTAGCTATTCAAAAAAAAATCATGCAAACATTTAGAATGAGATATTTTTGACGAACTGAGAAATAATAAAGCAAAAAGAATGCAGTTTATAGTTGCCTTTTCTACATTCTTTTGCTAGGGTATCCAGTTTGATAAACTTTAAATAAATATATAATGCATACATTTTTAAATTGTTTTACCTTAGTGAGTTATATGGAACAGTCATTTAAACTTAATGGTAGACGTCTACGCGTTGGAATAAGTTATGAATCTACTAGGAATCAATACTTATAGGAATCCCAGTAGACACCCCAGTACATATTTTCAGCAAATTTTCCTTTCGGCCAAATACTGTCTTACTCGCAGCTAGCTAACAGTGCAGAACCGACCCTTTATATATACATGACGTAAAATAAAATTTTCAAACTAGCTTAATAAATTTAATAAATACGAAATTAAATACAAATAATTTTTTAATTAATAATGTAAATGACAAACAATTCTGTTCATTTGGGTGGAGGTTACATAAAGTACAAATATTATACTCGGCAATGATTTAACATAAAAAATTCAACAAATATTCAACATTTAAGAAGGATTTAACTAATGTATTAAGAGTAACATTTAATAGTAAAATATTATAAAATAATAAAGATTTCTTTATTATACAATGTTTATAGCAACCAAATGCAATTGAAAGTGTTAAAAAGGTTGAATAGTAAAGATATATAGAAGAACATAAAATTTTTAATGTGTAATGTTTAGAGACAAGATGAATAAGTCCACCATACCAGTATTGTCAGATTAAATATTAAAAGGCTACTGAGATTCACATCAGGATTGTTTGACGGAGTAACATTATGTGGAAATAATAATAAAAAAAATGTAATAATAATAACAAATAATAATAAATAATGTGAAAATAATAATAATAAATATTTCATAAAAAAGAAAATCATTCATAAAAGTACTTTATCTTAAAAAATCAGTGGATTTCTAAGACATAATATGAAGATATATTCTTACAAACAAACTAGCACAACAACTTTACATACAGTTGACTTCAGTAAAGACGTTCTCCACAATACCTACTGAAGTATGATATCAAAACTTAATAATTCTTAATAAAGATACTTATTAAAATTTTCAACAAATTAAACTGTAAAAAGATATCTAATGAGATACGTAATTTCGATTGATGTCTATTTTTAAGGAGTTTAGGATTATCAGAGATTCCCTTTGGAAGCTTTGCATTTGTATTCGTTATTGTTTGACATTTTTGTAACGTTTAATCGTATCAAAATACGTCCTCTATTTTCGTGTTTTTATTTATAATGCAAATTATTGTTCTACCAATTATGTCAATTAGCTGAATACCTGTAATCTCAAAATATTAGAGACTGAAGATTATCATATAGTTTTCAGCCTATATGAATCTATTTATATAGCGTTATTTTCAATTCCTTGGTACAATTCCTTTTTAGCACTTTCAAAGATAGTTGGTTCATAAAACTTTAAAGCTTCAAAAAACTTCGTATTCTGGGTTCAAATACAAGGTGAAATAAATTATTTTCCAATAATTACATATATTTATGCATTAAAGCTAATAAAACAAAAGACGCATCTTTCATTAATCCAAAAAGTAAATAAAGATAGTCAATAAAGATCAAAGTCTATTAAATTTTTTGGAAATATTGTAGTGTCTATTAAATTTGTTGGAAATATTGTAGAGACAGTATTGTTGTTAATTATTAGGAAACAATATAAGGAAGGAATAAACGTTGTTACATAATTTTCCAGATATTACTAATTACTTTTGTAACTTAGTATTGTAAATTTCATACAATGTTAAGAAATATTATCATAATTTTTATTACACATGCAAATTAAAATTTCATTGGTCTTTCATCTAATAAACATTAAAGCACTGTCATAAATGTCAGTATCTTTTATTCAATAATGGCCACTGAAAATTCTAAGTGGGAGGTTATAAATGATTCTCCTAATTCAAATGCGAAAATTATAACTTTGTCAGAATATATGATGTTCCTCTTGCAGAGAAATGTCAGCTATTATATAGAGAGAAAGTTCGGTGGAGATTACAGTATTACAGATCATCAAATGATGATTAATATGAGTGAAAAGATTTGATTGCATACAAAACCTTTTTTAACAAACAGTTCATTTGAGAATCTCTAATAAAAGCTCGGAAATTTTCAGATTTATATTTCTTGGATTAATTATTGTGATGCAAGATTAAAATGCCAACTTTTTAGATGTTTGACTCAACAAAAAGATTAAAGAGGATGAGAAATCAAATAAATACCTACATATACGTGAAAAAAATTCGGTTGCGTCGGAATATACCATAAAATGCAAGCCAACGTAAGTAAAGCACAAATAAAGAGAGAAAAAAACGTAGACTGTCGATTCTCTGCTTCGAGCAGGCAGCATTCTCATTGAGAAAAAAACTATAGATTTGAATTTTCTTCCTTTTATAAAATTACTCAATACGTTGGATTTATTAAGAAATTCTGGCCTGTTACTACATCTTGTTGGATTATATTTTTTAAATTATGTGAGGCTCAAATCAGAAGTTTGGTAGAGTATACTCTAGAGTATGCTCTATTTCATAAGAATATGAGTCTATACTTTTTTCAGCCGAATTACACACACACACGCAAGAAATCACAATACACAAAGAAATCACAAAGTAAAGAATCACATACTTGTGAACTGAAGCTGTTTTTTTTTTTCGTGTATATAGAAATGATGTATATAGCAGAGGTGTAAATAAATCAATTATTCAAGAAACACCTGATTCTTCATTCACCTGATTCCTAAAACAGGGACCGGATACGCTACACCACTTTGACTATTCCAGTCCCTATTGACTATTGACTATTCCAGTCCACTTTGACTATTCCAGTCACTTTCCCTATTCCAGTGAGGTCATACCAATGACCTCACTTGAATACCACAATAACTAGATATCGGTGACCGATGATTTCCATTATGACCAACGTGTTAAAATCCCAAGAGTTAAAAAAATTCCAATCTTCTATAAATGAAAATATTTTTTATACAATAAATAATTATATTTTCATTCAAACGAAACCTATAAATGAAAATATTCGAATGATTTCAAACATTTTGCCCTGTACTTTTAATAATTAATTTTAATTCTCTAAAATGCTAGACACAGTTTTAATTTCCTTATAGTATCAATATTCAAAGGATACACCTACAGAATTTCTATATTTATTTTATTTTATTTCTGTCCTAATAAAACTACTTTTATTCTCCTCGACGATGACTGTAATATAAAAATATTAATCACCAATGAAATAGGAGATATACTCTGTCTTTAAACAGGTGATAAGAAATACAAAACATCCAGCGTATAAAAAAGCTATATTCTTTTAAATGTAATGAAAAATATGAACAGCTATTAACTTAAAAAACTTCCATAAGTTGCTCGATTAAATGCAATCAGATTTCAGAGCTATAAATTTTATATCCGATTTTATCTTTTGCTTCAGAACTCGTAAACAATTTGTAATAAACTTTCGAGATCTTGTTTGATGGAGGGAAAATAATGGTTTTTCATATAAGCTAGTCTTTTATACTTGTTAAACAATTAGTTCTAGAAATTAAGCGAACTATTTAATAACGCAATTGGGCCGTAAATTTCAACTAAAACTGACAGAAAACTTCTAAGTGTGTTTAGATATTGGCTTTTTTCTTATCTCTTATTGTATTTTGTATACATTCGTAAACTTTCTAAGGTTTGAGTCTTCTTTGACCATTATCAAATTTAATTTGTGTATATTTGTTTTATTTTTGAATTTTTTAAATAAGCTTTCATTTCATAGATATATAATTTTGTTTTTATAGTGATTCTAACCACTGTAATGATAACAGTGCTTCAATTTTGTTTTTTAAAGATAGCTTTTTTACAGTAAAATTGTAACACATAAATCTTTCGTGTCAGTGTTGCCCCATGTGGAATATTCAATGCAGATAAATATTATCACAATAAGTTTTAATATATTATACAATTATTGTTGCATTTAACAACATATATATATATATATATATATATATATATATATATATATATATATATATATATATATACAGGGTGTCCCAAAATGACCGCATAAACTCTACACAGTTAGATTCCTCGTTGGGAGTACATAAAAACTGCCCAAAGAAGCGTTACTGTACAATCCATAGTTTACGAGAAAAATACAAAAAACACTGCATTTACAAGAAAAAACACTTTATTGACCATATCAACAGTAGTATATGCAGAATTTAAAGAACATGTTTCCTAACAGTTCCATCGGCCGCACATCAGGTACATGTCGCAGTAGTCACGAACGGAATAGATGGCCACCATACGAAGACTACCTGTAGCTGCAAGATGCAGCCATTTAAATAACAGTTCAACGGTGGCTTAACGTCATTCCATGGCTCGCGCGTATGCATGACGTGATATGCGCGGCGATCATTTAAACATTATCGTCTGGAAAGATATGCAAATACTGTTATTGATATGTCCAATAAAGCGTTTTTTTTTCCTTGCACCGGCAGTGACTTCCTACTTCGTTTTTCGTATTTTTCTCGTACACTATGGATCGTACAGGGAAGTTTTTATGTTCTCCCAACGAGGAATCTAGCTGGGCAGAGTTTATGGGGTCGTTATGGGACACCCTGTATGTATATATATATATATATATACACTCTATTTCTATTCCGTTTTATATTACTTTCTTTCTGTGGGTGTAATAGATAGCCAAAATAGTCTTGTTATAGTTCGCAAATGTCGCTATAGTTTCTTTGACTGCTATTGGCTTCCAGGTTTCTTAAGAATATGTAAATAGAAGTCGTGTTTTCAGGGTTGATGTTTACGTGTTTGATTATTCAGACAATTAAAATTGTATTGAATACCAATTATTGAATGTCAGATAAATATTTCATGCATATTGTCTCCAATATTTAAATTTGCTTTAGAAAGTGAAGAGTAATTCCCCCAGTTGCAATCTCCTTTTTCCTATCAAATGCATGTAGAAATAAATATATGTAATAAATATTGGAAAAATATCTCTTACAGTGCATTGCAGTTGATGGTTTACAGTGATTTTTTGAAGTGAATGATTTATTGCATTTTTCATTTATAAGTACAAGTATATACTTAATTCATAATATTTTATGGTTATAAAAACTTACCTGTAAGGCAATAGTAAAAGTTATAGGAATACATAGGGGACACAAAATAATAATAAATAAATAATTACTTTTTTAATGTTACTAATGTTATTCTTATTTTATATTATATGAAGAAAAATTCCATAAAATACGATATATATACAGTTTACTTAATTCATATATCATTGTTATAAAATCTTACAAAAGTGAAAGATATATGAATAGATAGGGTACAAAAAATGATAACTAAATAAATAATTGCTTTATTGATATCACTAATGTTACTCCTTTTTTGTACATATCAATAATATTACATAAAATAGCAATTACATAAAATTCAATAAAAAATAAATACACATTTAATTTCGACAATTTTACATGGTAAGAAGTTTAAACACAAATTCTCTCTTTTTTAAAAGTACAGTGGTTCTTTTAAAAAACGTTAAAAATTATGTACTATTTTTTAAGTAGTTCCATCTATTATTTTTAAATATAAGTTTAAGCTTATAAAATATTAAGTGATGATATATAAAAAGTAGTTTTGTATTGTAGATGATTCTTGGTAATGTTGAAGTATATTTCCTTTTAGTATATATTTCTTTCTTAGTTTATAAAATTGAAAGAAAAAATTTAGTATTAAAAATATTCTTACTTTACTGTGTTTATTTATGCCTTTTTATATACGAAAATAACTCCATAAATCTTTCTCAGAAATGTGTGACAATAGCTTTTAAAGGTGTATTCTCTAAGCAACGTTCTTCAAACATCGTATCTTTCCAATTTACTTTCTCTAACAGAGAGGAGTATCATTTCCAGACACTTTATCAATTTTCTTTTTAAGGCCAAGGGCTCAGGTTATTAGACTTAACATATTGTTTTTATTTTTATTTACTCAGTTAAACAGCGCTATGGCGTCGTCTTCAAAATGAATACTTGTTTTATATTTCCAAACAGTACTTTGCTATTCTTTCCTGGGGTGTAATACTCCTGAAAAGATCCCTTATTCTGGCAAGAATTCAGTCTCAGATAAAAATTGCATGGTTTATGTTTAACAAATACAGTTAATCTAGAGGTGTGAAACTATTATTTTCATTGACTTTTAACTCAATTATTTTGTGCTATAATATTTTTATACAGACTGCACTGAGCCCAATTATTTTTGGTGGACTTAGTTGTTATAGCACTATTAGTGTTAGTCAGTTCTCTTAGAATTCAACTCTAAGTATAAATGTTTGTAGTAGTAATGAAACGACTTCAGGCAAGTAAAAGCTGTTTTATTTTACCTTCATGTTAACAAAAAGTGACCAGATCACTCCATACAAAAATAAACTTGATCTTTCTTTCTTACATAAAATGAACAAAATGATCCAGTTGAATAAAATCAAACATATTATTATAACCCCAGCATTAATTAAATTAAAAATTAATTTTTAATTTATTTATTGCTATGTACTCTGTAAATAATGATAAAGAAATATTAAATGTTAATAAAATCATTTAAGGTATACAATTTTACAAGAGACATATATATGTACTGTTGATGTAGTTTCAAACTTTAACATTCATGTCATCATTCGGGTTACGGATTCAGATAATGAACCCGCACATTAAATGGGTTTCCTTAATGGAATTTTAGATATTCACCGAAAGTGTGGGAAAGACAAAGTCCTAACTGTTATGGTGACACATCACTTTTGAACCTTCAAAAATTGAATTCTTTTACATTATTAAAATCTCCGAACTCTTATGACTCGTTTAAAGCACACCCCACTGAAATATTCGAATTAGAACTTGTAAAACTATACAAACACAAACAATGCAGTGAATATCATAGATTTTACAGGCAACAATAAAAACTTTAAATACGTTTTACTGAAAATAATTTTTTCAAACATGCTCGAGCTGTAAATAGAAAAACTGTTGCACATAAGGATATCAAAATTTTACATTATATACCTACGATCAAACTCTATCTACTTCTTTTGTTTTAGTTAATGTTTATAGGGTTTGAAATGGACTTTTTAAACATACTTTTGCTTTTTTGAAAATTCCATTTTCTGGTGTAATGTTTCTGATACTTTTCGAAAAGATAGATAAATGTCTGATACTTTTGAAATAGGTAGAGAGTTATACCTAATAATTATTGCTTACAAAAAAGAAAAAAATTATTGATGAAACTCACTTTGTGTCGTCATAAGTCTGCGCATAGCGTGTTACAATAATTTCAATTTTTTAAAACAGGCACTTTTCACTTTATATAAAAGTTTTTATTTTTTAGAAACAAGTAAATTCAGCAGAACTAATTAGATTAGAATAGAGAAAAATGCTAAAAACCCCATGTATTTACGATACTAATTAAAAAATATATGATAAAGCGAAAAATAAGAAACAAATCTTGCACTTAAAGTTGCTAAAAATTATATGTCCTCGTAACATATAGTTTGTTGGTATTGAAAACAAGACTCGTGTAAAAATATTGATGCGTATGACATACAATACTATTTATTACAATATATTTATATCAGAAAATATATGTTATTTACTTAAGTACTGAATGTTAGCACTCTACATTTATAAATAGAATTTTGAGAGTTTCTGAACATCTTTGATAGTAATAAAACTTAAAAATTTATAAAATTTACATTTTATTTGTTTGTATCATTTCGTTAGATAATAGTACTCGTTTAACATATTGTTTAAAATATATAGTACCTCATACAGCAATAACTTTGATTTATTGTCAAAGCTGTAATTTTTAGATACTCTACGACCTATTTTTATTAGTATATGCTATCAAAATACTTAATGCCGTTTATAACCCAATGAACGATTGACTTCTAGCCACTATTCTAGTTAAATCTAAATTATTATAACTGTAATGTTAAATCTCATTAACATTTTTCTGGATGAAATTTGACTGAAAACTGCATATTCCTATCTCGTTAGATTAGTAAATATCACAAAGAATAAAAATAAATCATTTTCATGTACTATCCTTTAAAAATATAATTGTTACCTCTACATATAATAAGAGTATTTCTTTATTAACTCTTTTATTTTTTGCAAAATATTGATATTTTTCTAATATTTTAAACACTCCTTTCAAATTTTTAATACTTGTGTTCCTTTAATATTTGTGAATTGATTGCTTTGTAGCATTTACAATAAAAGTTAGTAGAAACTGATATGTTTATGAAATGTATAAACTGTATATTCTGTACTTATAAAAACCTATAGATGTTTCCAGTAAAAATTAGATGTTTCTACCATTATTATATATTCTTACTTTATGTTTTCTTTCAGCGTTTAAGATAAAAAAGTTAAAGTTTTAATCAAAGGTATAAAAGGTATCCGATAAATAAATTTGAATATATGTGTAAAAGGAATGAAAAGGAATTTTCTTTAATAGGGCTAAAATTAAGCAACTAATAACTTATAACCTGAAAAATAATATTTTTTTACTATTGAACTTTAACCAGTTTTATATAAACATATTTATAATAGTAGTCTACATTTACAAACAGATGGATTAAAAACAGTAAAAACTCTTCGGCCATCTAAAATATTTTCAGTGAAAGTTCAATGAGAGTTCAATATTTTCAATAAAAATAGGACATTAAAATGTACTTTGTAGTTTTACTGATGCAAATACATCTATTTTATTAGCATAAAAAGGAAAAATAGTCCATCTAAAAACTTAAGATGTCTTCATATTTTGCTAAAAATAGCAAAGTTTTTACCTCTAAACAGTACATAAACTGAAATGTGTTTTAGAAAAAGTTTCAAAAAGTATTATGTCATTCTCAGCAGTTTCTCACTCTTTAACACATGAACTTCAGTTACACAGAAAGTTATATTGTCTTTCGATGTTTTAGAACATAAGAGATGTTAACTTATTTGTAACAAACTTTTACACAAAGACACTGCTTTGATTTTTAAAACTGTACTTTTTTGATCACACAAAAAAATAAAACAAGTTAATACAATAGATAAAAATCAGTTGTGTTTTACAAATAAGAGTTATAAATAAAATGGATTTTCAGCAGTAATATGTAATAATTTATCCTTACGATAACTTAACAAGTACTGAAGTCAGTGGGTTTGAAGGTGCTTTGAGACCTAATGATAGCATGAGTGCTTGTAACCATTTGAAATTGATTTTAAGCTGTAGATCTTGGTCTAATTATCCCTCCTGAAGCTAAAAGTTAACACTAGCATTTAGAGCCAACCGACTAATGACAATTCAGTGTCTTTTAAATATTACCTTCCTGTACTATTTGAACTACGGTCGTAGTATACGATATTTATCATCACAATTAAACATTAAATAAAGCTCTTTTATTTTTTTCTCATTTACTTCTTTGTATCACACGTTGAATATATCAAAAAAAGTTTAAATTGTTTAAAAATAATGTTTACTTTTATAAATATCCCTTATCTTTTGTTTGATAAATGATTCACTTAACTTTATATTATACACATATTACAAGTTGCACAACCAGTTTTTCCTCTCATTTCGCAGTTCGCAGTTAACAGTTAAAATATTTTACAATATAAAAAGTCGTGTATGCTCCATGTAACCACATCTAGTGATTGCACCCTAGGCTCCAATCACATATAATTTATTGACGAAATCCCTATCTCATAAAAACTTCTTCAAGTCTTTTAAAAGCTTTTCTCACTTTTACAGTTTTGGCGCTCCAATATTTACCTGAAGTTTTCTGAACACAGCTAAACAATTTACAAATGGACTAAGATAGAGCAATTAAAGTTTGTAAAATTGCTTAGATTTATACCAGAATCGCACTAAATCCTAGTACATTTTAGAATATAAATAGTAAATTCAACAGACGAAACAGTGTATAAGAATCTGATTACATATGCAGTAATTATAATTTAAATTGTATTTTAAGAAATGTAAATAGTAATTTTACTGTGATGAAAACCTATGATAAAATTATTAGAGAATACGATGAATATATTAAGTGCAAAAGCAAGGCATTAAAACCAATTCTAAGGAGAAAATGAATGTGAATGTGTTGAAAGGTTATTAGTCGCAAAACAAATATTTTTGGTTTATTAAAAATTGTTTCTTAATTTCTTTATAAATATAAAAATATTATTTTTATAATTATCTTAACTCCTACGTTTTGCGAAGGAAAGTACTTAACAAAAGAGATTTTAATTTTTGCTTCATGTCATTTGAAAACTTCGCATTCAAATATTATTATTCAAAACTTTTAAATGCTTGTCTTCATGTTAGTGTGTGTATATATATATAAAAAAAACTAACATGAAGACAAACATATATATATATATATATATATATATATATATATATATATATATATATATATATATATATATATGTTAGGTCTAAAAAAGGCGTAGTTGTAAATTACGTGAGCTAAAAGCGATTTTAACAAGGGAACTCTTTTATAATAATAAAATAAATGAAAAAGATCCACGCTCGCGTAAGCTTTTAGGATAATCCGGTCAGGTGGAAGTATTTTTGAACTATTTAATGAGCTTGCAAACAAATAAATTTCAGTCAGCGCGTAGACATGGAACTGTGAACACACTCTACGCTTAGCTCCGCCTAGATTAATGAAAATGGCTCAGGTTTTGCTTTTAGAAAAAACGATGATTTAATAAACTCATTATTATCAAGAAAGACTGTTTTCCATTCTCCTTAGCTCTGCACCACGATATATATATATATATATATATATATATATATATATATATATATATATATATATATAGAAGATTGCTAAACTATATTTATTTTCAAATATCTAATGATTACATGCAAGGTCTCTACCAGTAAAAAATAGTAGCTAATAATCTAAGGCAAGAACTGTTGTTCACACAGGGCAATATTAGATGACAAGTAGAGTTCCATAATGTTAGCTTCTCCTGGAGGCAATTGTCGAATGGATAGGATGCTGCCTTTAGGTACAATAGTCTGAAGCCCACTTCTGGCTTGAATGCTAATAGCTATTCGAAAAGGGATATAACCAGATGTTTCTTGTATAATAAACCCTTGCGTTGGGTATATTTGCCGTGATGTTCCATTCCAAACCATACAAAACTTAGGGGTAAGATAGGGTTTCAATTATTTTCAGTCATTGAAATTACATTCTATAGTTTTTTTATATTTTACAGAGATATTCTTGGCAATTTACAAAGCTGAATCTCTTCCTTTACAAAGTCGCTTAATCCTTCAAGCTGTAGTTCAAATTCTTTTATTTTATGTTAGGAAGTTTATTCCAAATCAAATAAGAATGAGAAAATATTCCTGAAACTCCTACACCGAATTTCTGAAGGGTTTTTAAAGCACTTTAATTAATGATTTTGCATAATGACAGTTCACCATCTGGAAATTTTACTATGCCACTATTTTACACTTTCTCTTTTTGTTTGGAATAGCTTCTCAATTTGTAAATTACCAACGACAGCTGTTTGCTCATTACTCACTCTCAGAACATTTTTCATTAAACGTTTCTGGCTCTGTTCATTATTTTCAAAAACTCGAAAATAATCAAATGTTAATCAGCAAATTAAATCATACAGAAAATATTTAAGAAACAATTAAAGGTTTTTAAGGGGAAAAAGAAATAAGCGCTTTGCTTTTGTCTTCATAATAAGATCTTATGAAATAGAAAATATATTGCAGACATAAAAAAAACTTCATTTTTGCAATGCTAATATTTAATCAGGTTTTACAATAAGCTATTGATTTCATTTCTTTGAGAATATTAATCACGAGTGTTAAATAGCACTGTATGGATTCATTTAAAACATCATTTATATTTCATGAAATCTAACATTAATACTTTTTAATTTTTGAAATGTCTCATTCTTTGGGAATTTCAAACATCTAAATTAAACAAACTCCAAGAAATTACTTTTTAAACCTTTTGACAATTTCACGGCTACGGAATTATTTTTAATTATACTTCATTCTTTTGTATTGTTTTTATAGGATGTTAACCAGATAAATTTTATAAAATATTTTTAGAATAGTGTAATTAATTCTCCTTTCACGGAACCAAATCTTTAAAACTACTATCGTATCAGAGCAATGTAAAAAAATTCTATTTGGTGTTTCTCTCTTACAAGAAATTTCCAAATTCAATTGATTTTATTTCATTTTATTTTTTCCGTTCACAGTTTTCATTTTAAGCATTGAGCCCACCCAATTTTCTTTGTCCACAACTCTAGTCAACAAACAAGTATCAATTTATTTTAATTAAATCGGGAGAGCTCATGACCGCAAATGGCGAAAAAAAAGATTTGCTTAAATAGCATTGCTTTTTCGAATGAATGGTATACAAAAAATAACAGAAGCTAAATCTATACACATATTTTATTCGGGGTGGGAAAATGTTAATTTGATTTTCATTTTATAGTCTACACTTCTTAGGTTGTACTTGGTACAATTTTCAATTTATCAATTAAAAATTAATCATTTATATCAATATAACAAATAGTGAATCCATTACGAGGACAGAGTAAAATGCATTTTTTTATTATTACTCAAAATAAATTAATATTTTTAAAACACTTTCCCACCAGACAAATTGTCTTTAACTCTAAACAAATGCATCAGTCCCCACAACGACGTGAAAAGATATGATTTCTCCTCTTATTTATATATGATACAAAAGTGCCCGATAAAATGCTAGTGTCAGAAAATCATAAATGAAACATTTTTAATAATTATCTTTTTTAAAGAACTAATATATTGAATGCATAGTAAATTTCTTAATATAAATAGGATATTATTTATTGCGTGATACTTATTTAATTGTTACCAGAGAAACTTTCCACCGTTGATAATTTATATAATTTCTATTATATGTTTCTACCATTTGGATTTTATACTTATCTGCTTTTAAACTTTATATGTTCCTGTCACTGTATTTTATACCGGGTGATCAAAAAGTCCGTATAAACATTAAAAATTCATAATAACCGGAAAAATAATCAAAATAAAAAATGGTTTGCAGGGTTAGTATCGCTAGGCCATTGGATTTTTTAAACAGAAAAAAATAACTCAAAAAGAGTCGATAAAGGGCACTGATGTACACAAGTCAAAGAAAAAGAAACTCAAATGACAAATAGAATGCCTCCAAATAGTTTATTATAACAGTATGGGTTCCACATGACCACCACCACAGGGGATAACACACTTCAGGTGAGTCACAAATTCAGAAAAGGCGGAAGGCAGCAGGTCCGGTTGTATGCAATACACCTCTCGGATCGCATCTTTCAGTTCAGAGTGATTGGATCGATACAACCGAGATTTCAAATAGCCCCACAACCAAAAGTCTGATGGGGTAAAACTTTAGACCGAGGGCCATGGGAACCTGTAACGCCTGATAATGATTTTGTCTTCCCCGAATGTCTGAATCAGGAAATCTTTGACCGATATAGCACTGTGACAAGTTGCTCCATCTTGCATAAACGTGACGATAGATAGATCATAGCTCATCTCTTTCACGCAAAGCTGAAACGACATTATAACGCAGAAGTGTTAACGCTGCGCATTCACCATATCCGTTTTCCACCCATTTATTGGGCACTTCGTTTCAAAGAAGGGTCCTATGATGAACGAACCTGTGAATCCACACCACACTGTCACTTTTTGGGAATGCAATGATTTCTGCGTGTATTCACGTGGATTAGATAACTGTCGCCCAGATGCGACAGTTATAGGTATTAACGTAGCCATGAAGTGAAAAATAAGCTTCATCTATCCACAAGATGTTAAAGACCCAGGTGGCATTCTGTTCAATTTTGGAGAAAGCCCACTTCGCAAATGCTTCCCTCTGTACAGTATCCGCTGGTAAAAGTTAATGGCACGACTGCAGACTGTATGGATAAAGATCAAGGATTCCATGAAGAATATTGAGAACCGAGGATGGTGGTAAGCCCAACCGTCTGGCAGCGCCACGATCACTGTTCGATCCTGCAGCTGATTCGGACGCTAATGCTTCAATTTCGGCTGCAACAGGTGGCGAAGGTGCCTCATTTAAACATGGTAGTCCGGTTCTTACACGATTCTACAACGTTCCAGTTTCCTCAAATATCTGAACAAGCTTTATGAGGCCTGTCACTGTTAAAAGCCCTTTTCCACTCCTGACATTCTTCTGAATTCGGAGCATATGCAAGATAGTGGTCGCTTATTCCTGGTTGACGTAAGACAACTTCGCCAACAAAGCTTTATCCTTCGCACTCAACATCCTTGTTCGCATACATGGTTTACAGCGGTGAACTGTTTGTGGATTTACAGGAGAGCAAGTTCTTATAACAGTCTCATTTGCATATTTGCACCTAAGTCGCTCGTACCGGCGCCATCTGTCGGCTGTTTTTGTGTTACTGTTTTTTTTCTGTTTTAAAAGAAATCCCATGCCCTAACAATACAAACCCTGCAAACCTATTTTTATTTTGGTTATTTTTCCGGTTATTATGAATTTTTAAATTTTATACGGACTTTTTGATCACTCGATATAATACGTTCACATACATTATTTGAACGAATAATTGAGCTTCATTCGTTTACTTAATTAAAGACATTTATTCGAGTTTTAACATAATATGTGCATCTAGTATTTAACCATAAACCATCTTGCCTTTAAAGGCAAATTTCATGTAGTTTTTTGCAATTTTTGTAATGTAATTTCATTTAAAACAATAAGAAAAAGAATAATCTTAGTTTTTACCTCGGAGAACATTTTCAATCTTAGTTTAAATACTCACAGTTAAATTTTCTAAAGCTAGTCAAAATATTATTCATCTAAGCAAATGCTGTCAGTTCTCTATGAATAAATTGGTTATTTCTGTGAAATCTTTTGAAAATCAATTCTTAACGGAAAATATAATCAAACAATAATAAATGTAAAGTTAGTTTATCAAAGATATTTATTGACAGAATACTTCATCTTTTAACCTTTCATTTCTCTTTAGGGTGTCTTATAAATAGAATAACATAATTTTACATAAATAGGGATCAAAGTAAAACTTTCAAAGCATCTCAATTGCATGAAAATCCAAAAATATAACGCAGTGGAATACTATGAGAGTGAACTCGCTAATAAGAATGATTTTTATGTATTCTAAATGATAAATCAAGATTTAAAATGGCATCAAATAGACGAATTCCGTGCTTTATTTGGGATCTAAATGAAGTTTGAATTCTCTTACTTCGCATTTAACATTCCAGTTTGAAACGATTAGTACTGTTGTCTGTAACTGAATTCAGAATAAGGTTTAGTGTTATATCTGAATTTTATGTTCAGCATTTCAATTTAGTGTAGCTTTAAGCAATAAAACTCCAATCTAAAGGTTAATTGTAATGTTTGAATAAATTCCAAATTCTGGCTTCGTTGGATATGGTGTAGTATCTAAAAGGAAATGCAGCATTTAAATCTTATTTTACGTTCAACGTTCACAGTAAATAGTACTGAACAAATCTAAAAATAGTTTGTGTTCCAAATTTCTGTCTAAATGTTTATTTTAGCATTAATCTAGAACATGAAATATTTATCGATAAGGCTTACACTTTCGTCGCATTTTCGTAGAAAGTTTAATATTTAAGCCTCATATTAGGATCCTCTATTAAATCGTGAGGAATAATTTATTACACATTTATCGATTAATCGATATTTATATTTCAGACAAAGAAAGAAAAAGAATAAAGTATCCAGTAATTCATCAGAGTCTCATTTTCAGTAAGTAATCAACATCATCGACAAAGTTTCACACCTTTAAAGTGTATATGTATTATATTTTCCGATTATGTTGAATAGAATGTAAATTGAATATTAAACAGTTGTCATTTTCTTTCTAATTAAAATATCATCAAATACCAGTAGATCAGTTGAAAATACTCAGTTACTTAAAGAGAGTAATGTTATACTTTCCGAAACTGAAGTTCCTTATGAATAAAATGCTAGAGATTTTTCTGTTTCTATTTTAACCTAATTTGAAATTAAAGAAATGCCTGTCGTAAAAAAATTTTGAAATTTTCTAAACCACTTCTCACATTGTTGTAACTAAAGTAAGCATTCTTTCTTATTTAAAAAATTTGAATTTTTGACGATTTCGGGCGATTGTAGTGAAAACTATCACCTTTCTTAAAGTAATATCTTGTCATTATGTATAAAAATTTTATTTAATATAATTTATAAAAAAAATATTTGGTATTTTAGATGCAAAGATACATTTAGGCGAATGTCTTCATGTATGTAGTTTTAAACTATTTGCATCGTAAGGCATAAATTTAAAAATTCTCTTTGTAACTAATTTATTAAACTTGTAAAATGATGTAATAGAGGACTAAAGGGGTGGTTTAATCAGTAAAATAGAGACAAAAAGTAGCTTATATGCACGCTAATGATACTTATACGTAAGAAATTTTACTAGAACGTTCCTTCAAGACGGGAAGACAAGACCTAAAATTCTGCTGTGTAGTAAATATTTAGAAACAAGGTCAAGTTAAGAAGGAACGAAATTAAGTAAAAATTGAGAGGAAAAAACTTCGTAGCCAAAGTCAAGTTACGCCTTCAAATCAAAATAAAACTTAATAAAAGGGTCTTTATGCCACTAAACATGTGTGCCTTCAATAGGTTGGTTTTGCTTATATATCTTTATAAAATTCTGACACACAAGTTTATGTCGTCTAATATACTGCTGTTACCTAATTGACCAGACTGGAAATCACTAAAAATAAAACTTAAACTGGGTACAGATGTTTTACAAAAAAAAAAAAAAAAAAAAATTATAATATGGATTCTGTACCAGAGATAGTACGATATTTTAAGAAGCTGTCAGGCTCAAAATTTTTGCAGTGTGATTTTAATGGTGGAATGTTTAGATTTATGTGACTTACAAAGTTGTCTTTATACTTCAGAATCAAAAATAATGAAATGATTAATGACTAATAAATAAAAGGTGTACTGTATTGATGTTACAAATTACGAAAGCATAATACTGGCACCTCGCCACAGCCGAAACAGACAGTATTCCACAGTTAAAAGGCTACTTCTAGTGAGAATGACTATTTAAAACAATTTTAAAAGCTTGTAAACATTTTAAAAGATCAAAAGTAACATACAGATTAGTGTCCCAAGACGTGAACAATTCGGCGCAAATGAACCAAAATAAATAATGTATTAGTTTCAAGACCATGTTACAGTAAATGAATAATTACAGGTTTGCAAACTAAACTTTTATTTAAATCTGGGATTCCAATTCGTAATCTAAATAAAAATAAAGAATAATTAAGGATATCTGCATTCAACGGATGATAGTTTAATAATGAATTTAACCCTGAATAACTACCCTGATCAAGCATACATACAAGTAAACATTGGGTTAAAAATCTTATTTTGTTATCGCTTCATATGATGATGAAAGAAACTAATAAAATGTATGTAAAGATATAAATGTATATATGTAAAGATGTATGAGGATCAAATGACATGATGCCAAATTCTTACATAAAACCTGCAAATCTGACGTCAAATAGTAAAGAAACAAATATTTGTTCATTGTACATAATTTAATATATTTCCACATTTAAGATCTTCTCTCTGATTATACATTCCTTAAGCAATTTTATTCTATTTTTTTTAATTTTAGTGTACAAGAATCGAATTTTTTTTGTAAAACTTATATTGAAAGAATGATGTACCAAAATATATAAAAGTAATATATATATATATTCTTAATTAGAGGTAAAATGAAGCTGATCTACGACTATTCTGAGTTGCTGTTATGAGTGGGCTTGTAGTTCCAAGCCACTTAAATAAAGGTTATTTCCTTCTTAAAGATTTTCTCAACCTCTTCTCACAAAAACCAGTATGGCACTTCCTTTAATAATACCTATAAATTCAAAATAAAATTATTATAGCTACAAATATTTGTTCTTTGTAGATAATTTAAAATATTTCCGCAACTGTGTTCTTCTTTCACATTCTACATTCCTTAAGCAATCTTATTCTATTTTTCCGATTGTTTGTTCACATGAATAGAATGTATACAAAATATGTTGAAAGAATTATGTACCTAAAGAGAAAAAAAGTAATTTTTTTAGCAGTGGTAGAGAAGAGAAAAAAACACATCAGCATTTCGGAGCTCGAAGTTACTGATAATGCTGTTACAAAGAGGACAGACGCAATAATAATTACGAAGGAAAAGAACAAGTGATTTTTAATATGGGAAGCATCCACCATGCAAAGAAAATCGATCCGTAGAGGATGGAGATTTGTCAGAGCGCTTTAATGAGATTTTTCAGAGGCGCATTGGACCCCATATTGATTCTTTGTCCATCTCATGCACGTTTAGGTATTGTCTCTAACCTCCATCCAAAATGGAAATTGAATTTCAAATGTGAGAACCTTGAGCATGCTGTTTTAAGTGAAACTTGTTTAACTACTACAATTCACACATTTGCGCTCTCTCTCTAATGCAGAAACTTATGAAATGTTATAGCAGATTCGATGACGTAAATGCACTTTTAAGAGCAGACAAAGATATTTTGGGGTAAAAAAAGATTATCCAGACTTTAGAAAGTTTTTATTTTACGGAAATTATTATTGGAAATTTTTATGGAATGGTAAATTCAATCGGAACTGTGTGATGTCTCAGATTCTAGTTTAATTTTCGCAATCTTCAGTATCTGGATACTCTACTTTTTAGTTTGATAAAAATTGAAGGTAAAAAAATTAAACTGAAATATATTTGAGACAGCAAAAACAAAAAGCTTTTGAACACTTTAACCAATTTTAATCTTTTTAATAGATCCTGTTTGAGGTAGTTTAAAAATATTTTCAATTACAATATTTATGTTCATTAGAAATCAATTAAAATTAAGGAATAAGGTAAAGTACACAAAATTATAGGCTAAAGTATATGCATCTATGATCCAAACTGTGCATCATTATAGGTAAGCTCTCTAATATAATACACAAAATAGCATTACATTATCCTTCACTGCAAGACATTACCAATAATCTGTAATCAAAAAACATTTTTTAAAGTTTTGATAATAGATCTTTCCAAACTAAACAGGCTATTTTGTTCTAAATAGTCAAACTGTTTAAGACTTGGGGGTTAAAATCTCTGAAGAAAATTCTACAATGAATACATGCCCTTTTACACAGATGCATCTATGTATGTATCTCTCTCTCTCTCTCTTTGTATATATATACATACATATATATATATATATATATATATATATATATATATATATATATATATATATATATATATATATATATATATATATATATATATATATGTATGTATACTTGGGCATGGTGTTGTTGGGAGAACGACGCTCGTAGTGGTTTGGTTTGGAGTGCTACGGTCTACTTTTTGCAACACGAGGGCTAATGAGACCGGGACCTACTGCTTAACGCCGATTACGAACGGCTACGAACATCCATGCCATAGTGGGATTGGAACCCACGAACTCCGGTACCGAAGGCCAGCACCCTAACCATTCGGCCTCGTTCGGCCATCGCTCGTAGTGAGTCTTGTTAAATAAAAATGGCCACTTTTGTTGTTTGGAGAATAAAAGCGATTTTGCCACTACTGTCTAAGTTAGTTAAGGTTTTTCCTTGTTAATTTTTCTGTGTTTACTAAATGTAAAAAACAGATGTAAAATTTTAAATCGAGCTTTAATCACATTTCTACTATTCATAGTGTCCAAATTTCGCTTCAGTTCATACACACACACACACATATACAAATTTTATATATATATATATATATATATATATATATATATATATATATATATATATATATATATATATATATATATATATATATATATAAATTTATATATATATATATATATATATATATAAATTATATATATATATATATATATATATATATATATATATATATATATATATATATATAAATTAGAGAAGGAGAGAAAGACATAAGGTGTATTAACGTAATTGCTATAATTGGACTTAAACGGGTGATATAATTTACAAAAACAAGCAGCATTCACCATGCAGTTTTGAATAGTAAGCTGTGACGGGATGCACTTTCAATACAGTGAATGAAGCCTTTTACAGAGCTTTTCATTCAGTTGCTATTTATTTTAATGAATGCAGAATTATTCGAAAGCGAAGAAACAAATAATGAACTTTATATACGGGGCTAATGAAAATCGGTAAGGCTTTAACAGAAGTGATTTAAAAGGAGGACACTGATCGATCTGCGAACATTTGTACGCTTGTACAAGTAACTATGCGTGTAGATGAATGTGTAACCACTACAAACTGAGGTGTATCCATGTTAAATAAACAATAGTCTTTAGAAAATCAAAGAAAACAGCAAAATCTGATAATAAAAATGTAGTGTTTATAGGAGCAATTTGTCTTTAGTACATTTCCACCATAACTTTGTACATTCGTCTATTTCCTGCCGTGAGGTCACAAGGGTGTTAGTTAGTTAGAACCGTAAAAAATATGCCATATAACAGTCGAAACTAGGTTACGTAAAGTAGATATTAGATGAGCTAGGCCGAAATTAAGTTAGACATTTTATGGAATCAAAGATTACTAGAATAAAAAGAGAAGCAAAGACTCTCTACAAAGATTGCCAATTTAGATATAGGATTGGTTAAAATACCATATATATTTATGTATGTATGTATATGGTAAATATATATATTATATATAAATTTATATATGTACATATATATAATGCATGATTTCAGTAATATTTAAACGCATTTTAGCTAAGAACTGAAGATGAGGATATTGTTCCGATGAAGGTTTGGAAATGAGAAAAACAAAAAAAGATACATAATAGAGTATCAGTATGTTGATGAAAACATCAGTGGATTCCAAGCAATACAAGAGAAATTCTTTCACTATTAATATCCTTAACATTAATATCCAGAAACAAAAGACAGCGATGTATTAGGGAAAAAATAAAAAATGTAGTTCACAATAGAGGATAAGTGGCTTGTAATGGTAATGAATGTTTTCAGACTTGTTCCTTAATTTATAAATTAGTATGTACACTATTATTGTCCATTACTCCTACAGTATTGCTTCACCTAATAAATATCTGAAGGATTTAAACTGGATATACGGGTTTGAGGATTAATTATCGTGGGATATAGAATTAAATTATGAGTATAATGGAGACTTAGTGTGACAGAAAGATTCTTGAATATTATATTAAAAAATAGTGACTTATTATTATTAAATTTCTAACATAATTCATAAAAACAAAATTGAGTCATAACTTATATAAATTGAAGTTTGGTAAACTTAACACAATGTATGTCCTTTCAACAAGTACATATGATTTTCTTACTAATCATTATAAAATATTTCTTGCACATATAAAGCAAATTCTCACTAATTCTCAAATGTTATTACCATTATATAAGCTCTATATCTATACAAATATTATTTATATAGCAAAAAAACTGAATTTTTGTACGAACTTCTTATAATAATAGAAGCCACTTTTCAAGTCTGTTAAATTTCATGTATTGATACAAGAATTGTTCTTCTGCTATTTTTAAAAATGTATTTTTTGTTTGAGAATTACCGCTATAATTTTATTTCAGGCCACTGCTACTAATTATCATCCTTCCAGTTAAGTCTGAGAAAGGCAAAAGCATTTGAATTGGCTACTTGTTCATCAATAGGATTCAGATACACTGGTAAGCACGTACTGTTTACAAAAATCCTCAAGTGCTAAGAAACGGTATTAAGAATAAACAAATTAAATGAGAATTGAAATAGTATGTAGTTAAACTATACAGCATCAAAAATTTTAACAACTGGCGTCCTTTTGCACAATAACTAAGAGCACATTGAGGTATTTTTGTTCAAATTGCATTTTGAAAATCTTTATTTTTTGCTTATCTAACGTGTAAATATTTTTTAAATGCACCACTTTATTAACTCTGTGCGTATGTATTCGTTGCACCGCCATCTCCACCTGTACACCTAGAATTCTTTCAAGACTAACTTATCCCTAAAGAAATTTCCAAAGCTAATAGCATTTCCAATACAAAATTTGTAAGTTCTGCTAACATTGAAAGATGATTTTACCTCATAAATTAAATTTGCACAGTAACGGGAAGCTGACTGACAGTAAAAAATATTCCAAGTGATACTTATCACTTTGATTGGGTTACCTCTAAAAAATTGGCACCCGACGCTGACTCTTTCAAAACGATTTTACTTCAAATGATGTACGAGTAAAAACAAAGAATATTAAAAAGCGCAGTAAAACCAAAAGATTTTTTATTACAACTAAATAATAATAAGTAATTTAAAAGGGGAATATTTTCATATTTTATACTTATAGTCTTTTTTTAAACACCCTGAAAAACTTTTAAGCATGCGAAAACCACTTTAAGAACTACTTTCATACCATTATAACTCTAAGCAAAATGCTTTTAAATATACAGTTATTATGGGTAAAGTCTATCTTTCTTTCTTCCGAGAGTATCCAATACTGTGTATGATTTCGCTGTACTGAAATTTGCTTCTGGGATGGATTCACCTATGCAGCTTTAAAAGCACATCTCTGGAGGTCTTATTCGGCCAGAAGGTTCGCATTTCTAATTATGAGGGAAACGAAGACGTTCCAAGGCTTTCATATATTGCTGAATTTAAACCAAAACTAAAAACAAAATCCTATACATTTTCTTACATTATAATGATTTTTCTTTTATCTCACAGGAGCCCGAGAGAACCCAGGGCACGCTAGACTCCCGACTGTACCTTTCAACATTTCCCGGTGCATGTTGAATATAAAATAGATAAATCTGTAGGTATGAAAGTCATCTTCCTGGAAGTCAGAGAGAAAGATTAGTAAGGGACAAAAGGAAGTTGTAACTTTATTATAATTGTCAAAATCAAAGGGATGTTTCATTTGTTCCGTCCTATTATAGAAAACTTTTAACTAACTGTAAGGTATCCGTATATTAAAATAGTCAACAACAATATGTGGATAATAAAGATAAGGTATTTTTACCAGGAACATTTCTTCCAATATTTTGGAGATTACCCTTTTATACCTTACACGAGCAGATAAAACCTTTTTGTCATTATATAGCAATGAATGCAAAGCAATGTAACGCACAAATTCAAAAGCGTATACGGAGACAGTTATATCACAGCTTCGAACAAGCTGCATTGAAAGCTGTGAAGCCCATGACTGTATACAATCTCTTTCTATTTTTGCCTTTCGTTGAATTTGTATTTATTGCAATTTTATATCTTCATAGATGAATATCGTACTTTACAACGTTGCTTATTATGCCTTAGTGTTGTTTCATTTATGATTAACTGTTTAATATCTACTTCCTTACCTTATATTTAACACAATTATCAGATAAGAATTGAGTGCTATTAAATTGCTTACTTACACACAAATATAATTATATAAAACTTTTATGGGGAAAATTCTTTACGCTCTTTACAACAATCAAATTCATTTTAAAATATAGAAAAGATAAGTCTCGTAAATTTTATATCATTGAATTCTTACATTAAATTTCTAGTACTATATAGATACCAAATATATGTATTTATTCATATAAGCATGTGAATCATTTTTATTAGTGGGAAAATACTATATAGAGTTTAATATAACTCTGTATTTTCGAAAGTAGCTTTATTAAACTCATTTAAATTCTATTTTTAAAGTCCTATTTAAGATTAGACTTAATACAAAACTTTGCTTACATAGGAAAAAATGTTTTATTTCACAAAAATAATCAAAGAAATCAAAATAATACGAAAATTGATCATTTTGACAAACATAACTCAAATTTAAACCAACATATGAGAATTTTTTAAATTAAGTAATAAATCTAAGAATATTCTTAAACATACACAGTTCTCTAAACAATACTGAATTTATTTATTGAGTTATACTTATTACAAACACAACATAATGAAAAAATTAGAACAGTATTTTTTGTGGAAATTGTAAGTGTAAACAAACTCAGATTTGACTTTTGCTTTCTGAACAAACACTTGCAGTTTCAATATTCCCTTTAAATTTGGATTTTAACTAGATAGAAAGAAAATTCCAGTAGGATCTTGTAAATAAAAGATTAGATTTTAATATTATATCAGATTAAGAAAATGGAGAATATGATGAAAAAATAGTTATTAAATTTGTACATTGGATTAATATTTCTGAATATTTGAGGATGCATTTTTCTTAAATAAATATTAATACTAGTTTTATCTTTCTTTATTCAGAAACAATATATTGGTATAAATAGCAAATGTATTATTGTCAGTTTTTTATAAATCGTTATAAAATTCCTACAAACAATCTTAATTACCAGCTAAGCGCCAAAGGTTGTTTATTGATAAAAATGTTACATAATTTTTATTTCTTAAAGCAAACATAAATTATAAAATTTATTTTTAATAAAATACCTGAATTTGATGAAACAGAAGAACATTTTTGATAAGATTTAAAAACCTGCAATTTATTTTCTCTTCTACTATGAATTTTAAAGCATAAAAGATATTTAATAATGTTGATAATAGAATTTAGTACTTAAAAAATTCTAAAAGACAACTATGTAGATACAAAACCCATTAAGTAGTGAAAGCGAGATGTTACGTATTTTCTTTGGCATGTTAATTAGGCTTGAAATAGTGTGCGAAAAAACTGGCGGCTAAAAAGCACTTTTCTCTGATGTTGATAAGTAAACTTCCAAAGGGGAAAATTAAGAATGTCACTGATTGATAGTCTAAGCAAATTGCCCAAGTACTTTCCTGCTGTAGGAGGTATGCTAGATTTTGAACCAATGGCTATTACTGCAGATAAAGTGATTAACTCTTAGCTACATAGTAACAAAGACTAATATTTTAAGTATTTATCTGATGAAATATTTAATTCAAGAAGTAAGCGTTTAAGTAAAAACGTTTTAGTAATAATAACAAATGGTTTTTAAACATAAGCGATGAACTTTTCATAGTACTATTTGACAATTTTTCAGTGGGAAGTACTTGCATACATTGCGTTGTCATATTATGACTGATGCTATTGAGCATTACATATTTTTTCGAAGTAAAATCAATCGAAGTGGTCACTGTAAGTTGTAAATTTCTCAGTTTCGTTCAGTTTTATTTTGTGTATAAAAGATAAACCTTTTTAATTATACAGTCTAGTGCTTAATACGAATTCAGGTGATTAGTCAGGTGATCAGTTTCAACGTATTTACATCTTAAAGCAACATAAGTGAGTAAGTGACTATTTAAATTAAAAATCCTAAGCAGTTTTGGATTACAGAATTTATAAGCATATTTATGGTATTTATGGGGATGCTTTGGATTGAATAAATTTTATAATTGAAACTAGTAACAAAACTGTGCTACAACGTTTTTATCTTTGTCATTTTTTTATTACAAGGAACAACTAATATTTGTTCTGCTGTTTATTCTTAGAATAGGAAGAGAGCAAAACTCTTACAGTATTCCAGCTCAGGGATCATCGTACTTGGCTTGCACCAAAGACGTTATATAGACGTATATCTGCATTGCGAATTTTCCTTGAATGGGCTAGATTCCCGAAGTACTTACAGACTAGACTACTTTAAAAAGGATTCCATTCCCATAAAAACTAAAAATTTAGGATATTTGCATTATTACTGCTTTTAAGTCTCCTGTTGATGAAATGTACTTTCCTGTTTCCAATGATTTCAGTTAAGAGATTCTTTTTTGCCTTATAATAGCTAGGAATTTCTTCGCTACCTTATCCCTCACCAAGGTACATCACAGTGGACTAATTTCAATTACAAAAGAGTATATTGATTTGTTTCAAATATCTTAAAACTTTTACTGAGAGCTGATTTAAAATTCCGGTGGTTCCAAAGTAGATGATTTTTAACTCTTTAAGTTAGTAAAAAAGCTCGTCTAGCGAGGTATTTAAAACCGTAAAACCATGTTGTACAACAATATATTTTTTTCTATTTATAAATTTGAAACTAAATAAATCCAATTTTATGGATACTCAGCCATGTTTACCCCTGTCAGTGCACTTAATTTGATTCTGAGAGAATTATATTCTAGAAAATTATATCTATGAAAATTTGACTAATGTTGTTTGATGCATATTTTAGATATTTTCACATAAAAACTTAAGCTTGATTAATATTAGATATTTATCATCTCTTCATAATAGAAGCAAAGGGCTGAATAACTACACTGTTTATTTTGTGGTTTATTTGACTGAGATAAGTATTCTCAAAGTAAAAAATCCTTTCCTTTTAAATTTTCGTTTAAAAAAAAGTCCTTTTTTCATTAATTTACTGTTTTGTCGGTTTACGTAAAGAACAGATAATCACTCTAGGGAACTGGGAGAAAATTTATTTTGCACCAGATTGAGAGACAAAACTCTAAATCACATTTTACAAAGTTTTTCAGCCTTGAAAGTTATACGCTTTAAAGCGCCAACATCACTCTGCAAACAATAGCCAAAACAGAAGAATTTAGTAATCTGTTTTTTATTGGATTATATCAAAGTTATTTCTAACTGACGGATTAAATATGAGGAAGGTTACGATAAAGAATATATTACGATAATATTTTAAGAAAAGATTTTAAACTAGAAGGTTGATCTCGAAATTCTTATCCTAAAAAGATGAGACTTATAATATTACACTATGCAGGAAAATAACTATTCAGATTGATGAAATCCGTTGACGTTAGTTTGAAAGCATAGTTTAAAGTAGATATTTTCAACTATGTGAAGACAGGAAAGATGATTTATTATGATGAGGCATTTTAATTGAATTGCTAGGAACAAGTTTTAATACTATAAGGTTTATTTATATATATTTTTTTCGCAAAAGAATCTGTGAAAGCTTTACCTTGAAAAGTTAAAGACTATATTATTTTAAAAGTGCAAATGGAGATGAAGTCATTAGTGTGTAATGAAATTATTTTCATAAACATACTTAAATAAATTTCTTTTAAAAGTTTTACTAAATAGTAAATGATACCTAAGCAGAAAAATTTTAAAAATTTCAAAGTAAAACTATGTATGAAAAGAGCATTTAAGGTAAATATCACAGAGGACAATCTGAACAAATGTACTCTATTTACCAGACCAAGAGTGGTAATGAACATCATTAAACAATTTTCGACGCATACTTAAATTGGACAAATTTAAAACTTCGCTTTATTTCCGCAATTCTGATAGTTTTAAGAGCAATTTAAATTTTAGCTTTTAGAGGCTGATTTCTTAAAAACTTTTGCTTTTAATAACATTTTAAAAAATGGAATACATTTTGTCTCTATATTTTGTTAATAATGCCATATTTGAATCGCTAATTTTATTATTTTAGTTCCAAATTTCTTAAAATATTTTATATGGTGTGCATTTTTCATTTATAAATTCTCCGTTGTTAAGAGATTACATATCCGCTAAATCACACGGTTGATCACTAGGTAATGATTCCTTCATCTTATGTACCACTCGGGATAACTAACAGTTTTCCAAGCAACAACGAAAAATGTAAAGATGTTCACAGAAATAGCTCATACATACAGATAAGGTACAGAATTTGTTACACCATAGGCTTTTGTTTAATTATCAACCTAACTCATAGAGATCGCTTTGCGTTCTAGAAAACAGTGGCCAATGTTCTAATTTAATACGTATTATCACTTGAAAGAATCTAAATACAGCAGATACAAAAATCATACTAGTTTAAAGTAAACTATCGTTTACTTTAAACTAGTTTTACTTAGGAAACGTATTATTCATACATATTACAGAAATTTACATTATTCATGATAAACAATTGTTAGAATTAAGTTTGGTAGATACATTAGATACATGAGATTTAAGATTTTTAAAAATTACTAACTGGATGTCCATGTCCAGGGACAGAAGAGCTTCGAATTCGATTCTGAGGAAGGCAAGGGCCCATCCTGGGCTGTCTGGCCATTGAAGAAGAAGAAGATGCATTAAATATGCTTATAATGTAGTTGTATCAAGAAACGAATAGCTAGCAATTTTTGTTTACTTATAAGTTATACTTGGCTAGAGTGAAGGAAATTACACCGCTAATATCTTATAAATGTGGAATAAACATGATTGATAAACAGACAAGAAGATTCTGAATCAAGAGAAATAGTGATACATATTGGTTATCTGTGTGGCGCATTTTGGCATTGTAGTTTTATATCTTGACTATGTATATTACCTGTGTAACATCTTAGAAGTTCCAGAACTTTCTATTCTGTTTCTTAGAATTCTTTATGTGTCAACTTCATTTAGGGGTTTGTCGTTATCTCTTTTGCTGAATTCTCAATTTTTCGATTTTCAGTTTTTCTCTTGTTTTGACACTCTCCTTTGGTTGTCAATTGCAAGGAATAACTTTTATTGCCATGTCTTGGTTGATGCCTTTGATACAGAAGTATTTCAACCAACTCCATTGCGAATGGCTCTCCAAATGAATTACCCTCTACATAAGACCTCCTAAAATTCCTCGTGTTTCTACTGTCATAATTGTTTTTACATCTACACTGGTATACTGTGTTTTATATTGATATTTGTTGATAATACAAGACAATCGTCTTTTATGCTCCTTTGTCGTATTTTTTAAAAATTTTCAATTATCGACTTCTAGGGCATGAGATTTTCAAGCCACATTTTTCATTTGTTCATTTAGATAATAAGGAGCATTCAAAAGAAATCCTTTTCAATCAATTTATTGAATATTTAATGTGTTAATAGTGATATAGTTATTAAAACTTGGTTAAAGTTTTGACACACATTGTTATATAGTTTCAGTTTTATTTATTATTAACTGTTTTAAAAAAACTAACTCCATAAGTCCATCCATCTTTTTTAAACTTGGCTATTTTTATTTATTGAATGAATTTAAAAACTAAGAATAAAACTTATTTGAAACCTTAAGCATTGAAAAAAAAACATGCAAACTAAAATTAAGGATAAAATGAGATTATCTATTTTTATGTGCTAAATGTAATGCTCGTTTAGTGCAGAATCGACAAATGTCTTTCCTTCAAAATATGTCATTTAACTAACGTTTATTTCGTGTAATGTAAGGCCGTGGTAAATCTTCTTTAGTAGTAGTTGTCCAGAGGTCCCGTCATTTCTTTAAAACAAATGTTGTAGTTTTAGTTTTAAGCAAGACAAAGGATTTTTACTATAGTTGTTATATCACTAGAATCTGTAGCCTGTTGTGCTAAGTAATGTGCTACTTCCAGGAAAAGTTTAAATTATTTGACAGATTATTGTTACACTTCCTTGAGATATCTAAGACAATTGGTGATTTGGGTAACACGTTTTTAAGACTATTGATGATAAGATATCTAATTAAATAAAAATCTATCTTTTATATCTATCTATAGACCATTCAATGTCTTTATCAATAGCAGTAACTTCAGTATAGTATAGAATTAACGCTTTATAACTTGCAAGAATTTTTATGTATTAATTTTCAACATTTAAATACTACAAAAGCAAAATCTTTGCCATGCTCTGTGCGATTACTTTCAGTCTATATAGGCATAAAATTATTATTATATAAACTTTCTATGTTAATGGTCTCAAAGAAACTACTGTTTATTGGATAAACATAGATGTCTATATGGAAATATAGCGACTTAGTACCTATATCCTCTCTAAAGAACCTACTATCCTCGATTTGCAATGGGATATCGTTAAATTTCATATTAGATATTTTTAGCAAATTTTCAATTAATAAATTTATTGGAGGAATTCTAGAAAGGATGTATAATGAAAGTTTCATTGGAAACAGATCTGTCTAATATTTTGATGGTAAATATACGTTGTATAGAGAGCAGTTTACGTTTATCAATTGCATTTATATATGGTTACTAAGCTTCGCTTGCGTTGAACTACGACGATTACGTCTTTTAACATTGTGGACGTTACTATGCGTTACTTAGCCTGCCATAATTGATTATTAATTCTGTTACCGAAAAATTAAGGTACTTTAAATTATCTTTATTTTTAATTTATCATCCAATATAACTTCTAGATGTTTCATTTTGACTATGAAAGATATATTGCTAGTTTGAGCACGTATGACGGCTTAACATAGTCAAAAGTCTCATTCAGAATAGTATTTTTAGTTTTCTCTTCCTTTTAGTTTCTAATTAAATTCGTAGTAGTACATTGTCTTATATATTTTATAAAGCATGTACCTTTCTATTGTCAGTTTGTTCGGAAATATCGCTGATCATTAACAGAATGTCATCCGCATAGGCTACCACTTGATAATCAGTATTTTTATAAAATTTTAATGAATCGTTTAACAAAACATTCCACATGTTCGGGCCTAACCAAGATGCCTGTGGACAACATTTGTTGATAAAAAAAATCCACTTTCGTTATATTGCGAATATGAGAAAACTGACTTGTTATATACGTTACTATTTAAAATTCTTTACAAATAGTTGTCAATGGGCAAAATCCCTAAGGAATTCAGAACATGTATCAAGGATCATTATGAAATGAATAGATAATACTGAAGCATGTTTATATATGGATTTCATAATCAAAATCATACTGTAAACAAATAGTTGTATTCCTATTCTCCAATAAACCTAACTGTAGTTTACTAAAGAAATTGATATTATTTAAATGAAAAATCAATCTATTATTCAATATCCTTTCGAAATCTCTACTTATAGAAGTGAAGATACAAATAAGGGGATAAGATGGTGATTGTGGAATATCTTTATCATGTTTATAGAAAAAAAGACTATTGTTTCTTACCACATAACTTGGAAATAAGCCAATTTTTTTAATTTATTAAAAAAAACTAACAAAATCTGGTACAAAGTCAAAAATATGTTTAATTATTCTGGTGTCAAATAGGTGATATCAAGGATCTAAAAAATCTTTGAAGACACGAAAATCAAGAAATTCAAATATCAGGAAACAAAACTCTTTATTTAGCACACATATCTTGATTGACAGAATGAAAACCTGACTAACATATTAATCTACTTGTTCTTTTATACTGTAGTAGAACATTCTTGGATATCTTCTACTAATCTAAAAAACATTTTAGTAACTTTTAGAACTGACAGAATAACAAAGGTAGTTAAATTAAAACTCATCAACGCCCGTTTCAATATTTGAACTGAAGACTTCTTGTGCGGAATGCTGAAGCGTTGGACGAATTTGGTTTTGTAAATGTAACCACAAATGCTCTACCGGATTAATGTCAGGTGAACTTCGAGACCAAGACATGACATTCAAGTCACGGAATGTCTCTCGAACGACTGCTTGACGATTCGACCCGTATGACATAGTGCATTATAATGCTGGTAATCACCATCCCCAGCCGGAAATACTGTCGCCATGAATGGGTGAACTTGATCTACGACGTGGCGAACACACGTCAGGGATTGTTCTATGGGTCCTAATGTGCTCCATGAAAACATTGCACACACGATAATACCCCCTCCACCAGCTTGTTTCCGTCCAACTATACATCCAGTAGGCAGGTTTTCCTTTGGAAATCGACGTATCCGCACACGCCGGTCTATGTGATAGGCCACAAAACGTGATTCGTCTGACCACGCAAATTTCTTTCTCTTTTCTAATGGCCAATTACGTTGTTTCTCGGTCCATTGTAGAAGCAGCTGGTGATGACGTGCCGTCATTGCAAGGATATGCTTCGGCCTCCGGCTGCATAGACCCATGCAGCAATGTACGCTGCACGGTATGTTGAGAAATACCGTCTGGGTCACCAGTGTTGTAGCTGGTGGTTATTTTGGCTGTTACAGCTCTTCAATCATGGTGGGCAATGCGTAGAAATATCCACTCTCCTCTGGAATCAATGCATCGTTGAAGACACATCGCTGTCCGTTTCATCATCTATACACCACTTTATATATGTGTTCACAACAACTGCACTTGAACAGCCCACTAAACTAGCCGTTTCTGATATTGCTGCTCCCAGTCACCAAACCATAACGTTTTTACCTTTATTGAAGACCGATAAATCATCTGCTTTTCACATTATGTCGCTAATCTTGCTATGTTTGAAAAGACAATGCATAGCCGCGTTACATACTCCAAAATCTGCCACGCACGCGCAATGGTTTTGTTCTTGGGCTAGCCCATTGTTATAAATGGAGGATTGTCATAATGTAATAACTCTACGGTATATATATATATATATATATATATATATATATATATATATATATATATATATATATATATATATATATATATATATATATATATATATATATACATATATATACATATATATATATACATACATATATATACATACATATATATATATATATATATATATATATATATATATATATATATATATATATATATATATATATTCATGTATTAATATAATATATATATGCATGTATTAATATTTAAAGTAGAGAAACAGCCATAAATACTGTCATCATAAGATAAGACTCTTGATTCTATCTCACTGAATTCTATTTTATCATATCTTGCGATATAATAATATGACTCGTTTGTATTTCTGTCACATGATCCGTATCTTTTGAGGCCAAACAATCAACGCATTTTCTTCCCCCGTTTGCAAAATCCTCCAGTTTCGAGTTAATGCTTAAATTATTGCAAACCAAGTGGAAATTATTAAATCTCATAAATTAAAACTGATCGGAGTTAAATGATATTTTAAACAAGAGTTTATTTAAAGTCATCCAAATGGGTATAATGAATACTGAGCAGCTGATTAAACACAGAAAAATAAGAAATTAAGTATTTTTTCTATTTAAGTTGTTGCATATTATTTTGTAAATTAATCTACAATCTTATTTTTTCATTTTACAATTAATTTTACTAACTGCTTGAGATTTTTTAAAAATGGATATTCTAATAACAATTAATTTATTTTACCTTAACTGACTAAATTGTGACACAATCTATTACATCTTAAAATATTACACAAATAACGCATTGTTTAAAACAAATTTTGGTTATAATCAACACATTTTAAAAACACAAACTTCTCAATGAATAAGATTATCTTTAATAACTAAGAATGAATATATGAAATCTAAACCGTTTAAGGTTTTGAGGTTTTGACGACACTTCTAAAAAGACGAAGGGTTTTTATTTAAAAGAATACCAATATATTGGTGGACCGAACTCGATATATTTGTCCTCTTCTGGGATAAAAATCAAAATTTATTATTCATATTAGTATCATATTTCACACTCCAGAACTGAAAAGAGTCAGTGTCATCCAAACATATGTATGTATGTAGGTATGTATATATATATATATATATATATATATATATATATATATATATATATATATATATATATCGATATAGATATATATATAACATAGCGATAAACAAGCTATGCCTCAGCCGTGAACTTCAATAGTCGGAATCGAAGTGATGTTGTCGTGGTAGAGAGAAAGACAAGATTTTCAAAGGAAAATTGGCAGCAGTTTTATTTGGTCATCTCCAACAGTCAACTCTCAAGAAAATACGGCTTGCGGCCTCTTATAACTTTAGGGGTACCACCCGAGGGAGGAAGTAATTCTAGGTGTGGACTGTGTGGAATGTTGTGAGAATTTTAGAAATCTTAGATCAGCGAAAATAGGTTGGCGAGTTTGTGTCGCCAAGAGAAAGGAGATTTTATCTATTATAAAGAGTTTAACGCCAAGAGAATACTAGAAAGACAAAGAAATCGAAGACTTGGGGGGTTTTTAATATAAGAGATAGTAACTTTAATTAAGATTATTTAAATTTTTAAACTACATATATATATGTATATAAACACATATGAGGGGACCAATGTGACCTACGTCCGTAAGTCCATTTGGAATAGTTTACATAAACCAAGAGTGAAGTGGTGAATCATAATTTATTCCTGAAAATTTAAATTAAGTTAGTTTTATAATACACTTAATATTTAGGGTGGTTTCGGAAATCTGTACGCATGCATACATCTCAAAATATACTCACATTATATACTCTTTCAAACAATTTTATTTTGTAAATGAGGAAATAAACTTGGTTCAACTCTGGTTGTAAACCTCTCATGTATATTCTCGTTTGTATATGTGTGAGTGTTTAAGTTTTAACTGTGATTAAGAATACTACAGTTTATTTTGTTTGAATAGAAGTTTCAGCCATGTAGAGTAGCACAAATTATATTGTTCTATTTTCTGACTCATTTCCTCCGAATACCCAATTTTAAAATCAGTAAGTGGTTTGCTCTTCGGGAAAATTATTGCATTATAAAACTGATAAGTGCGTAAATCATTTATAATTCTCGTATCCTCTCAGTAATTATGGTAAGTCAAGCAACTTTGTAAATCCCATTATATCTGAACTTTTAATTTAAAGAATGCATCTGGTATTAATTTTCAAAATCAAGCTAAGATAGAAGAGGAGCACATAGTTAGAATTTAATATTACTTTTATCACACTACATCATTGTTGGTAAGCAATAGAAGAAATATCAACATTTCTTTATAAATTGTCAAAAAAGTTTCGACATGCTAACAATATGTATTAGTTAACTCTAAATTTTATGCGAAGAACATTAAGTGCAGTTTATGTTAAACGTAAAATAGTCTCCAAAAATATATTTCTTCAGCATGCAAAAAGTCGAAATACCGAAAATAAACCACACTTGGAACAAAATTATAAAACACAGTAAAAAATGTTAAAATTTATAGAGATAAATATTAAGATAGCTATATGTAAATCAACACCAACCAGTTTAAAGATAAAGCCAAAAACTATCTATATAACGTATACAAAACAGTTAAAGTTATCATTCAATGAAAAAAAATTAAACAAGAAAATTATACAATAAACCAGAAAATTTAAACACAACTTTTAAATATTAGTTTCATTTCGTTTTTATTTATTTTTAATTATCTATAAATAAAATTTCTGAACAGATGTAAATATCATTTTCATGTATTTTTCATATAAAAACATCAAATTATTCAAATTTTATTAAGTAAAATTTGAATGTAGAACAACATCTAATTCAACTAAATGAAAGTTTTTTGAATTAAACGAGATACTTAAATCAGGAGTGTATGCATAAGTCTACTGAAATCCGTATCCTGGTTTTTTCATAGTACAACTTATACAATCTCCTTCACTTTAATTAATAGAGTATAATGCTTACATAAGTGCTATTCAAAAATTACGTAAGTAAGAATATATAGTTTTTAAAATAAACATATGAAAATATCATATTATAAAATATAAAATAATTTTAAGTAAGTAAATATAGTGAAAGAAAAGAAAATGCTGAGTAATTACTTAACTTTTTAAATAACATAAAATATGACTAATAAAATTTAATAAAATGTAACATTTAAAGATAATGTTTAGTCATAGCTTTTGAAATTAGTCTAAGTTATTTGTTAAAGCAACTGACACATCTGTTGAAACGCCTGGAAGCCCACAATTAACAAAACACTTCTTTTTTTAATTAGGCTTCATCCTTAAATACTATTTCTTTAAGAGTGATACAATCATTACAAGGCTTCTCTATCATTTCGAGGTTTTCCTTACAGAAAAAAATTGTCCGCTTCAGTTTCCGATATGACTTCATCATTCGTACCAAATCTCTTTTCCTGGAGTATTCTTTACGTCTTGGGAAACGATAATAGACGTTGGGGTTAGATTTGAAGAATATGGTGGGTGGGGAAACAACTGAAACACAGTTCGTGCCCTTTTTCCATTGTAACCATCGACTTGTAACGCTGTGCATTGTGATGGGAGAATGTTCTTCTTCGGCATATTCTGCTTCATTTGATCCTTCAATTGTTCCAAGAATGATATGTAATATTCATTAATTTTTTCTGTGTTTATATACTCAATAATATTATGTCATGCACTTTTCAAAAAACACTCACCAATACCTTTTTATTCGATTACTGAGATTTTGTAGTGAAGGATACATTTTCCTCTCAAAAAACAAATGTTTCATTAACGCAAGAAATGTGGTTTTGTCCATTGTTTTGAAAACATTAAAATTAGCATCACTAGAACTCCAATATCTCAATAAGTAATTATCGAATTGTCATAAAATTTGGAGTTTAGTACTATCTAAATCACAAATAAATTTTGAATTTGCAGCAGCATCTGGGAATTAGTCTTTTTAACCTATGTGCTATAAATGATTCTTCAAATTCATAAATTTTACTGGGGAATACAAAGACCTACTGTAATACCGTATATCAAATCTTGAAATTAAAGAGCAAATAAATTTCCTTAAAGGGGATATTTAAAGTATTAGCTACTTATTAAATTTTAAATTGAAATCAGGAAAAATGTTTAACCCTTTCTCTCATATGAGAGAATAATTATATGATGTACATTAGAAATACAACTTTTAATTTCATACACCTAATTGAAGAATACAACTAAATTTAAAAAGCTACATCAATTATTTTCTGTTTGAATTATAGTTCATTGGGTATCACGTGTGAAATATAACTGTACAAAGAATTGAATGTATATATCGTATGTAATGTATAAGACAGGCAAACAGTTAAAAACAATAAAAAATAAAATTTTCAATTCAAGCAGAATTTTTCCAACGTTGGCTTGGATTTTAACTTTTTACTTTTGATTATATATTTATATGCTGAAAAATCTACAGCCTTCCACTTATTGTATTCATCAGTAAAGCATGCCACAAAAGAAAATAGACAAAGAATTTTTTAAATATTGGTATAAAATATTTAAAGTTAAAAATTTAATATAGTTAAGGGGAAATTAATTTATTTAACTTTTAAATAAAATAACATATATTTCTCTAATGATGAAAGCATTTCACTTTGCTACATTCGTACACTTTAGCACAATCTGTGTATGGTGCTTCTGTTTGGCTATTTTCATAGGTGTTGACTATGTCAGCGGTCAAGATTGCTCCCTATGAAAAAAATAGGAAAATTAAACTCAATCCCTTGCCAGGATATAAACTTGAATCCAAGTAGATAAATATCATTCTGTTCATAACATTATATAATGTTTATTAAATATGACAAAGAGTTAAACTCCTATTATTATTTATTGCATGTGAGATTTAAATAAGTATTAAATCATAATTTGACTTATTTATTTTAGAACTAACATTTTATTCTATAACATTACTAAATGATTCTATGCCACTATGTATTTATTGACGTACAGTTTATACATCAAAACTAATATTCTAGGTTTAATGTTAATATGTTAAGCATTTCCAATATATAGATATCGCCATGAAATCTACTTCAATGAAAGCATAAAATTTACTAGTATGAGATATCTTCAAGAATATTGCTTCATATGTATTATCACCTTTATTCTCCAATACCCATAGTTTTTCCAATGAATTGTTTTCTCTACCCCAAGTACTCGCATTCCTCCTATGTCCATAGATAGATGATGTATATTTACTTTGGGGGTTTCGCTTATACGTTCCAATCAAGTTCGATTTTCATTCGACCTTATCAGCTTCTAATAATTTGATGTTCTAGTTATCAAGTTCACTTGTAATCCAATCACGACTTCCTCCACGTGACAACTTTCTTCGCCTTTGCTTGAACGCTCCAGCGTTTATTTTAGTATCGAATTTTTCACGTAAATCTCTATGCCATTGTGGGCATAAATAATAATTATATATGAGACTATCTCTGTACCGATTGGTGTGTATGATAAAACAAAGACCTAAGGAAACGTTAATGGGGTAAATATCCTAAGAATTGACTCAAAAATATTTGACAAAATATTTTTGCATGGACTCAAAGTCTTCTCGGAGATAATCTGTGGATCGAGTTAACATTTACAGTTATAAAAAATATTTTAATGTTATTAACCTAATGTTATTTAAAAATAACTAACTTAACTGAATGTCTGAAAGCGTGTGTGTGTCTGTGAGTCTATTTAGCATAGCAGGTGTAAAATAAATTTGAAAACAGTTTTGAAAATTATGAAAGAAAATGTCAACAGAAGCATGAAACTACCGGATATTTAAAACTATCAGCATTTATATTTTTCAGACTATATTCTACTAATTTTTTACTATACAAACCAAGTTAGCCGAACGATGGCTGATTGGTTAGGGCGCTGATCGTCGGTACCGAAGGTCGTAGGTTCGAATCCCACTTTGGCATGGATGTTCGTAGCCGTTTGGAATCAGCTTTAAGCAGTAAGTCCCGGTCTTATTAGTCCTCGTATGCAAAACAGTAGACCGTAGTGCTCCAAATCAAAACCAAACCAAACCAAGTTATATTAAAAATCTTCCACTGCGAGTATTTTAGTGTCTTAGAAATGATACTAAGACACTCAATCAACTGCTGTTCGAAGTAATGCATTGCTATTACTTTGATATACGATGAGTTTCAAAATTATATAATCACTTAAACTATATCTGTATAAACTATAATGTACCATTTTATTTAACAATTTAATCTATTCATTAACAAAACCGAGTTTTTCTCTTCATAATCTTTTTTACGCTCTCTCAAAATTTAAAGGAATATTTATCTAATCTTATTATTATTTTTTTGTTATAACTATTACACTCTGTCAAAAAAAAGCAAAAACATCATAGCATGCTCTTTAAATTTGACACAAAAGTCAATATAATTTTAATTGCCCATTTTTCTGTATGGGTTCCTACATCAATCGTTTAAACATGGGTTCCATCCATTTTTATTATATTTTTATATTGTTCTCCTTATATATATATATATATATATATATATATATATATATATATATATATATATATATATATATATATATATATATTATTTTTATATTTTAGATAAGTAGATTTTAATTTATTTTGACCAAAATACATCGTGTAAGAGCATATGCTTTAGCTTTATGATGAATGCAGCATTTAATTATTTCTACCCCCTTATTTATTGTTGCATACAAAAAGTCTTTAATTTTACTTTCATGCATATATGTTTTATTTTTGTGTGCAATATAAGTAGGGGTGCCCAACTTAGCTATACAGTATAAAAAGTTCTTGTCTCAATTTTTTTATAATTTTAGTATTTAGAAACTAATCACATTTATTGATCGTTTCCTCGAATTTACAGATCTTGTGCCCCCACAAAATTATTGTTTTTCATGTAACGGTAGGGGTGAGTAAGAGTATCAGCAATGAAAAAGTCAATTAAATTCTTCAATTGAATTTAGCCTTTTATTCATAAATTAGTTTTATTTTCCAAAGTATATACTCAATTTTGGGGTTAACTATAGCTGAGCTTCAGTGTTCAGATAGAGATCCACAAGCGATAGAGTTCGACTCACTCTCAGTCTTTTCAGACGTGTAAACAGTCGGAGATGGGATTTCAAGCTCTACCTGGATTTCAGACAACAGTCTGAAAAATATTAGGATTTTTCCTTATTAATGAGAGATTCTACCTCCATTAATATTGTATATAGAGTAAATAAGTTTTCATGCATTAGTTTTCTGCCATGTACTAACATTCGAGATATTGCAACTCATAATATGCCCATAAAACCCCCATATTCACTATATTTCAAAAAATGTACGTGGAGTGATAAAAAAGAAGGTTACAAAACCTGCAGTGAAACCTATGCATTTTGTTTTATATAGCTAATGCAATCAACTGATAATGCATACATGAGGTTAGTCTCCATAACGAAGTAGATACTAGTCGCTTCTCGGGAGGAGTTTAAATATTATCTCCTAGTAAAGATTCTATCCTTGTGTGTTCAGCAAAGTTGTCACGAACTGTCAAGTAAAGTAAGAGGGTAAAGTCACTTGGAGCAAGGGCCGGACTGTAGAAAGGTTGATTGTTGACGTCCCTTCCATCTTCGGTGACCATTTCTCTACCGATTGCAAACTTTCGGCACCATCCTGCGACTGGGTGACGAGACATCAGAGTCTATCTATAAACCTCTAACAGCTACCGGTTAATATCAATCACAGTTTCATGTTTCGGCCACAGAAATCAAATAAAGAATAGATTACCTCTTGAGACAAGTATTTCAAACCAGTTACCATTTGTGTTAAACCTACAACTAGTGATTTAGATAGCAAGTGGCTGAAACTCTGCACAATTAACAGACGGATGCATTAAAATTACTTCATACTACTAATTTCTCTATAACAGACAAAATTCTAGAAATATCGGCCTTATAACCTTATTTATGAACAAAAGAAATCAAACATTTCGTTTGCAGTCTTTTGAAGGTAAAATCGTGCTTACCAATAAAATAATAATAGTAATAATTATAATTTTATTGTGTATAAGGATTAATAAAATCTAGTTTTATTGATAAAGTTGTTAATTGCTTCTGTTCCATCATATAAATTTAATTACAAGCAAATGACCTATATAAATATTTGTATATGCTTCTGATACGTATATCATGACATATTTTTATTAATAATTATAGTGCTTCTTACATTAAAAGATAAATTTTTTGTTTGTATTTTTTATTTTTACTAAGTATATCGCCTATGAGTTTAAAAGGAAAAATCGGAAAATATGCGGGCAAAGTTACTGCAATTAATTTAACCTTTATTTTTCTGTCTGTATTTCAAAGAAAAATTTTAGATAACTCTCTATAGCAATGTGAGCCATTGTTAATAGAATTATTTACGTTTGAAATCTCGTATCCGGTAGCTATATATTACAACAGATACTTAATATCTACCCGAGAATGTACCAGAAAATTCACAAAACAAGTATTCATAAAAAAGCTATATAGAATAAGAAATTTGATTTACATCTGCCAATATACAATGACTTAATTTATAACTTTCAAATCAAATATTTAAGAGTAAATTCCAGTGAGTTTTGTACATTGGGCGAGTATGTAAATAAGTTAAGGTATTTTTAACAGATGTAGATAATATGAACTATTCTTATGAAACTTCTGAAGCTTCAGAACACTTTATTTAATTTAAATTAATCAAAGCTGTATGCAGTGTGTACTTAGACTCAAGCCATTAAGTTTCAAAACACACAGAAACGTTAATTTGTCTAGTAAATAGCCTTGAAAGTTAAACCAACCATGTTATTTGATTTCAAGTTTATATTTCGACTGGTTCTTTAACTTTGTCTGCTATTTAAAAGTAAAACAAAACGACATTAAACATGTATTTAAAAACAGAAAACATACCCAATCACTCGTGCTTTTACAAGGACATTTACTTAATTCTACATGAAGTATTGTGAAAAGAAGTGAAGTTTAATAAAAGCTTTTAAAAATTCCTTAATGTATGGATTAATATAATTGTTAAAACTTTAATTAAGTTTGTAATCTAATTATGTGTGTTCGAAATCCTTCCGCTTCAGTTTTCTTCTTTTTTTCTCTCTGCTGTTACAGCTTTTTGTAACGTTAAGATTTTATTAATGCTTGTCGAATGATCATAAATGTGGATTATAAGATTATACTTATATTATTTTGAGGAATTTCCCAAAGGATGCTAAGGAAGAAAACTTTGTTCCTCTACTTACACTGTGACTTCAACATTATTTTTACCAAAAAATTTATTTTAGGAGGAATTTTATAAATCTTACAACATAATGAAAAATAAAGTAAAATGTCACATACAAGACAAAACAAACTGCACATCGGTAAACTACAGATGGTTAGATAGATAGAGCTTAAATAAATGGGGGGAAATGAATGTTTCCTCGTTTTGGTAAGATTTTGTTATCACTTCTCAAACGATCTTAAATGTGGAGTATAAGATTAATAATATTATAATGACATTAATTTTATAATGAATTGCTAAAATTATACGAAATAATTGCAAATGGGGGAAAGTGCCACATATGAGAAAAAACTGTACATCCATAAAATATAAATATATGCAGTGTTTGTGTAGTTTAGATTGCATTAATGCTTGTCGAATAATCATAAATGTCCTTAAAAAAGGTTATCACATTATATGGCAGAATATCAAAAAAAATTCTATATTATATATATTTAGCCTTATCTTTACCAAAAAATTCATTTGAAAACTAATTTTGAAATTCGTGTGGAACAGTTTTAAATAGCTTAAAAGTCACATAAGAGGCAAAAAACTGCTTCGATGTATTGACAAACTACAGATAGGTTAGGAGAAGAGGATAAACTAGATTAGGAGAGTCATCATTTTTAAACGTTCATAAAATCTACTTTTATCTTTACAACTTTAAAATATTTAAACGATTTGTTCCTTACAATAAATGTTAAAAATTTAAGAGAAGGAATAAAACATTTAATAAATGAGAGTGTAGTAAAAATACTATTTAAATGCATTTCGTTCAAAAGGATGTTTATTTTATTTGCACGAGAAGTAAATAAAAAAAATCACTATTGCACACATTAATTTTGAATTTTCAAGGTAAGAATACTATAGTGCTACCAGAAACCTTCAATTATTTTCATTTCTTAAAACTTTTCTTTTGTATTTATACTTTTTCAACTGTCCTTTAAAATTGTTATTTTACCATTTTATAAAATCTGATCATCTTGATGCCGTTAAAAATGTAAACAGGTGTAATGTTACACTAACTCTTATAGCATAAATGAAAAACCAACGATACAAGGCACAAAACGAGAGAAATTAAATATCTTGTGACACTAACTATTTTATAATTGTATAAAATAGGGAAATTTAAAATAAAAAGCTACTATAACCAAATAATTGAATTTTGAAGGCAATCACTCAACAGTGTCAGTTTATTTAAATTAATATTGACAGATCGCATTTAATAATGAAGTATGTAAATTCATACTAATTATATAAATTTAATAATGTGATTAAAATAAAATTTAAAAAGCATATTTCCGAGTAAGTTTTGTGGTTGGTAACATGCTTCAACCAATGAAAGGGTGTTCACCACCAACTCTGTTGATGCTAACCTCAGATGATAAAGCAAGGACGACTATGCAAGTCGAGATTTGTACTGATTTTCAATTAATTTAATCGAAGAGTAAACAACGAAACATTTATATATATATATATATATATATATATATATATATATATATATATATATATATATATATATATATATATATATATATATATATATATATATACATACACATATATATATATGTAATGAGACGGACTTCTCGATAGGTGGTTGCAGTCATGACCATAAAAATGATACCGTTTTAGCTAAAGACCTTTATTAAGATAACTTTGGTAGACGGGTTCCCACTTTATCATAGGGACAGGACAAACTGAAGGGTCAGCTAGCATGAAGTTGTATGTACAAGACCCGTAACACCTGGGCCAACATCTGTGGGAAAATATCTCTAGAAAAATCTGTCTCCAATAGCAAGTGTCTCCTTTTTATTTGGAAATTTCTTAAATTGTCCGTTAGGGCCATGTAAGTTTATAATTGGTCCTTCTCTGAGGGCGTAAACTGTAGCCCGAGTG
>CM063503.1:122817136-122894636 GCA_032207245.1 Pardosa pseudoannulata | reverse complement strand
TACTTCTACAAATTTAGGCTGGGGTCTCGGGGGTGAAGCTTACGAGTTCAGAAATTATTTTCTTTTGTTTAATATACATTTGAATTTTGTTATAAAAAAGCAAAATGGGTGCTATAATTGTCACCAACCTTTTATAATTATATTACGTTTGTACATTTAGGGCTTTAATAATGCAAATAATAAATAACTATCAATTTGTAAACAACTATTAAAAATTTGTCAAAAAATTCAAAATTTCTTGTATCTTGTTTGGCCTTTATTAAAACAATCTTACTAAATACATGTGCAGTATGTTATTTGTTATGAGTTACTTCAAAATCAAAACTACTTTCAACTTATTTAGTTTGTTCCAATAAAACAAAGGATTTTCTCAACTATGTTATAAATTAATTGATATTTAATAATAAAAGAACAAGTTATAATAGTATAAATAATAATTAAACTATATTAAAATTATACTTTTGTTGACCTTATATAGGATGTATTAAAAATCACCCGTATATAAAAAATATGCTATATTAAGCTTTATTAAAACTTTTTTGCGTAGTTATAATATTTTAAGCAGAATAAAATTGCTCTTTTATTTAAAAACCGAAGTATTAAGGAAAAAAAGATGTACGACACCGTTTTTTTTTCAAAATTTAAAAAGCATTTTAAGAAAAAAATGAATAAAACCTCCAAGCAGACACTATATATATTTTTTCTCAACTTTTTGTCGTATTTCAATAACAGCCAAAGCAAAATTGATATTTTGTGAGTTTTTGTATTGCGGTGATCGTTTTCGCCCTGAGCTAGTATTATTACTAAAAGAATTGGTTTCTCTAAAAATATATTTTTTCTATCTAGATTGTATAGATTTTAAGGTTTGCATAACTAGATGAAAAAAGTCATTCTGTTGCAATTTTTTTCCTGAATGTTTTAAAAGTTACTTTTAAAGAAGTTTTTCTCCTATATTTTAAACATTATAATAGCTAGAAAATACATCAATTGTAATGAGATGATATGAAACAAACTACCGGTGTATTCATACTCTTAGATGTTTTAGCTGCATGTAAAGTAATTCTTTGTTAACATGCTAAAAACATTAACATGATGCTCCTAGATTTATACCAATTTATAGTTTTTACTTTTTCATAATTTTTTTCACTATCGGGACCATGCGTAAAAAATGTTGAATGAAAAGTTAAGAGATACGCATCATGATTGTGTCTGAAGATTCTCTGCTATTTAAATTTGTAAAGAGTATTCCTGGACAGATTTGTCTATATTTATGTATGCTGTACTACATAAGATCCCTCTCAAAATTAAATGCTTTGAAATAGTTTTCCTGGCGTTTCCCATCTCTAGATAAATAACTATGAATAAACATTATCCTAGAACATGGCTCAAAACGTCATTGTAATAATATCACAAATTAAACTGTATACAGAGATTTATTAACTAACATGTCTAGTAAATAAATATCTTTACCAAGTTTTCTCTTTTTAAATTAAATATATTCTACAGAATTTCTTGTTTTTAAATATAATAAGAAATAAATTCTTAAATCCATTTTTAATCAGATAAAATAAAGAAAGAATACCAATAAAAATTACTACTTTTCTGTGGCTAAGTTTTGTTTTAGCTTTAGGAATACTAGAAAAATTAACATTAAGATTATATTCTTTACTCCAGTGGAATTTTCTTAATAGTCTCAAAAGCTCAGTCTTAATTACATAAAAGATCTTTTTAAACTTATAATTATCTAAATTACTTCTATTTTAATACTTAGGTTTGTTTTGCAAGTCTTTTAAACCTCGCCTAATAAAAAGATAAGTGCCAGTTTTTTAAATCAACTAAACTAAACTAAACATATTCGGTTTATGATTCTAGCTCTAAATGTATAAAATTAAAATGTTTAAAACTAATAATACTATAACATGTGTTTAGCTAGTAAAACAGAAATGGTTATACCAAGATTTTAATCATTTCTATAAAATGAAGAGAAACTGAACTAACCATTAAAATTTAAATGTATATTTATAAGGAATTCCCAAATAGTTCACTTTTTAAGAACCCAGTTTTTAAGTGAATATTTTCTGAAGCAATTATTACTAAGATAAGATGAAATCTCTTGCCTCATTATAAGATAGGAATTGAGTGGTTAATTATATAATTTATTTGGAACCATCAAGGAAAGACCGGAACAGTAAAGTCCTCTTTATCGATTCCCAGACTGTCTTCCAAAGAATTATTGATTACCAGCTACACCCCTCTGCTTTTTAATTCAAATGCAAGCAACTTATCAATCTTCTTTTGAAAACTGGAAGACAGCTCTTTATTCATTAGATTCTCAGCCACTGTTTGTATTTTTGGCTATGAAGAGGCAGATAAATTGACAAAAGGTGAATCTAATTTAAATCTTCCTTAATCTGTTACTTCAACGATCATAAATAAACCACTGAAGTATCTAAAATACAAGTACTTTCTTTCACAGAAAACAAACAGCTGTACATGCTTGGTCTTCTATGTCTGTCACAAAAACGTCTTCATTGTTCTTTTGTTAGAGATAATAGGGTGCTAGTTTTTGTTACTATTTATGGAAGAAACTTTTTGTAATTCGCTGACTCTCTACTGTTTTTATCGGAATTTACGACTTACTTTCAACCAGTTTCACCCTTCAAAACCTTCGTACTTTAGAAAGATTTAAAACTCGCTCACCTAATGGGCGAACTCTGCTATATACTGAAATTCAAGGTTGTTATTTTTTAAAGAACAGCATTATTTTTTAAAATGTTATACCTTTCTTTGAAAAGACTTTTTAACATGTGTCTTTGGCTCGAAATATTTTTGATCAAGTGAAAAAATAGGCTTTATTTGATAATTCCAAAAAATAGAAGAATATGAGTTTCATCCCTATTGTTAACATAGATTTGTTAGCAAATCACAAGTTAATTTTTCCTGAAATATGCATAATGTAAATTAATAACTTTTGCTGCTATTTTTTCTGTTTTTATCTCCAAGAATATCCCCTCTGGTATTCTCTGTAGTAAATTTTCAATACTGTATTCCGTTCCCAAAAATGCATGAGTTATATAAATCTAGAAATGACACAGATTAATTGGCAAGTGTTTATTTAGCTCTGAATCTCAGAGAGTTCATATTGGGAGAAAAACGAGATACTATTATATAATGTCATTAAAACTTAGGACAAAAGCAGCACAAGACTAAAAGTCTAAAACCTACAATTCAAAGTAATATTAACTATTTTAAATTAATGAATATCAAAAATATCAAAAATATAAAGAATATAAAGACATAATTATATAAAGACTTAAATATCAATAAAACATTAAAAGATTTGATATTGGCAGAAAGATCTAAAATACCAACATCTACATAAATTAAAAATCAAAGTAAATTATAAGTCATAAAAGCAATGCATAACTCAAATTACAAAGTATACAAGCAGCATAAAATAATAATCTACTTATGTCATAAAAATCCTAGTATAAATACAATTTTGGTTGCAGAAGAGAACAGGTGATTGTATATCATTGTATATTTTATATCATTTCCTGGTAGTATAGCATAGTTATCATGATGTAAAATATGCATCGGATTGAGATGTTAGCTACAACATAATCTCACTTTACCATACCTGTCTTTTAGAAAATGAGGGATTCTGATTACATAGCTCCTTCACAAACCTTACTGCTTAATCCTAACATGTGCCCGCTAGCTGCTTTATTATTTTATGTTTTCCTGTTGATCGCATTGCTGGGTATCGTTTAAAAACAGTAAAAATATTTTTAATTCCTATTTTATGGTATCTATATTCACTAGCCGTTCAGTTTTTAATTGATTTAAATCCGTTTTGCTTTAGTCGTGAACGCTACCATCAACTTTCTAATACACATATATTAATTAGATCGGTACTGATAACTACGCTAGTAAATGACCAAATGGCATAGAAACAGAAGTCTCAGCTTATAGGATAGTTATAAGTTGAGCAAATACTTCCGTGAAATTATTTTCGGTTGCCTCTCTAGCAGTGTTAGACAGATTACTGAAACGGTACAATCAGTAGAACTTGCATTAAGCAAAGTACACTTCTTAAAGATTTATAGAGAGTATATCCTCTAAAAGATGCTTATAATAAAAAACAACACACACTTACATTAGTTTGTATTTATTAGCTCAAACAGCTTGTAACGCACCGGAAAAGAGTAACCCCAGCTCATATCATTTGCTTATATAAGGTTAACGAATATTTTAGAACATGGTATATAGAAAGGTAAAGAATTCTGTAGAAAATACTATAAATAAAATAAAGATAAATGTTAAGCTGTTAAAATTTTCTGTTTACGTGTAAAATGTTTGGGTTTATTCATTGGCTTTATAGTGTAATATTCTCAGATGTCATATTTAACCATTTTTTAATTAGATTCGAATGTAAAACATGCATCGTAAAGTAATAAAGAGCCGTAAATAAAATTATGGAACTACATAAAATCAAATTAATTGAAACATGATCAATTATATTCAAGTTATATAGTAAGATTTTTTTAACTGGATTGCATTCAGAATGCAGATAGGATATGTAAATGCATTATACAAAAGTCTTGCATAAAAAGGACTAAAACAGTTTAAAATAATACATTACAGTGCTCTATTTAATATATCCAAATAAATATCATATCGTGTTATAAACACAATATGTATACAATGTATCTACAAAACTTTAAATATAAATTTATATAAAACCGTAATTAAAAGAAAAAAAATTTAACTTAAAAACGTTCTGTCATTAAACATTAGACATTAAACATTAAACATCAAAACATTATACTTCTGTCTAAGCCTATACATCTCTCAACTCACTGAATGTTTCTTCAAGTTTTCATAGAGCTTATCATTTGAAATACTTTTTAAGTCTCACACTAGTTTTTTTTCCCGAATCTCTACGGTGTTGTTCAAATGATGCCCTATGAGATGAGACTTTGGGGAAAATGAAATATTCTACAGATGCCGCTGCTATACAGCAGGAGTAAAAGTTAAAAGTTACTACACATTTCATTGCTACAAACTGCCAAATAGTAATGAATTGTGAAAGAGAGCGTCATCATGCAGGAAAAATACACCATTGGTAATAACTTTTCTGGAACTAGCCGAAGAATTACGGACTGAAGAATTACATATATCTAGACTTATATTCAAAAGTCGTTCTATTAGATCTTTATGGAAAATGAGACTTTACTTTAGGGAAAATAAAGCAAAATACAGTTCTCATGTGTATGCAATAAAGGTTCGTTTTCATTTTGTTTCCGGAACATTGTAGACATAACCGAGAAACATTGATTTGTCCCTGGCAAACTTATGATTCAGGCATATGTTTCGAAGATCAATTGAGAACTCAAGAGTGAAGTCGTAAAATCGCAATGCGAGAGTTTATCTGATCTTTATATTTATTCAGCCGCATTAACCGAATCAGCATCCTTCCATTTAAAGACCCATTCAGATTAATTACTGACCGCATGACGAATAGAATCCAATGCTCTACAATGCATGAATGAGCACACTGAATAAAGCCTTTTTCAATTAAAGGTTGTATTTGTGTTGCGCAGTAAAATTACTTACATGCTGCCAAAGTTTTTATAGGTGTTTTAGTAGTGTTTTATATAGCATTGTTCTGAGTTCTGAGATAAACAAAAGTTTTACCATCGGCAGGTAACTTCCTAAATCATCTACCTTTCGGTGATTCATAATGCGACGCTACATTAATTGCAAACTAGACTCTTTCTCATGTGTTTAAAGCTAAAATTAACCTTAAAAAAAGATATGACATTTGAAATTGATTTAAATACTTTTTTCTTTGAAACTTTTAATATTGAAATGATAGTTCATCAACTATTTTAAAAACTTCCGAAACATACTAAAGTAAGTTAATTAAACATACTAAAGTAAGTTTATTTCTACTTTATTTTTTTCATTTTCTTTGTAAGTTTTGTTACTTTAACATTAGCATAGAATAGGGTTCTTTAACCCCTTTCCTGTGACGCCGGAACTAAGTTCTGGCAACGCAAATACAGTAATTTTGGAATGCCGACCTGAATTTGGGCAAAAGAAAAAATGGTATTTCAATTTAATGAAGCCCGAAATCGGTTCGTCCAATGCATAATATTTAATTTACTATTTTTCCTATAGATAGAGATAATTTTCGAGAAAAATTCAGCAGTTTCGTGCCATTTGTTGCTATTTCTCAGATACTGTAAAGGATTTGTGAAATTCAAAGAAATTTAAGATATATGGAATTCAGGACAGTTGATATAGATAATAATTTTGTTGTATTAGTTCATTATGTTTATTCAGAAAATTATGTCATTTGCTGTAATTTGAGCAAAAATTACAGTAATCCATTAATATTTCCCATATATGTGAAAATGTTGAAAGTAGTAGTTGTTTCTTTTAATTTTGTTTTCAAAAATAATTCTAATATTTTGATGATAATAATGAAAAAATATTCAAGAAAAAAGATTTCCATTTTTTGACACTATTTTTTTCAAATATATTCCACAGGCAAGGAGTTAAATACCGAATGTGTCTATTGTTCGGATTTTGTTCCAGAAAAAAAGCTAAAAATTAAATTTTTTCTCCCAGAGCATCACATTTGGTTCGTTTCATCCACTGAGCTTATTATAATTTAGGGACTAACAAGAAACATTAAAACCCACTGTATCAATAAGTTTATGCTGGACCGTAATTTCTTTTACATGTCCGATCCTTATGAGATAGATTGGACATCTGGAAACGAAGCCATATCAAAAGTGACATTCTTTGAGGAGAGGACTGATAAAAGATTTTAAGAATTTATACTCCATCCTAAATATTTATGCATTACCATTGTCGAATTATACTAAGAAGTATTAGAACCAAAAATAATTTCATAATTCAATATTTAAGGGTTACTGAGAACTTTCTGTTAGATAATTACAGTTAACACTAAAATTGGGATTTTTTAAAATCATTAAAAGTAAACATTTTTGCTGCTACATTCACAATAGTAGAAATTATTGTCTATTAATTATTTGTTTCTGTGAAATCGTAGTCTAAGTGACCACTATTTATAGGGATTTCTGTAAGTTCGATTAAACATAGAGAATGTTGAAAATAATTATATTCAATTTTAAAGTAAACATAATGCGACCAAATAAATCTACATTGGAGTTAAATATTTTAGAACTCATTACTTATGCGATTGATAGATGCGTGCATCAGGACTTCTTTCTCTCAGAATTAGTTTGTGTGAGCCATTTGTGTGCTCAGTATTAGTTTGTGTCCTAAGGATAAAATCGAGGTAAGAAGAAAGTTTCACTATCACAACTCTTAATTTTATTTCTTTCTATGAGATTACGCTGCAAAATGGAAACTATTAGACATTTGCCATTGCACACACCTTTAGAAAGAACTTAATTTCTCAAAAATATATCACTAGCTCTACACTTAACATTCAATTTATGAGGTGTTATTCCTCTTGGAGTCAAAGAATTTAAAATTTTTCAGAGTATGCAAGGGAATCTTAGGGATTTTTTAGTTATTGCCGTGTCTATACTTTCATGAGCAATCTCACCTCCAGGTAAATAATTTAGTACGCTTTGATTAATCACCATTCTCATAACGTTTGTAACGGTTTGAATAATTACTATTCTCAGAATATTTGTAAGGGTTTGAATAGCACACATTTTAAGATGTTGAGGAGTTACAACTGAAAATTCTATTTCATCACACAATTTTTTAGCCGGATGTTGAATGCGATGATAATATCTAGATGAAAGTGTTACTTTTTCCCCATTTGTGTTTTTTACAACATCTAAAACTCAAAATACAAATTCTCTTTCATTTTTCAGTGTGTATATATTTTCTTTGGGTCTCATACTCGAAATATAGTCCAAAAACTATGTTTTTTTTGGCTAACAAGGCAACTGCAATAGAAACTGAGTTTTAATATAGCAAGCAGTAATTAAATCCCCAAGAAAAACAACTTCCCACTGAAATATTTTCTAAATTTCGTAATATTTTGAAGTAGTCAGTTACCAGCTACAAATTAAGGAATATGAGACATTGGAGAATCATCCTGCAATATTAATTTTTTTCAATAATAGTTCGGCTTCAGATATATTTGGTTTCATATTGCATATAGAGTTTGCAATCTGAATTCACAATATTTTGAAGATTGAGTGATCATTTCTTATACCTGGTTACAACTTTGCATATACCCTGTTGAAGCAACGGGAGTAGAAACATTTTCCCTCCTTCTGATTGTATCCACTAATGATATATATATATATATATATATATATATATATATTTACACAAAGCTTTATCAGTGCCTGTAGGTCCATCTAAAATCATACGCTGTTAGCCATGACCTAGGTTTCTATATATAGCAACAAGTACACTATTGACTACAAAGTTTGGTTCTGCATTCAGTTTTAGTGTATAAATTTGGGCTTTGGTTTTCTCTTCTAAAATAGGAATAAAATACATATTGCTAAATTTTAAAAGTAGAAGTTTAAAGTTTTCCAAAACTTAAACCTTAAGCTTTGTGAAGCATATTGATTTTAGTTAAACCATATTGAGATACAGTCGCTTCAGAGTACCTGTGAATAAAGTTCTTTTCGTGTTAATTAAATTCATTTTCATACCTCTCTCTTAATATATTATTTCGTCCCTTCCTTTCTTCCGCCTCCTCCCTATTCTCCCTTCTCGTGCAACATAATTCCAAAAATTCCTAATTTCATTTCGGAAATCCAAAACTGACAGTTGTAACGTTGCTTACGTGGTTGAAAATTGATGTTTATATCATGGATCATTATAATCATTGTAATCTTTGCCATTAGGAATATAGAAATTATTGTCAATTTTACGTACCAACGAGTTTTGTGTATATAGATAAAAACAGGATCACATAAAGGGATCCTGTTTTTCAGAAACATCTAATTTAGAAAAGGGTCTGAAAAAATATACTGTTAATGATTTTCTTTTAAATTAAAGAGTTTTTAAATAAACTTAAGGATTGCTTCAAAACATTCAAAATTTAATCATAGCATAAAACATTTTTGTATCAACTACGAGATACCTTTTACTGACTAAACAGAAGACAGTATCTCTCTTGCTACTGATTTTAAGGTGACGTATGGTCTTTTGTATATTTCTGAATTTTAATCGTATAATTACAATTTAGGATGTTAAGAAAACACTGGAAAAAGATTATTAGATGAACCCAGTATTATCTATCTGTAAAGGTGAAGCACTGAACATGATTTCCAATTGTTTAATTGAACAAATTGTATCTAATAATCCCTTTTCTTTTGTGCCCCATTTATACATCCTTGAAGTTAGATCTTATTTAATTTATTTGTATTTTTCTCACAGGTTTCATGCATTTTTCCAAAAGTCTATTTTGCTGTCAGACATCCTAACTGATTTAACTGTTATCCAAATGATTCTGCTATCTATCTAAATATAATTTGATTTTACTTTCTGATATTAAATATGTCCTCTTCAATTTAAAGTAAAATGGGAAAATAATCTTTTAGAGAATCAACCAGTCAATAAAATAAACAATTTTTTATTACTGAATTTGTGTTTACTTAATTTGTGTTATATTTCTTTCTCAAATATACTCCAAAAGTTAAAATTTTTATTACAACTGAACAAAGTTTGATACGGGACCTTTTTTTTACTTACCATCTTTCCGTCTCAACCTTAAGAAGTATGACTGTAACACTCAAAAATCCTTCAATTAAACAACTAAGTTTCCTTGACAGTTTATGAAAATGAACATTTTAAGGTAGGAATAGAAGAACTATAAAGCTTAAATTTCTCCATTGAAAGAAGAATATTTTTGATTTAATTTAAATTCAAAGCCTTATTTTGAGCACTTAAGTTAAAAAAATTAAACCGGATTATTTTTTTAGAACTTCTTTTTCATGTTTTTAGCCTGCTGAAATAATCTTATTTGACAAATGTGAATCTTTTCAACTACAATAATAAAACTGTTCTATACCTATTTTTATCATATTTTTTTCTAACTGCATTTAACGCTGTTCACATTTTTTAAGCAAGTTATCTTTTTTCCAAAAAAAACTCAATTTTTCCGCTAAAGTAAAAAAATGTTCAGCTTCAATTTATTTTCAACTAAATGTAAAATTCCCCATACCGTATCTTTTACGAGGAAGTAAAAAAACGATTCTTTACTTGGAAATCCGTTTTCTTTTTACGTAAAAAGGGAAAAAAATCTTGGTTCAAACTATCTGTTCTTCAATTATGATTGCTGCAAATGTTCTTACGGATGAAGTATTACTTTAATTCATTACTTTTATTAATCTTTAAATAATTTGATAAACAAAAAATATTTGAATCTTGTAATGTAGATATATTAAAAAATTATGATTTTAAGAGTAGCTTAAGGCCGGCAAAATGTTGTTGCTAGCAGCTCAAGTCCTAAACATAAATAATGCAATCTGCTTTGGTAAGAGAATTAAATTGCAAGCACTTCTATACAATCGTGTAAATATTGCATGTATACATAAATATATGTGTGTGCATTTGTGTATATGGGCATAAATAAATAAATATATATATATATATATATATATATACATATATGCAATATATCAAAATAATTTCACTTTAATAACTCTATGAAAACCTGCTTTCTCCCATTCTGATTCGTTAAAATCTATTTTTAAAGCCACAAAATGTCTTAGCCAAAGGAGTGTCTTCGACTTAAAATTCTTCCAACTCATTTCCCAAAGCTTTCGGGGCAATAGATGTAAATTTTCTGTCCATTTAACACATTTTCCAACAGTCTCAATAAAACAGATTACTCCTAAAAAGATCTAAGTTCGCTAAGTTTCTTGTCCCTTGGGAAAATTCAATGCTTCTCGCTCTGGGGTTACCTATATTCCAGCACGTGTTTTCGTGTACATTCTGTCGTCTGTCACTGATTAGTAAAGATGTCCTTTTCTAGAAGCTCTTAAATAAAATTTCAACTATACTTGGACTTGTATGCCGTTCTCTTCAGTGTGGCCCTACTGCATCTTACTTTATTACTGCTAGTTGATTAGGCTTCTCCTTACCCAATAGCCCGGGCAAGTAAATCCAATAGAGCTACATAATTATTATGACCGGCAGTAGTTATTTTGCTGGATTACGTATATATATTTGTATATGTGTAAATATAATATATAAAAAATTATTGCTCCTTAAGTTTTTTAATTTTTTTCGATTCTTGTAGGAATGTTCCAAACTTTACTTTCCCCACCACCCAAATTAAATCAAGGACGTGATTCTTTAAGACTGCATTCCTTCCACGCTCATCAAAACTAAACTCTGAATTAATAATTGCTACATGAGGCTTTCTTACAGCTTTGACAAACCAGATGTCAACTCTCCCGGAAAATACTGAGAACCATTATTATCTTTATTCCATTCTTTCTTATTTTTGCCTTCATGATTATTTCTACAATCCGCAACAAAAACGCTATTGAGTCTCTCTCCCAGAGAAGATTAACCACTTGACTAATCAATTCTCGGGTGCTGCATTTTCAAAATAGAACACATGCACGGTACGTTTTAGTTATGTAAGAGAAGTCGGGACTTCCTCCGAGTTTATAATTAAGAAATAAAATTATTTTTACTAAGTAATTGTCTGGTCTTGTGTGATTTTGAGGCAGTGCTTTCTACGAATTTAACTTATATTGCCAAACAAGCCCAAGGAATTTTAAAATATAAGCTGTATTCTTCTGATGCGATCAGTGAGAAGAAATGTTTACCGGTTACATAAATATATATATATATATATATATATATATATATATATATATTATATATATATATATATATATATATATATATATATGTTTATATATGTTTATATATGGATGTGTTATTAAATAAATGAAATCTATAAATGAAAGTGTTTTGTTATTCCGTATTTTAAGGTATTCATGTGAAATATTAAAATTACACTTTTTACTCTGAATTGAAAATTTTATTAAATAATGGTTGATAGAACTAATTAATAAATTAACTCTAGTTCTATAGAATAATAATGACATTAGTATTTGCTAAATCCTTAGGTTTCTGTTATTCTTTTTCTCTGTTTAAAGACATGATGTTCCATATTTAATGTAGATTTAAATTATTCTTTTAATTATTCTAATTTTAATTTTTATGAATTATGTGTGTGTGATTACCTGTTTTTATTGTTTTGGGTTTAGACTTCATACTATTAAGGATGTATTTATTATTCATTTCGTGCCGAGCCTTCAATAAATATATCTTAGTGAATCAAATGTTTTTTTAAATACCTTTGAGGGCTATTTTAATTACAGATTAATTATGATGTATAAAAGTGATATATTGATAATATTCAGTGATTTATTTTTCACTCATCTAACCGGAAAGTACCCGTTTTACGTACATTATAATATTCAATTCCCACGACCTTTCTATAAATCAAAATAAAAAGCATCACAGAGTACAGTGGTTGGCGTAGGAAAATGTGAAATAGTTAGCAAAATAAGGATACCAAAATGTGAAGTTAATTACAAATAACTCATATCGCCAACTGAACTTCCATTTAAGCAGATGTTTTGGCACAATTTTTATTATACTGCGTTTATAAAGAAGGTTCTTTCTTTAATTTTTGCAAATTTTAACGCAAAAACATTTCAAAACACGTTTTAAACTGTTTTGTCTTCAAATAAATTACTGGTTTCTAAGTAGCGAAAGAGATAAACTATTTCTTCAGTCGGTAAAATGCAATAATAAAATTTATCTTCTACTATCTGCTGTCGACTGCAGACGTTAATATCGGTCATATTGCTATAACAAGTGGATTGCTGGGTGGAGAATAGTACAAGAATACTGATAGTGTTCATCTGGAAGTCTGAATGTGTGCATTGACATAAAACACATGCACACAGACACTCATATATATATATATATATATATATATATATATATATATATATATATATATATATATATATATATATATATATATATATAAAGAGAGAGAGAGAGAGTGTGTGTGTGTGTGTATATATTATACATTTAGAGACTTGGATATAATATGATGTGTATATTTATATATTTTTTTATAAAATGTTATACGGAGAAGTCATATAAAGATGAGAACTATTCACTGGGTTAAGTTATTAATCTATAAGGAATCGTATGTGTGTGTATACACAAAGAGAGGGAGTTTCACACCATCAAAAATGAAGTAATTCCTATGCGAATTTTAATGTAAATGAAATGCCCATGTTACAACTGTTTCATTAAATGTATTATTTTAATTCGCTACTTTATCGGAATTCGGGAACATGTGGATTTTAGGTTTATTGGATAACGAAAAGTACATAAATTCAAAACTTTCCATTAAACTGTACGCACAAGCGTCAAATACAATTATCTGAGTACAGTTATATTCTAAAAGAAGCGAAATTACTCAAATTTCAAGTCCTGTTGGCATTTCAGTCTGATTAAGAGTACATATTTATTTAAATTTATTAAAACTTTCAGTATCATTTTGAAAGAGGTTATAATTTATTCAATGGAGATATGTTACATGTCTTTGTCTTAACCCATACCATTGTAATGAAATATAACCTTTTTATCATATTAATAGAAAATCCTCAACAAAATGATAATCAAAGAGAAACTTGAGATAAATTATGAGAAACTAAAGGTGGTATTTTCTTCCTTCGTTATTCTGCACAGATGATGAGCTTGCAGAGCACAAAATATGTCGAAATCAATCTCGTGGCTGCATTGTAAAATGGCGATCGATTGTTAAATTCTATTCAACGAATTTCATTAGACAATTCTGAATCTAAAGTTTAAAATGCTAATTCCTGAGTTTAAAGTTTATCATTTTTTCTGTAATGCATAGGGTATGATGGTAAATTCTAATTAGTGGTACAGCATTTATCTTCATTATAAATTAAAATAAATTAGTTTACTGCTTCAACTGGTACATTCTAGTGAGATAACTTTTGTTAGATTTCACAAGTTGTCCCTAATAGTTCATGTTCACAAAATTTAATTATTCTGAATTTAGGCTGTTTATCCTGACAATATTTATTGTGTAAGGAGGTCAAATTAGTTATCTGATCTGATTGTATGCGTCTGAGAGAATAAAAACTTAACCAATGGTTTAGTAAGGTTTATTTGTGTTCTTTCCTATATACCTCAATAACGCATCTATCTCACGGGTATTTAAATTTATGTAACTAAGAAGTGATAAAACTGAACTTATGAAGCTGTCGTATACTACGTATTGTCGTATTTACAATTAAATTAATGTTAAGTTTTAAATACCATTTCTTTTTAATGGGAAAGTTGTCACAGGCAATAGAGGCTGTGAAACTTTACATAGGAGTGTGTAATGGAAAAAGCTCTACGCTAGCTCGCTGTAAATAGTAGCGAGCCGTTACAGAAGTGTGACGTTAAAAATTTAAAAAAGGATACAGCGTATATCTTCATAATAAAATAATGTAAGGTCGATTACTTTTTCAACCTTCCGAATCCATATCAGATAATTTTGGAACTTTTCCTCTAATCGTCACTAATACTTCATGTATTTGAAATTATCTTCTTTTGATATTTTAAGCAATATAATTATAAGAATATAATAATATTATGTAATTATAAGAATATAATCATATTATATAGACAATATATTTACAAGAAATTTACTTACTAAATTTCTATGATTAAATCATATACTAAAAAATATACAAAACGCTCAAGTACATACAAGATATGAAATATGTAAGCAAAATTTCTTTCAGGGCTTAATGTCAGTTAAAGATTATTAAGTATGAAATGGTTATATTACCTTTCAAAAATTACCTTTACAGCTTATATGCCTTTCACTACGGATTTAGCTAAATTGCTAGTTTAAATTTTTATTTATAGTAATTTTTTCTTTTTAATTTTAATTACTTTAAAACTTTCAGAAAAATATTTTTTGGGGACCGTGAATATGCAGCTGGGCAACATTTGATGGGAAGTTTGATGTTTAAGTATTATTAAATTGTAAAATAATACTAAGAAAGAGAATTAGCATATTTCATTCTCTAAAGCATGTAATTATTAACACAAGATACATACAATAATATCTTTAAACATATTTTTACAACCAAAAAAAATATAAAGGTTTTTCATTATAAAGTTTTCTTAATTTATATTATGAATGCTTGAAACACTGCAAATACATTTTTAACTGTCCTATCTTTTTAAAATTTACCGCTACTTATTTTATAGTATATGAAAAAGATAGTTTAAGTGAATACAATATAAAGTATAAAATTTGTCTATTCTGTCCTTAAAAATATTATATCATTTTATATATAAGAAAAATTTAATATTTTTATTCTATTGTTATTATTATTATTCTCTTGATTTCATCTGGAAATGCATACATTAAGTAACGATTTCTTTTTAAAGTCTAAAAGATGTCTGATAAACCAAAATGGCCCTGTAATATGGGATAGAAATTCATAAAGAGTTTTTGTATGAAGTTGCTTTCTAAACAATTAATCCATTAATATTTAATGTCCCATTTTATGAACACCTACAAAACAGTTAGTAGATTTTATTTTCCTCTTCTCAGAACGAGTTTTCTTTTTCAGCGATGGTTGTTGGTAATCCTCTCAGCAACCTACTCTATTTTCAAACATTTGCAATTATTTGTAATTTTTTGATTCGGATCAACATTTTATTATTTTTTCAGTCACGCACTTAAATTCATTTTTCAGCAGGTGCAACGACTGGAAACATACCATATAGCTTTGTCTATTAGAAAGCTTCACTTTACAGTACTATGTTAACATACGATACAAAATAAATCTCTTATCCCAAAGAGAGTATATATATATATATATATATATATATATATATATATATATATATATATATATATATATATATATATATATATATATATATATATATATATATATATATATATATATATATATAATATATATACATAAAATATATATATGTAATATATATATATATATATATATATAAAATAAATATCTTATTTGTTTTACTCTGTACAGTAATAACTTATATTTGCCGATATATATTCACCAAAAACAACTCTGGGATTAAAGGGCTAATACCCAATACTTTTAAATGAATTAATATTATAGTTTGACATTTGAACCACTTTTGCATAAATTCATTACTAATAGCACAGTACATTTCCAAGCAGATTTGTTAAACACAAAAAAAAATTAGTAATCTCCATTATATCTACTAGGTGTTAGTTTTTAATTTCTCCGAAGAGGACTTTACAGTAGAAATTTCCAGACATGCTTTATAATTATTTCTTTCATTTAAGAAAACGTAATGACTTCTAAGCACAAATTTCTGTTACATTGCCTTCCACGAAATATTTATATGCATAAACTTGAACAATTAATCACTTACATACACATAACAGTTTTTTAACAGTTGTAATTCATATAATGGATTTATTTTCTAGCATCTCTTGGTGTCATTTATTTTGCCATCTTAGAACGGCTTTTAGAAGCTTCTATATGTCGCAGAACTCTTGACTAAAGTGAGAAGTAAAGTGCTTATAAAAGCAAAGAAGTTCACTTTATGGGAGGAGGAAAACAGTCTTGATTACATTTTCCGTTGATGGGGTTCAAAAGATTAAATTACAGATGAAGAGAAATAACTGTTATAATATTGGATATGGTTCCAATTAATGCAGTTGTTCATAAAAGTGGTACAGGTATTTACAATTGTGGACTATACCTGAAAATTCTATGATTATCTTCCCTTGACCGCTTTCGGCGTCATGTTAAGTTGAGAGGTATAAGTCCAGGAACTACGGTTTTCCTTTCAAAAAAATGAACAAATTAGAATAAAAGATTGCTTGACAATCTACACTGCAATTTTAATGCAGAACAGAGTGCAACAAAATTTTACTTAGCATACTGCATATGATTTAAAGTATTCTTGGGGTTACAATACATAATATTTGGAGTTTGTTCATGCTGATGTGAGCCAGATAAGAAATTACTCAATGGGAGAATTTCAGCTCTCAGAGAACGGTGTAAGATGAGAAGTTAATATCCAGAAAATGCATTTTTTCAAAGATAAATAAACCAAAATAAAGTATTACATGGAGTTGATAATCTACACTACAAAGTTAAAAGGGAGAAGAGTGTAAATAGTTTTACTTTTTATGCTTCATGTAACTTAGAGTATTCTTGAGGTTATATGACATAATATTCGAAGTTTATTTGTTAAGTTGTAAGGCATTTACAAAACCTACCCTAGAAGGTGCATTTCAATTCTCAGAAAACAGTATAAGATTAGAGATATAACTCAAATACATTTTTCCATTCAGAGATAAACAAATCAAAATAAAATATTTCATAGTTGACAATCTAAACTGCAGAGCTAATATAATGAAAATATATACGGCAATTAACACATTAAAAGTTTGAAAAAATTGTGTTATAATATTACGGTCTTATTGTTATAACGGTGTGCATGTGGTATTACGGAACTCGTAATTTATAATATAGGTACTAATCTACGGGTTAATTTAAATTATTCCCAAGTTTAATTTCTATAGAAAGAATTAATAATAAATTTTTCGTGAAAAAAAGTTTAAAAACCTATGCAAATTTGTAAAAAAAAAATAAGTGTAAAATTCTAAAGAATTAGTGATTAAAAATAGCCACAACTTTCAAATATTCGAATTATTTTAATTATTTCTATAGATAATACAAATATATACACACAGAAAAAATATACTTATCTATTGAGTAGATTTATTTTTAAATCTTGTAAATAGAGACATAGTACAATTTTTAATTCTTCTATATTTTTTTAATTCTTATCCGATAAGAGGAATAATTTTATAGTTTTATAACAGATTAAACAGGTTTTGAACATCTCCCAAATTTTTGTATAATTAAATATTAATAAACTTGTGATCCATCAAATCAAAATAAAATTTCAGCTTGCACCAATTTCCTATAGAAGGTATGAAACCTCCCATTGTGAGAGGGAAAAAATGCAATTTTATTTTCAAAGCATAAAAAAATGAAAGCAAAATATTTCATAGAGATGATATGCATTATAGAGTAGGTAATATCTGAAAGACTATAGAAATTTTACACTTTATATGTTTCATAAAATTTGAGATAGTCTTCATGGTTATATAGAATAATGTATGGGATTTAATTCCATGAAATATGCATAAATACCCAAGGAGTGAATTTCAGTTCTCAGTTTATTTGATTAATAGATAAAGGAGATTCGAGAATTGTGCACAGAGCTATTGGAGGTGATTAACTTTGGTTTCAGTATATTATATTATAAATTATTACGGCTATAAGTGGTTATATTACAGAATTTTGAATGAGAAGGGAATGAATAATTTAGAACTGCATCTAATGCCGTGGGTATCAAATATTTAGTGCTAGTTATGACTGCCAAAATCTTCATATCTACTATCATTTCTAAAATCGAAAGGGGATAGCTGATAACTATCTCTAGATATATGATTTATAAAGTTATGGTATCCTTTTCCTTTGATGGGACACTGCAATTTTCGAGAGTTAATCTCCATTATAACAACCTTCTTTCGATTCAGCATAAAATTGAAATTTCTTCTCGTTTTAAAATTGTTTTTTACCAGTTCTATCATAACGCTCTAAAAAACTAATTTCAGCATTTCAAGAAGTATCTTTTTTAGAAAACATAAAAAATACATACCGAAGAAAAAAACAGAAATTTAGCTACCCGCAAGATAATTTTTGAAATATGTTTATTAGAAACTACATTTTTATTTCAAATTATAGATAAATATATTTTTTATCCTGTAAATCTAAAACTTTATATGTATCTGACATTTTAATACTTAAAAAATTTAAAAATGCTAAAGAATTTTTAAAAAAAAATTAAAAACTGTTAAGAATTTTTTTTAATTATAAATTGTTAAAAAGTTGAAAATTTAGAAAAAATGCTTTTAATATGCTATAAAATAAAATATATAGCTCATATTAATATAATGAAGGTTCACAGAATAAAATAGATTATCTGCTATTTAATACAAAAACTTTACTTTCTCCTTTACGAATTTCAAAAGTGATTTTGCGTTGATATCTATTGTTTTCATTTGGTATAAATTTATATATGTATATATGTGTGTGTGTATGTATATATGTGTGTATGTATGTATATTATGTTTTAATATATTGATTTATTTAAAGAAACTAAATCATTTTTATAAAGTTAGGCCTTTCTTAATAAGTTAGAATAATGTTTTACTCTAAACAAATCAAAACTTTTATATTACACTAAAATAAAAATATGGTATTAAAAATGAAGATTTTTTCTGCTCTAAAAGTATTATTTCTCCTTAAACTCGTATGGCAAACACATTTTAATTTTCTCTAGCTTTGAATTTACATTTGAAGTTTCACACAGTATTCAATAAATAATTTATTCTCTAGATGTTATGAAGAATGTGTCATTTTGAATGGATTTGAAATTCAGGTTTTGCTTCACTAAAAGTTCTTTCAAAACGTTCGGAAAAGGTGAAATAGTTTATTAACTAAAGAGGAAAATTTTGGAAAGTTGCCCACTTTGAAATCCAAACACTTTCCACTAGTAGCTGAGATTCTGAAGCAAGATAATAGGTATTACATAAAGGTATTATTCTTTATTAAAATTAGGTATTACCATTTGTTGGTTGGTTAGAATTTAATAGCTCTGAATCCCTATTGGGACATATTGGGCGAAATCCAAATCACTGCTATGAGGATATGGTTTAATATTTGAATACGTCACAGGAACATTTTGTTTCAGAAACTGGTTTAGAAAATGTTGGACTTTAGTAATTTTTGTACAGCAGATAAATTACTTTCTTAAACGCCCCATTAATCGTTTAAATAATTGAGTCAGCTACCAGGTTGCTAATTTTTGTCATCTTTCTAATTCAATGCATTATTAAATGTACTATTAAATGTGAATATAATGAACATAACGCTTACGTTAAAAATTAGAAGATGACATAGTCCTCAACTTCTCTAAAAATTATTGGAGTTTAAAAATCTTTTTTGATTTTTCTTAATTGCCAGTGTGTGTGTTTTTTCTTTTCTGAATATGGGCATCCTCGAAATTGTGCACCATAAAAATGTTTCTCTTTACTTAATGAATTTTTATTACTCCTCACTTTTTAATATGAAATTTATTATCCTAAATTTCTATTTAAGAATTTTTCCCTCTTTAACTCTTTATTCATCTCTATCTCTGTATTGGATTCCAAATTTCTTTTCCCCAGCCAGATGACTGCTGTAAATAATATTGGTACGTTTGGATTAGTAGTGTCCTTTCTTGCTATTCGAAAACGGATTAGATCAAAGCACTGCTTGTACAGTCAGACTGAACACTGTATACTCAAAAGGGTTTAAGAAGTTCGTGTGTCCGCCCATACAGTTCATCCAGAACTTACAAATAATAAGTAAATAAATAAGAAAACAAATACTGGGTAGTACAAAACGTGTATCAAAAGTAACCTAATACTTAAAGTCTATTATGAATGACTATAAACATCGATATCTTCAGCGAGATTCAGAATATGCTACCAAAAGGCAGTGTCTTATAGATTCGGTCATCGTCTAAGAGTAGCAGGGAGCACTGTGGTTTATGGCTATGCAACATTGTGCATCTAATGGCAACGACATACTATTTCCAGACAAATTCATAATTATCACTTCACAGCATTAATTCAAGCTTAAATTTAAAGCATATTTTTGTGAAAAATCAAAGTTTAAAGGCTTAAAATAATCTTTTTTTATTCTTAAACAAAAAAAATTGTAAACAGATTGTAAGTTGTTTTACTCAAAAATATTTATAAATTAAATACACCCAAACACTTTTTGACCTTGCAAAAACTGATATAAATGCATAACTTTCAAAATCAATTAAAGCCCTACTTTGAGTAAAATGTCTTAAAGCGTTAAAGCATGAAAACCATGAACAATGTTCGACTGTCATTCTTAAAGAGAATGAATTATCTATAAATATTGATATAATGAGAAAATAGGAGAACTTTCAACAAGCTGCTCAAAACAATAAATTCAAATATTCTTTCCCATTGGAAAAACTATTTTGAAAGAGCAAAATAATGAAAGCTTTTACATAAACACTTTGAGAAACAAGTTAGGTCTAATAGGAAAGAAATATAAATATTTGTAACGGAATGTGCAATATAAATCTGTTAATCACACAAATCTAAAGCAATTTTACTGTTTAATTTAAATTATTGCAATATAATTTAATTTTTAAAGTTAAAAGAATTTGTTAAATTCAGTGGTGATAAAAATAATAATTTCATAAAGAAGTTTATGCTCTGTCAAGTAAAAGGAATTAAAATCACTTTATTATTTTATATACTTGGAGTATATTTTATATCACAGGTTACGACCCCTAGTGGATTTTCAGGGGAGCGGCTAGTAGATGATATAGCTATAAAAATATGCATATATCTATAAAATGTCAATAAATCAATCGAATACTATTGTATTTAACATAATCAATGAGAATTTCTTTTCAATTATAAATTTCGTACGTTGCACAATGAACCGACTTTTGGCAACCCCTGGACTAGCGTACAGAAATTTTATATATTTTCTTCATCGTATTTCGCTGAACGACGTTTTGTAGTCACTAGTTGACTGTCTAAGAAAAGAAACATCAATGAAAGGCAGGATTTAGGAATGGCGTTAACGAAATTGTAACCCCACAGGAATAAATGGATAAAATTTCAATCCTTAATGATCACATTACTTTTTTACTTCTTAAACCGATGCTTATTTTAAAATTTTTAATAAGCAATCTTTTTACAACTTTTGATGGCCGTTTAAATTAATTTCAACTATCTAGTTCTTAATAATAATCTTTTAATGTTTGGTATAATTAACTATTATGGTAGAAGGGAGGGCATTCGTAAAATTTTTCTTGTAAAAGGGAAATGGTCCAAGAAAGGTCTGGAACCACTGTTTTAGAACTTTCTAGAAAAAAATTCCTCTGAATAGAGGACTGATTTCTAAGTCTAGAAGTGTTCGCTATATTAAAGATTTTACTTTATATCCCGAAATTGAAAACAATTCAACTAATAGCAACCCTTGGCATTGTCCTATCTTCCAGACTTAAGGATATGGAACAACAAAGAGAACATACAACAAAAAATGGACAAACAGTTGTCTTAAATGTTAACACAGAAAAAAAAAACAAATTTCTGAAATTAAATAGCAATGTTTCAACCAAATTTAGTTTACAAAAGAGAGAAACTGAAGATATAAATACGTTTACCTAGTTAGGAACAACAGTGCCATACAGGAAACTGATGAATATGTAGCCTCCTGATTAATTAATAAAGCTCGCAATGTCTTCAGAATCTGAACCCTCGAGGACACATGCTACCTGCACTTGCCAGAGAACGCAAGCCGGGCCTCTGCTGCCCGGTGTATTTTTTCTCAGCCAAATATCAACAAAATTTCTTTTGATGATGACAAATTTATCTTTACAAAAATACTTTATTTGAAGTTTAAAATATATTTCGGATTATTTAAAATTTTAATTTTTAAAAGTATTTTGAACTGTAGATATTTTTTGTTAGTATTCCGAAAGCCCAAACATAAGACACACACAAGTTAAAAACTTAAATCACATCTTTATATTTCTAACATATTTTAATCATAACGTCATTTTTGACATCATTTACTAACAAACACTATAAATGCATTTGGCATGCATTCTCTCAGCCAATTTAAATTATATCAATATCAAAAAAATTTCATTTCTGAAAATATATAAAAATATAAATTGTATTTTGTGGAAATATTCAGAGTCTTATAAATTAATTTTCTTCAAAAAAATGCAATAAAATTGGCTATTTGTTGGAATGTACGCCTACTCTCGCGTTTTAAATTTTTGATTCTCAGCTTTAGAAAAAATGGAAATTTTTCTGTATATGAATGTTTTTTTCTGTTGTTTGTTTTGGCTTGGAAACTGACTTACAAGACACATTGGGGATATTTAAAAATTATTCAAATGACATTGTATGAGACTAAAAAAATATATCTAAAGAAATTAAAACACAAAAACTGAAAACCACTTCAGCGTAACCTTCATCTGGACACCAGATGGGAAAAGAAAGCGCAATAGACCAAAACTAACATTGCGAAGAAGGGTAGAGATCAAAAGAAGTCAATTTGGATGATCCAGTTAGGGCGGTGGATTTGAATCGTAAAAGATGGAAGACTAGAAGCCTAATGCACCACCTGGACACCAGAGGAAAAAAGAAAGCAAGGTAGACCAAAACTGGCATGGCGAAGAAGGGTAGAGAACGAGAGAAATCAATTTATTCTAGCTGAGGCTTGGTTAGGCAGGAGGCTTCAGATCGCAAGAGATGTAAGACAACACAAGAAGCCTTGAGCACTAACGGGGTGTAAAAAGAATTGTAATGATGATAATGATAACAACCCTTGTTATATATGCAGATTCATATAGTCTTGTGACTTCTTTGTTAACTTTGTCAGACTTGAAATTTGTAGAATAAAGTAATATTTGAATAATCTTATTCTTCCAAACATATGTTTTAAATTTTCCGAAACATAAATTCATTAAATGTATGCATCTATTAATCATTTTAAGGTGGTATACTACATTTAATATTGCATTTATAGGACGTATAATCGTCTTCATTTCGATTTATCATTAAAAGTCTTAAAAACCTTCTCGTAGAATGAATATTTTACAAGTTAATTAAAAACACTCTAATTTTGAAAAATAATTTAATCCTTTTATTTCAAATAATATATTAAAATAACGTATAAAACATATAAACGAAAAAAAATTAAATTCACTTTCCCACAAGTTTACTTATGAAATATGTACTAATTTTTAAAACTAAAAAAATAATTTTTATATCAAACTGAAAATGAATATTTTTGTATGTATTAAACCTAAAACTTTAAAGAAACTCCACATTTTGAAATTAAAAAAATAAAGCCTGTTTAGAAATTGATCTTTTAAAATATACCTTTATTTTGCTACAAAGCAAAATATATATTTCGTATTAATATAATTGAGATTCCTAGAATGAAAAGATAAAAAACTTTCATTTGATATTAAAAATATATTCTTAATCAACATATTCCAAAAGTTTTGAGAAAAATGGATTTCTAATATTTTCATTTAGTGTACATATTGTTCATGGTTCTAAAAATGTATAGCTTCCTATTAAAAAAAAATTACGTTTTTTATAATGTTAGATTCTTATTAATGATGTAGAAGAAGTTTTGTTTGAGACAGAGCAGAACTTTTTATTTTATATTGAATCAAATACAGGCTCTATAAGGAAGATTTTCCAGCTCGAAAGGTACTATGTCTTCTTAAGTTAAAATTTCAAAAGTGTTTGTAAATCATAGCTTGCTGAGTATCTTTTTTAATGAATCCTTAAAATGTACGAGCAAATTTAGCAATTTTATTTTCCCCATATGAAATCTCTGAGAGACAGAAATCCAATATGGCAGGTATAGACTCACCTCAATATTGATTAAAACTTTTTTCGTTCATCAGTTATAAAACATGATTAGAATTAAAATTTCTTTCAGTATATTCTGGTATTCTGACAACAGTTACCATATATACACATTTTTAACTATGTTCTTATGTTAATCCTATGTTAAGCAATTATAGGTATAAATTCATGCATATTAAAAAATATAAGTTAATTAAATAATAGACGGTGAAAAACAGCATAGTCACAATAATTAAAAACACAGTAAAAGGATTTACTCAGCATGAAAGTAATGAACTAAATCACCTAAATTTGGCAAAACTACAAAAAAAATAAAATATACTGTAGTTTGCAAATTTGGAGCTATTAAATGTCAAAGGATATGAGGAAAGGATGCTAATAGTTTATAATTCATACTAACTTATTTTTAGCAGCAATTAGGTTAAGCTTTGTTTAGAAGTGTAAAAATTGTTAATGTGAAACCCGTTGATAAATACTATCGTATATGATACACAAAGAGAGGTTTTTAAATAATTTAATATCTCTAATTTTAGAGGAACGAAAAATCTTCACCATAAAAAATCCTTTTTTTAATTAACATGAAAAAAGCTCTGCTCGTTTTCAAATAAATTTTTAGAAGAATTTTAATGCAACTATAACGTATAAAAAATATTAATTTTATCACTTCTAATACTATATTTTTTAAAAAAAAGTATACATATATAAAAAATGGAAGACTAAAATTTACTCACCCTTAAATTAAATTCTAAAGTATAAAATTTAGAAAATAAATTTTTATAAAATTTGAAACTAAATACTTTTAAGAACCTCAATTGTATTGATAATGTTTATAAATTTTATTTTACAGCAGTATAAGGGCCATTTTTTAAATTTTCTAGTTTAAAGTGATTTTTATTTTTTTAATTTACAATCTTGGATAACTTTAAAATTTTATGTTCACAGAATAATAAAAATATTTAGTTTCATTTTTAATATAAAAATTTAGTTTTTAAAATTTTATTTAATTTTTATGTAAATTTCAGCTTTTTGGTGTGTATGTGTATGTATTTTTACCGGCCTTCTGTTTATTATTATTCTATGATTATTTTAATAAAACTTAAAATCTGTCCTAAGAACCATAAGACAAAATGTTCCCCTTACCTGTGACAAAAATTAATCTAGATATTTTAATTCAAAATTTCAATGTTTTTCTCCTTTATTTAAAAATTGGGTAACAGATTAATTGCAGTAATTCCAAATTGAAATTAGGTTACAACGTCCCTTTTATGGAGAAAGGGGGAAGGGTTCTCTGATTATCAAATGAAGGCTCCTATATTGAAGTAAATATACACAATATTTTTTTAATTTAATCTGTATCCTTCTGCATTTTCTAAATCTAGTAAAAGGAGGTTGTAAACTTCAATTACTGCAATTAAACTATTAACCAATCCAGCAAAGAAGAAAAAAATCTTTAAACTTCTCAACATTTAGTATAAATATTTCGTTCAATTTTTGTCACAGAAATAAGAAATAATTTGTGTTACAGTTGTTAGGTCAAGTTTAAGTTTTAATAAATATAATTATAAAAAAAGGGGAGCATATAAAAATTTAGATTTCATAATCTTTAAAAATGTAATTGAACTTTTAAATTTAAAAATGTCATATAAGAAATGTTTGTCTAGTTGTAATATATTTGTGATGAAAAGTATATGTCTAAGACTAACGGTTGCGGGGAAAACGGCCAGACAAGAACTTTACTAAGCACTCTATATTGCAGAAATGAATCATATTGAAAGATTAAAAACCAATGCAAATCCACAGTTTATAATAAACTGAAAGTAAAAAACTATCGTATCCGTAACACATCTTTTTGAATTTTCTATTTAAATAGTTATTTTCACAAATATGTTATATCAGGAAAAGAGACCATTGTAAACTCTTTTAGTTAAATATAAAAAGATACATTTGCTGAAAAAAACTACATCAATAAAGATAATTCATTATTTTATCACATCTTCAACTATAAGCTTAACATAAAAAACAGCCTGAGATGAAATAACAGAACTAGCGTTAATATAAATATCAGGAGTTATATTTCTTCCTTCTCATATTGCATCCCGAGATAAGAGATAAAACTGATATAAGTCTCAGTATGGACTTAATCATGTTGTTTGCAACTGAAGAAAAATTAACAATAAACTTTCCTTTCTCTTTACTCCTATTATCAAGTACATGACTGTAAGGCCGATCCCCTCCAATGTCTGTAGTTTAATGTATTGGATTTTAACATTGATATAAAAGAACATTTTCAAATTTTTAAAACTGCATACCTAATAAATATTTAGCTTTTGAATAAAAGTTTCAATTTTAATTTATATCAATTTTTTTTAAATTTATTTCAATTTTTTCAATATTTCTGCTCCAAATTCTCTCATACAATTACTTGAACACGATTACATAGAAATTGGGCATGAACTTAGATTACATGTATTATATATATATATATATATATATATATATATATATATATATATATATATATATATATATATATATATATATATATATATATATATATATATATATATATATATAACTAATTTTATGTAGTTTTAAAGGATACTATTATTATTATTATTATTATTATTATTATTAATTTATTTTAAACAATATATATTTTTGTAATAAATTTTATTTTTTATGTAAAAAGTAGTCAAATTTAAAATTGGTTGTATCCATTTGAACCCCCTCCCCCCCCCTATGCTTAAAATTTAATCCTGACTACTATTCTGTACCACTGAAACGATAAATAAATTCATAACATACTTAAAGACGTTTCCTTATAGCTGTTTCAGGACTCTTATGGGCGTATATTTAAAAAAAAGTTCATTGAGAAAAATAAGATGGAGACCCACCCATTAAAAAATGGTAACCCAAGAGAAGGGTTGACATTTAGTGGTTGTTTGTCAGTTACTGATAATATTGAGAAAGAATCCTCAGACGCTTTTATACAAATAGCTTCCCTCTTTTGTGAAATGTAATACATTAACCGAATACATCGGGCAAAAATTACATTACGATCTTGCTTTGATGTAGTTGCATGTAATTGCAGTCAAAAATTATTTAATGCTACCAGCCTCTTTCCCCCTCGTTCAAACAATGATTTATGACCCCTTATACATCTTGATCAGTGAAGAAAAGCTACTGCCTCTAAAAAGAGCAACGCTGCTCTTCTCCCAAACACATACATTTTAAATTTCTTTTTCCAGAGCCTAATAAATCTAAACGCTCTAACAGATTTCACCGAAATAGAAATTGCCTTTCAAGCCTTCTGCTGCCATCTGGTAACAAGAATACATACTACACAGAAAAGGTGACGTAGTCTTCCCACAGGCTCCCTCCTGCTACAGAAAAAAATGCCCGAATTAATTCGAAAAGGAAGAGAATTTTCATTCCGTGTGTAATTGATGCAATTAAAGGCGCGTTAACATTTAAATTTTCAGATATGTCGTAGTCAAAAATGATTTATGAGATCAATAATTTATTTAAAACGAAAAATATTTGAGTACCTCTGTTACGTTAACGACAGGACTTTAATACACTATATCATGACAGACAATTCATTTTTTGAGAGCTTCGTTTAAGGAACTTATTAATTTGGATTAAATTGAATTTCTAGAAAGGCTTTGATACCTAAAATATAATAATCGTTTAACTATACTTTGTCTTTACTTTTTATAAAATATTTTAACTATATTTGTTTAAAATTTAACTAAAAATACAAAATTAAATTAAAAGATGTTATTTGTGTTTTTCTCTTTAATATTTAATGCACTCTAAATATCAAATCTGAGTATTTCTATCCACACGTATCCAACCAACGTATACATTTCATCGCATTTTATTTTCTTTGGATTGAGACATTAAATTCTAGTAATATTTCATTAATCAATAGAAATCTTATGAAAGCAGAAAATACAGAAAAGCAATGTGTCTACACTTACGTTAAAAGCATAAAAATATCCGTTAGTACATACGGCACTGTAAAAAGTCAACGTTTTTTACAATATTACTGGTACTATCGACTATAGGAAAAGATGACATTATATAAATATACTTATCCAATTCAAATCCTGAGTTTTAGCAACTGCATGAAGGTTTATTTGTAACTTTTTCTAAGGCCTTTTATGAATTTTGTAAATAAAAGTCACTAATATCATATTCTTTGGATCGGTGTCCTATCACTTTTGACAGCTTCCCGACAGTTCATTATCATAATATTCTTTGAAAATAAATTTATATGAAACTTTTCATCATAAAATGGGGAATACTCTATGTTACTGTACTATATACTCATTCTAAAGTTCTTACAATATGTTGTAGATTGGGAATAATTTTTGCTCCCGATCACAGAAAAATAAGTTTGGATTTTAATAATCCAGATCGAGCTAGATTTAGGCATTGCATATACGTCAGGTGTTGAATAAAACAATACTTTAACTTAGTTTACATTTAGTTACACTTATTTATCCGTTCTTTTTCGAAGTAACTACAGTGAGACACAATGCATTTGCCCCAAAGTTCTGTCCACTTCTCAAACACAGGTGAAAGTCCGTTTTTTTTTAGAGTTGTACCAAAATCGCCTCCACAGTTTTTGCAAATGCTTTGTTGTTTTAGAAAAGACTGCTTCGTAATAGTTATTTAAGATGAGAAAACAAACAAAATCGCACGTAGCAAGATGAGGCCTTTTTGATAGTTAGGTATGATCTTTATGTTTTTCTTACGTAAAACATTCACTATGTACACAGCAATATGATGTCTTGAATTATCGTTGAGTTATAAGAAACCATTCTTCAGCATTAAGCGCTTTTTTATATTTGCCTGTAATTCTACAATACCCTTGATACTAGTCACTAGTTTATATAATTGTCTCTGTGATGAAAGTTGAAATCGTGTTACAAGGTTTACATACCCATTTTTGGAAACGAAAAAAAAATTTAATGCTACTCGAAGTCGCCTGAGACAAGATTTTAGGTCCTGAGAAACAAGGAAGCGTTTATTCATGTAACAACCTAACGTATTAGCCCGTATGCATCATCTGTTGAACATTATTTGTTAATATAGACACAGGGATTTTTTTAACCCACAAAAATTATTATTGCAAATGTTTTCTTGACTATAAAATCAGTCCCAATACTTGTCGGACAGTCTAGTTATGTATATACGTATAGAAAGACTATACATTTTATTGGATCTAGATTTTTAACAGCAGCAATGAAAATAACTGACAAAAGGTCAAAAGGACACCTAAGTGACACATTCTGTCTCATTTTCATATAATATAAAGAAATACAAACAAGTCTGGTGTAAAAGAAGATCAATTTTGAAACATTGAATGTGAACTGTTGTTTGTTCTTTTGCAAACAGCTATTCAAAATTATGTGTTACTGATATTAGGAAATTGAATACTGTTTTAAGGTTTCAAATTTACTAGGTTTTTATGGTTATTGTTCAAATCTATTCAAGTATATGATATAACTGACAATTTGAACATATATTTACAAATGAAGACATTTGTTTGTTTTTGGTTTCTTCATTGAGGATATTATTTGACTGACATGTTAAGAACTTGTATTTTATTTGGTTGATGGAGTAAACAGAGTTAGTCAAACAAAGTTTGAATTTTCCCATATGCTGTTCTTTAAAACTAAAATAAATTTACCATTAAAGTAACTTCGCATCTAATATATCTGGCTCCACTTTGACGTTTTCTGTAAAATTGCTTAAATGTTTTTAAAACTTTTACAAAAAGTTTCAAGGGATATAAACAATTTAAAAATGCGAGGAGATAAAATTATTTCATTCTATACTAAATATAAAAGTAGAACCTTTACTGGTTTCACTTTGTCTGCCTTTATTTTCGTATGATTCCTTTTAAGTGCATAATTCAGGCAACATAATTATGATTAAATAAGTTTATATAACCCAATTTAGAAGGATTTATTATTCTATAATTTTATTTATATTATGTTATTTTTTATTATTTCGATACTAATGATTATGTACATTACAAGGAGGAAAAGAAGATATTCATTAGGTTTTTGAAATAATAGCTTATAAAAATAATAGCATCTTTTATAAAAGTATCAAAGTGGCTGGTTCATTAAATAATAGTATCTTTTCTAAAAGTAGCTGGTTCATTAATGTGAACATATAATATCCCCTGAAGAGCTAAATATAAAGTTTCAGAGATCTATCTCTTTGAATAAACTTTACTGTATTTGTATATTTTTAAAAAAGACTCTAAAATAGCCTCAAAAAATATGTTCAGTTTATACTAAAGGTAGTTGTAAGTTAATTTTTTAACTGGCCTGACAAAGTTTATTTTTTTACTCATACAAGGGAGAATATATCTATTTAACAAAATTTCTTTATGTAGTTTACTTTCAATCCATGGCAATATCTTCACATCTAAAAAGATCATGTAAGTTCATAATAGTGATCAATGACTGATTACAGAGTAACTTATGGGTCTACCATTTCGATACAGTGTTGCCATCAAATGTCCCTTTCATGACTAAGGATGAAATTGGATGGAATTTTCTGTCTAACAGAACAGCGAAATCTCAAGCATCTGGTTTAAAGAAACAATTCTTTTGTTAAAGATTTCCGACTATGACAATTTTTCTATCCATAGTCTTACCAAATATTAGAAATAAAAATACTAGAAAATATATTCAGAATATACTAACGAAAGTTTTATATTTAATGGAGATAAAAACTGTTTTAATGATGGTCGAAAAATATTAATTCATTGTTTTCCTGAATACATAATATCAGAAAAGTAAAATTGGTTTATTTCTATACACATATTTTTATTAACTACTTTACTTATGGGAAATATTCTTCCATTACTTCGAAATTATTTGACGCCATTTCAAAATATTAATACTCCTACCAAACTACAGTAAGCAAAATCAGTTAACTAAATAGTTATGACGAAATTAATTTGTTCTAGTTAGAACTAAATTACTATAATTTGTATCATAATTTAGTTAGTATTTTATTTAAGGGTTAAAATCTGCTTTCTATCTAAATCTTTTCGTTTATCATTCGTAGATTAAGAGAGTGTGTTGTTGATTGTAGTGAATATTCTAGCTTTTGCAAATTACGATTTACTTTCGGAATAAGTTTATCGAGTACTTGCCTGCATTTTCTTAAGAATCCTAAAATGTATTGAATTTTTTCAATGAAAATAACTGTACTTCTCCTGAGAAGAAAGCTCTAAATTGGAAGAAGCTAATTTATGACCATCGAAAGAGAATTAAATAGGATTTCAGCGAAAATTTTTCCTTTTTACTCTCAAAAGAAAATGTAATTGTTTTATCTTATTGTTGAATTTTTGTTCCTCCGATAACATGAAACTAAATTGCTCCCTAACAATGTTATTTTGGTTGCCAACATTGCTTTACTAAATGATTCCATTTATCAGAATCAATTTCACGATAGATTTGTCTTTTCTGGCTCTTGTGACAAAAGTTCCCTTAATTCTTGTCAAAACTTTCTATTGCTTTTATTTCGTCTGTAAGATGGTATTTATGTTTATGTCTACATTTAATTCTATGTGTGATGGAATAAAAATATGGGAAATATCTGACTCAATTCAGTTTTAACCGATGCCATGGAGACGTAGGATGTTTCATTTAACTCGACAGAGGGGAAATTTTCGATATGTGTGACACAAGACAATAACTTCTGACAGGATCTCTCTGTGGGAAAGAGAAAATTTAATTAATAAAGTCATAAAGGTGAACTTCGGCTCTTAATCTTTAACTTCAATGAAGATTAATATCATCTACTTTTTATTCTCCGTACAAAAGATTATCATTTAATTTAAAGTCAGAGAATATGTTACATACTGAAATATAATTTCATCCTATATTAGTTGGCTGTTAACTGTATAATGGATGGCCTCTCATGTTCAACTGGGATAAAAATATAAAGATTATATTATAATATATTTGTCATAGAGTAGAGTGAAACTAGCATACTAAGTATATCTACATTAACAACAGAAAATTCGATTACATTTTAATGAATTATATGAAAATATTTAAAAGATATAAATAAGACGGTTAAAAAACAGTATGATGAAAACGTTACCAAATAAATACTGATGAAAAATAAAAGTTTCAAAATAAGACAAATTCTTACTTACATAAATATATGGAATAAAATAGATCACATGGTTTTACACTTTCTGCAATTTAAATTGAAGGATAACAACTAGATTCAAACAAATTTAAGAATGTTTGTAAATTACCCTTAGAAACCAAACTACTATTATCAGGGCTATTAGCACAAAGTAACTAATGTAATTCATCGTATAGTATTTTTTTTTCAGTTTTTTCCTTATCAAACCATATGGTATGTTGCGAAGTGAGGATAATTTTCTTTGTAATATAGTAAGTGTTTGGGCAGATGATATGGGCTCTATAAGTCATATAATGTTGAGTGACAAAGTATAGAGAACAGTACATTAAGGGGTCACCAACAGTAATTGTCTATTAGACATGCATTAATTTAGGGACAGGTTTGTAAGTTTGTGTTATTGGACTATTAAGACAATCGTTTTTCTGCTGCTTGAAGGATGACTATCACATAATATTCATTAAGACCTGGGTTTTGGACCAACAGTTTATTTTTTATGCTATTTCGTGAAATCTAGATTTCCGTGCTTCACAGACACTCATTTAAGTGATACGCTTTCTATAGACTCCAGTTTATGCAATCCTACCATGTTCTGTCAAACTTTGTTTGCCCTCCTACTTTCCCAAATATTTTTCCTATTATTGTCATGAGTAGTCAACAACTTATTTTCATGCATGTCTCTCTTTCTAATGCTAATAGATCGAACTTTACTGTAATAATAACGTAAAGTTGTGTCTCCTAGTTCATGGTCCTCTAACATAAGTTCTACAACTTGCAACAAATAAAATAGCTTTTTTTTCTCTCAAACGTTACGTGCGAATACGTTTGAAACATTCTAATTGCTACTATTTTATGCTAGCTATTTTTCTTTTTGTTCTTATTTTCTTAAAATTTATAACAAAATATATTATTTACTCCCTCACAGCGGTAATTACTGAGTTCACAGCATTATTTTTCAATGTTTTAATACCTAAAATTTTTCATTTACAATTTTTCATTACCACTTGTTAAAGTTATTAACTCTATGTCCCTATTTAAATAGAAATGTTAGGTGTTTGAACCATAAATGTTCTTGAGATGGAGGATAAATAAAAGTGTATTATTAAAAATTTAAAAAAATACAATACAGCGAAACATGTATACCATGATACTTTCTATGTCTGTAAATCCTACTCTAAGGGAAGTATCGTTAAAGACAGGTTATTGTCTTTGCTCCAGTGGGGTAATTACGCAGTGTAAAATCACCAAGAGGTTGCCAACTGTGTTATAAGTATTTACATTTTAAATTATTTAATTAACATTAATTAGCTATGTAAATTCAATCCCCGATATCATATGCACACTATGGACATCAACATTGGAAATGATCAAAATCTCTATAACAATAACCTATAATACAATAAAACAATATTTTTAGATCACTACCGTATCGTTATGAACAGGTTTTACTGCGTATTATTTTGTATTTTCATTGATATTTGTATATTTATTAGTATCCCCATGTGGGATTTAAAATAATCTTTTGCCAGTAGAAAGTTTTTATCAATTTTTGAAGGCTATTATATATTATTTTTAGTGTGCATATTTATGACTTGTTACGCTACTTCACTACGCTTATCTCTACTATGAAATATTTTGTATCAATCTACTGAAATGAATAAAAAATGGGAATATTTCCTTAAATTCAGTGTATACAGCATTTCTAATTTTCAAACGAGTTCAGTATTCACCCTCAAGAGAGAAGTTGAATACTTAATTATAACTCTTAATTATAAATCTCAGAGAAGTTTTTATCCTCAAGGCCTTTATAACCGTTTTATAAATACTTTCTGCTTTTCCCTATTATCCTTTCATTCAAAGACAAATTTATAATTTTATTGTAGAAATATTTGGTATTCTTTTCATTTGGATTTTATCCAACACCAGAATGTCTGAATACTTAAAATTTATTTCCAATAATTCGGAAGTGGTAAATCTGAATAATATAATTTTTTAGTCATATTCTTCTGTCTTCCTGTTAAGAGTTCAGTCATATTACGAATGCGTATTCGAGTATTTTTACGATATTAGAGCTCCCTTCATCGTAATGCTCCTTTAGGGAATTTATAATTTATTTATGATGTGCTATTTGGAAAACTGTTGGAAAGCGCAACCAAAACTGTCTGTATGCCCTAGAGACTTTTAAACGCCATTTCTGCATCCAGTATGACATAAATTAGCACTCATGCGATTGAGAAGAATTAAATCGAGTCACCAGTAATACAGAAATATGTCTGTTAAAACAGTTGATAGAAAATGTCAAAACTATAACAAAATGGTTCATGAAAGCGTGAAATTTAGATGTGCGTTAAGCCTTATTAGGGAAGTTATTTTGGGCTTAATTTATTGCTTTGTTCCCGTAGAGTTAGTTTTATTATAGTTTCTATAAACCGTGGATTTCATATTTAAACATTGCATTTCAGGAAAACTTTGTATTACATAAAAATATGATTGAATAAAAGTCTAGAACCGAAAAAATTACTTGAATTATCTTTTGCATTTCGAATCTTTTTTAGCAAGTGAAAAATAATTTTTTGTTTCATCCCAACATCTCATTTGTTTAATATGTGGTAACAGATACATTTGAAGAAAATGCTTTAACCCTTATGTTTATTCTGTACAACATACCATACATACCACTTTACAACTTTACAACTTTTACCACGTGTAGCAATGTATAGAATAGTGTACATCTTGTTTTTTCAAAATTTTCCTATCACGATTTTTTTATGTTTTTTATAATCCATAGTAGCTACCTACATACTTTTTTTTTTTTTTGCTTTTCTTCAAAAAAGCAAATTTACCACGATAAGGGTTAATCCTATTTAATAACTCAATCAAATGGGGAATATATATGTGTGTGTGTATATATATATATATATATATATATATGCCAAGCATTTTATTTTTGATAAATACTTCATTAAATCATTTGAATTGATTTAGGACTAATTATATATAAAGAGGACTTGTATATCAATTCTTTTGTGGGGAAACTTTTAATTCCAAACCGATTTGAATAAGAATGTGGCTTTTAAGACTAAAAATAAAATCAAACCATTGAAACCTAAACTCTAGCTTAGATATTAGCATTTAGGCATTTATCGGATTTCACACAATGTACACCGAGTAATTCGCCATTACATATGCATGAGATTTCCTAGAATAACACTACACTAGAACATTCAGAAGTTACATTGTATCATAGTTACAGTAAAAGCCAAAGGAATAATATATTTCTCTCTAGATTACTTGCGTAAAAGTGATGTTAGAAGTAAAATATAACCTAAAAGATTTCAAAAAACATTATAGATACTACATACAATTACGTTTATAGTTAGACATTATATCAGAAAATTTGCACATTGGTGTAAATAATAAAATGGAATTTAAACTGTGTTGGCACATGCATTAAAAATATTATATGTAAAAATATAGGAAGTGAAAGGAACAATACTCACAATCCTTTCATAAAATTAAGTTTTTATAATCATTTAAAAAGACATGTAGATATCGCCTATTCTGAATCCTTTACAAAAGCATTCTGAATAAAGCTAATAAAACTTTTGCTTTATTTCTTGCTGAAAAATATACGGTTACACAGACACTGTTTATTTACTTATTTATAATATTTGGGTGTGTATTTAAGAGGCATGTGTAAGAACACAGTCATGAAGCAAAGTATATATTAACTGATGGGATGTTTGAGCACCATTTTTTGATATGTCATAGATTCTCAACCCTGTCAGTTTTTTGCAACAAATTTCTAAGTTTATAGAATTAAATCTAATAGAAATAAGTATATTAAGAAAACATTCAATAGTTTGAAAAGTTTACTTTTCACTCTCAATATTTTAAAAAACTTGATCAAACGGGAACTTTGTAACGGAGGCTGAACGATTTTTTTTTACAAAATTTACTGAGAAAATGTAATTTACTGGAGATCAGATGTTTCAAAGATACAAAGAGCAAAAGCAGAAAGAATCCAGATAACGCTGAATCAGCATTACAATTTCCTTCCGTAAATTTTATAGATCAGTAGAAGGTGCAGAAAAGATTTTTCAGAATACTTTGATCTTTCATACTTCATTAAAATTTTATATTTTTTTTCTAATTAAAGGAACATGGGTTTTTTCAAACAATATATTAAGTGTTGCAATAAACATTCTAATCTCTTTGTATTTTATAATCTAAGAGTAATTTAAAGCATACCCAGGAAAACTGCTGGATCTGAACAGTTCATCTAATTAATATTTAAATTTTTACACTTTTTAAAAATAACTTTTTCAAATATTAATATTTTTGCGCCAAAATATTTTTAGATCCCATAGTATTGTAAAGGGAAGTTACTATAATAATAATAATAGATGTAACTATTCATTTTATTTTTAGTTAATGTACCTGCTGCTGAAGAAATTCTACGTAAAAATTCGAAAAAGTGCTAAACCAATGAAATTTTTTAAATTCTTGAAAATTTTTAAGAATGTTTATAATTTTTCTCTCTACCTTCAGTGAAAATGATATCTCTTTTCAAGAAAAAAAATATTTTTCTTCACTCTACTATATAGCTGATCGAAAAAAATGAACTCAAAATGTTAATAGGTTAAAATAAATTTCAAAAGATTACAACTCAGCAGAAGGATTCGAAAACAAGGACGATGATACCTTTCCAGTTGAACCTGATAACTTATAATCAAGTAATTATAAAACTGGAAACCTTAAAATTATTCTAACTGAAATAAGTACAGTTTTTATTTTATTTGCACCAATAGGGACCTGGAAGTTTAAATATTATTTATTTCGTTGCTTTACATGGTGATAATACAGTACGATGTATGTAAGCAAAAGATAATGCAAATAATCATTTCACTATTTTTAAATCTTTTTAAAAACACAATTACCAATAAAATAAATCTTTTAGAGGTATACCAGTACTGTACAAAGTTACATATCATCATTTTAAAATATTGTTCTTACAATTTTATCTATACAAAGAAAGATGTTTCGAAGTTTTATATTGCGTTACTGCTTTTAGTATTGGAAAATATGAGATTTCTGTCAAATTTCAAGGACTTGTACTATATTTCAATTTTTTTTAATGTTCGTTAAGTATATAAAAAATATCTAAAAACGGATAACCAGGCGTTCAGATGCATTTTCTACACCTAAATCATATCCTATCAGGACTGTTAAACATGATGGTGTCATTATGGTGTCAGGACTGTTAAACATGAGTATCCCATGGTTTTGTTACTATTTTTCCACTTTCCAGAACATTTTTTATTTCATAATAAAATGTCTGTTCTTTTTCTTTTTTAAAAAAATCTGTTACATATTTTTAAAAAAAACTAATCTCAAATATGTGCGATAAAAATATTTTTAAAAAATATATATTTATGACTTGATTTTTGTGTCCATTAAACCTGTTCTCATTTGCACACATGCTTACAAGAAATATTTTGCCCACAAATGTTAAGTTTTAAGTTTTTAATGAAGAACATACTTGTAAAATTGAATCTAACTAAAAACACCGTAAGTTTAAGCATATTTTATATTTTTAAAACATGTTTATAATTTTACCTTTTTGGGGTAGTTTTTACATGTACTTATCTCTCTAAAGCAAAAAATATGACTCTCATAGCAATAATTTTAGTTCAATTACACGAGTATTATTATTACAAGATATTTAGTACAAGAAAATAACCTTATATTGAAACGCCGAAAATTCCATGCACAAATATTCAATAGGTTTTAAGAAATCTTGCGCAACATTAAAAATTTGCATTCTGAGAAAAATCAACTTAAAGTAATAAGTAAACAACTGCCAAACATTAAAATGTATTTTATATTTTTAGTCATAACTTTTAAACTAAGCTGAATTTTTTATGTCTTTTTTAAATGCATAGAACATCTCAATCTGTGACACATATATTTTTGGAAAAACCAAAAATTTTGAAGATTGAAGGTTCTTGAATCCCCTTAGGTAATTGTCAAAAAAAAGGAATTTTAATTGGTTCAAATCTAAGAGCTAAATATATGTGTGCATGCATGCAGTATTCTTGCAAAATGCTAAGCTTTGATGAAGTATTGTAAATTCTGCAAACAAGCTACAAGAGTCGTCATGGATGTCAACAAATTTGTCTTCATGTTCGAAAGAAGGAATGGAGAAAAAAAACCCTATTAATATCTAATAGATTAATTAATAAAAGTTAAATAATATAACCTATACTACTTTATACTAATCTATAGCTATTTTACAGACTAAAATCTACAATACATAACTATACTATAAATATTAAATATAATCTTAATTAGTAACATAGCCATAGCCTGATTTCAGTTTTCTCAAACCTTCATTCTATTATAAAATTATCACATTCTGCAAAGTTTAATAATTTCCTAAAACTGTTGTGTTCGCTTGTATTCAATTGTTCACTTCCACTTTCCTTGTTCTACAGTTATATCCAATCGAGTATTTGTTGGTATCCACACCAGATTTTGTATATTGGTTAAATAAAGGAACAACACAAAAAATTGTATTATACGGGAAATAAAAGCAAAATGGCCCCATCCACCTTGTATATCAGTTTGAAAAATAACTTTAAAATTCATATGGCTTAAAATTTCGGATTAAGTTCTAAAAATATTAAAAATAAATTCTTTAATAAATTAATCAAACCATAAAATAAACCAATAAAGTTTCGGAAAAATCCTTTTGAATGATTTTGCAATTGAACCTATAAAGAAAGGATTTTTAATAGGCTCATTTGAATAGATATTCGTCAAACATAAATGTATCACAATTAGGGGTTCATACCCTCCATCCCATTTCAGAGTAATCGAATAAAAATTTAATTTATTTCTTTTCCCCTCTTCCAAAAGTAGTACAGTTTCGAACAATGCCGGCTTTCTTTCGGAAGTGAGATCTATTGATTTTAAGCATTGTTATGAAGCAAATGAATCAAGACAGAGTCGCATTTTATAAATGTTCTATCATTTGTTAAAATGTTGTAGTCCTGTCAAATGAACAGGAGAAGGAATTTAAAACCTAATCGCATAGATGTAGATGCTTAGTACTTTTGTAAAATGAACATATGTGTTTTTTGAAAATACTCAGTATATTTTTATTAATAAAAACTCATTTTTGTTATTTTATATACACTATATTTGAAATTTTAATTTGTTATTCAGTTAAATATTGTAGTCCTGTCAAATGAACAGGAAAAGGTATTTAAAACCTAATCAAATAGATGTAGATGTTTAGAACGTTTGTAATAAGAGCATGGATGTTTTATGAAAATATTCAGTATAATTTTATTGATAAAAACTCCTTTTTATTATTTTATATACACTATTTTTGAACTTTCAATTTCTTGTTTTAGTTAAATGTTGTAGTCCTATTAATTGAGTAGCATAATGCATTCAAAATTTAATCACATAAATGTAGATGCTTAATAAGATTGTAAAACGAACAAAGATGTTTTTCAAATATACTTCTCATTAATTTAATAATAAAAGCTCATATTGGTTATTTTATATACGCTGTAATTGAATTCTTACTTTGTTATTTTAGTTATTCTTTTTAAAACTGTAATATCTCATCTATTCTCTAAATTACACAAGAAACTTTAAGTATATATTATGGAAGACTTCTTTTTCTGATAACGAGCTCTATAACAATGTATCTGTAGAAACATATTAAGAGGACGGAGTACCTTTCCAGCTAAAAATTCTTCATTATAACAGTCTAATTTTGTATTCAGAAACCTTGGTAGCTCAGCCGACAAAGGTGTTGATTTCATAACCATGAGGGCTGTGGGATCGAAACTCGAGCCGGCTTAAGATCCACCGTGTTCATGAATGGCGACTGGGACACGTTCGTGGCCGCAATCCCTCTGAAGGTGACAGGTGCTTTTTAGTGACAAGGACCCGCTTTGTTTGCGTCATTCTGGAGAGTAATGCTGGTCGCTTATATGGTGCCTCCATGATAAAATAATCAACAAAATCCACGCATTGTATGGACTAATGCTAAATAGGCAAGTGCCAACGCGTTATCACACAATAAATATTTAAACTCTTAATTTGTTATTTTAATCATTCTATTAAGAATTAATACTTTATCTCTTCTTTAATTCATAAGGTAAAATTTAAGTACAGCTTATAGTAGGCTTCTTTTTGAGAAAACGAGCTTTAGACCAAAGAAGGAATTATCATGTCGTTGTGTCATCATAATGTTATTAAAATGCTACTGAACTTTTAAATCATAAGCTTCGTTAATTAATTATCTTTTACTCACGCAGTACAGACAGCCTATATTAATTTAAGTTGTACGGATTAAGATGTATACTAAGGATCTAAGATCTGTATCTGTGATTTGAAAATGTACTAATTAAAATCTGTAATAATTATCCTAAACTACAGTTTTATGCATTTTGAATAATACGAATGGAGACTTTTCGTAACAGAAGTCACATTTTATTATTGAAATTAGCTGCATTTGTGTGTTTGTTTGTGCTGTCCTAGATACTAACGTTAGCTGTCTATGTGGTGCTTCCATAATAATAACGATCAACAAAATTTGCAGCATTCCATAGACTAATGCATAATAGGCAAGTGCCCCAGCTTTATTAAAAAATAAATATTTAAACTCTTAACTTGTTACTTTAGTCATTCTATTTCGAATATCTCATCTCTTCTGTAAATTATAGTGGACTCTGAGTACTTCTTTTTATGAAAACAAGCTTTAGAACAAAGTACCTGTAAATATATTATAAAGGACATACTGTCTTTCAACCTAAAGTCTCTTCATCATAACAGCTTATTTTTTCACTCATTTTAAAGTAAAAAGTAGTTCTGTTTAGAATAAAAATGTGCATAATCGTTAATAAAAGGTCTTACTTTATAAAAAGTATTTGGTATTGTTGTATAAAGCAATACTTTAACCCTTTCGTGGGCCATTTATTTCTCACTTCATGTTTCTAAACTTTCAAAACAGAGCTGCTAATTTTATTCAATCGATCGAACAATGGATGACAGTGCAAAACCGAAGCGAGAATCAGTCTTTCCATCGTTTCAGTAACAAGACCAATATATTATGATGGGTTTTGCTCTTCCCACGGGTGTATTTTGTAAGATCGTGTAGGTGGGACGTAATCTTCCCACTGCCCACGAAAGGGTTAAAAAAACACAAAATGTATACACCATTTTAAAACATGTAAATCCACTTGGAAAATGGGGTCATAAGACAGCATGCAACTTCTTGTGCGGTTTTCATAAAAGCTAACTCTTGGATTAACTAATATTTTATTAGATTACAAAAGCTTTAAAATTAATAGAACTGTATTGTTACTATGCTATTTTTATGAGTTAATTTTTTTCTGTTCTATGTGTTTATAATATAATAAATTCGTTTATTATATAATAAATTTATTATAAGAAAATACAATAGCTTATATTGTACAATCAAAATATTTCTACTTTATTATTTTAATTTAAATATGTATTTAAATCTGCAGTTGTTTTCTAAAAAAATTTAAACATTAACCTTTTCAGAGGGGCTGGGACAGCTTATGTCCCGCACATGAATTAGTTCTTCAGAGAGCTCCTTTCTAAAGGGGAATTTTATAAAAAGTTTGTTACCCTTATGTGAATATAAAAATATTTTACGTTAAATAATAAATGAATGTTTAAAAGTTTTTATATTACTTCGATATATGCATTAAATTGATAAAAACTATAATTATTTCACAAAAACTGTATTTATAAGTTCATCAACTTATATACTGCGGCCTCCTTTATTACAGACTCTTTTAAATGCGGCCTCCCTGTATAGTTTCCCTGAATAGTTTCCCTGAACGATGGACAAATGGTTAGGGTGCTGGCCTGCGGAACCGGAGTTCGTGGGTTCTAATCCCATTATGGCATGGATGTTCGTAGCCGTTCGGAATCGGCTTTAAGCAGTAGGTCCCGGTCTCATTAGCCCTCGTGTTGCAAAAAGTAGACCGTAGCTCTCCAAAACCAAACCTAATAGTTTCTCTATCTCTTGAATAGCTTATTCCCCATAAACAAAAGAAGTCAGGAGTTTTCAGAAAACACTACGGAGCACTTTTTCATAACAATCCCTAAATAATTCCACGATCTTGAAGGCACACTACGTGCATAAATCATCTGATGTGCAAATGGCCAAACTACCTATAAGAATAGTTTTCTAGGTCTCTACAATATCGTTACAGATACAGATTTTATATTTATTTCTGTGTAATTAATTCTTCTATAAAAAAACAGGAAGTTTTTGGGGTGCATTATTAAAGACTCTAGTGACAACAAACTGACATTGAACTAAGCACTATAGAAATACCTTAATGCAGTAATCTTTTATACGCGTCTAAATCAACTTTATGATTATGTAAATAATTATTATATATTCAATTCGCCCTGTGTAACAGACAAATAGAATTTCCAAGACGGCTTATTGATAATCTTCTAAACATGAAAGCTTGCATCCGTTGACAAATCCTGTAATATTATATTTATTTAGAAATCTCTAATTCATGTTTAAAAGAATTTCATAAAGAAATAAATTATTTCTGTACACTTATTTTTTTTCGCATTACACATAGTCTATCTTTTCTCAGTCTTCTGTTTAACTAAAAATGTTAAGATATGTTTAATTTTACTTATGCATATTCATATATTGAACTAGGAAATAATTGAACAGAATTATTGCTCGTATTTTATTCTGAATATTTAGTTCTGTGGTATATGCATTGAACATATTTGGTAAAGTTGAAAGATACTTTTACATTCTAAAGATATGGGAAGAAAAAATATCCTTCTAAGTTTCCCCATACGATTTGATTAGAGTGATTATCAAAACAATGCACCCAATCGCTTTAAAATGTTAAATAAATGAAAATACGTTTGAAGGATATAATATTAATAAATTTAACTTAATATTATTTCAGAAAATTTTACTCAATCCACTGCTCTTGAAATCTCGGTGTAATTATGCAATTCTAGTACACTCTTATCCCCATTCCTCTATCATTATAATGGATAAAAGATGTTTTCGAAGCTTATTTATTTGTATGTATTATTACTTAAACTTACCTTTAAAATTACTTATAGAATCTAAAATAAAACTTAAATACAGTTTTATTACAGTTTTGTTTAAAAGAATGTTTTTTGAATTAAAAATATTTAGATTGAGAAATTTCTTAAAAGATTGCATTTATTAGGTTTTATAGGAGACCTACAAATTGGGAACTTTACTACATAACTAATAAATACATTATAATGATTTATTCTTTCCCTAAATCAATAATGTCCTAGTGAGGATTAAAAAAGAAGATTTTGGAGCGCTACGGTCTACTTTTTGTAACACGAGGGCTAATGAGACCAGGACCTACTGCTTAAAGCCGATTCCGAACGGCTACGAACATCCATGCCATGATGGAATTCGAACTCACGAACTCCAGTTCCGAAGGCCAGCACCCTAACCATTCGGCCATCGTTAGGCTTAAAAAAAAGAAGTATAGCAACAGTTCGAATAGAGCTCCTAAAACTGCAGGCTGAGGAATGAATCGATATTTTGTCTTACACTTCAAATCAAAACTAACATTTTTACCGCTTTTTAGGGCACACCGAGGTATATCATAATAATAATAGTATAGGGAGAATATTTAAATGTAATTAAATTATAATGACTATAAGGATACATCAATATTTAAAATATTAAAAACTTTTGCAGACTAATACATATACGCGAAATAAGCCAAAAGACTGCCAATTGACCTAGCATAGGCCTATAAATATGTGATTTACATTCTCCTTCTCAAAATTCCAAATACATAAAATAATATCAACGAAAATCTTTTCAAACCACTCATGAATTTTAAAATGCAACTCAAGCCTTAAAAATATAGCTTTTTAGGGCACACCAAGGTATATAATAATAATAATAATAGCATAGCGAGAGTAGTTAAATATAATTAAATTATAATGACTATAAGGATACATGAATATTTAAAATATTAAAGACTTTTGCAGACTAATACATATGCGCGAACTAATCCAAAAGACTGCCAATTGACCTAGCATAGGCCTATAAATATGTGATTCGCATTCTCCTTCTCAAAATTCCAAATACATAAAATAATATCAACGAAAATCTTTTCAAACCACTTATGAATTTCAGAATGCAACTCAAGCCTTAAAAATATAGTTTATTTTTTTAATACACTGCAAAGTTCAGCTCTTATGCCAAGAGCCCATCCATCTCGCCGGCAATTTATAATCCATTTTCTTTTCCTACTTTCGTCTGCAGGAAATCTGAACATTCGAAAATTATTTCTGGAATTCCTTAGAGCAATCGATAGCTAAACAACTTCTCACGACTTATAGATAAAGATATATATCAGTATATTTATCTATAAATTATTTCATTTTTTGAGAATAGTTAATTACTATGAAATTCTAGTCACAACGTTTATAGTTAAATTTTTACAATATTGAGGACTTCTGTAGACTAGTATGCATTAGCGAAATAGGCCGAAATTTTGGTAAGAGACCTAGCACATTTTTTAAACATGCGTTTCACATTCTTTTTTACAAAATTCTAAAGATATAAAAGAAAATCAATGAAAATATTTTCAAATATTTTATGAGCATCATAATACAACTCAAGCCTTAAAATATACTTCATTTTTAATACACTGCAAAGTTCAGCTATTATGCCAAGAACTCATCCATCTCGCAGACAAATCCTCAATTTTTATAATATTGAGGACTTCTGTAGACTAGTATGCATTAGTGAAATAAGCAAAAATTTGGTGAGACCTAGCACATTTTTTAAATATACGTTTCACATTATCTTTTACAAAATTCTAAAGATATAAAAGAAAAAAAGAACTTTTAATTTAGTACTTTTACGATATTATATAAACTAGCTGTTATAAATTTTATATTGTTATAATAAAAACTTTTTTCTATTATCACATTATTCCGGAGAAATAAAATATTGAAACATAGTTGCTCTGAAAGTGCGTTTTTCCCGTATAATTTTTTTACACGTCGGAAATTTTTATAAGTTGGAATGAAAGTGAAATCATAAGTAAAAATCTATTTTTAAAATAAAAGATTAAATTTAACAATTTGTTTACGAATAAAATCTATATAAATTAAAAATTATAATTTAAATTCAACTTCCAGTTTTTCAATAAAAAAATTGTCATAACTTCTATTTCATAGATAGTAAACACAAAAGAAATGTTTCGGAAAGCTAACATTTTGGTTTCTTAAATGAATAAGTAAAAGAAATTTCTCCTTTTTCACCAAAATCCGTCATTTAAACTAGTCAGATATTTTTTTATAGGCTGGCTTGTAATAGGAATCGATATTGCAGAAATAATGTACATAATTTTCTGTTCCAATGAGTAATATCAATAAAATATGTCATACCAAGCTAAAATTAAAAGCAAAAATCAAAACATTTGGTATGCTGTTGGTTAAAGCTATAGGTTAATCAACGTATCAATTGAAAATAAAAAATTAAAAAATTGTTGTGTCAGAATTTATTGGTTAGATAACGATACATAATAATAGATAAATATATTCTAACTAAATACAAAATAAGTAATCTTAAGGGTTCAGAGTACTCTTCGAGACTTAAAATTATGATTATAACAATTTTTTAATTCAACATAAAATTAAAGATTCTGTTCCTTTAGAATACAATTTTTAAAGGTTCTTTAATTATTTTAAAATATTAAAGAAATAATTTAGTTTTTTCATTTTAAGTAGTATTTTTATAACTCTAAAATATACACCATATTAAGGAAAGGAAAAATCAATTCCTCGCAATATAACTTTTCAAATATGTATAATAGAAACTACCTTTTTATATTAAATTGAAGTAAAATAAATATTTTATTCTGTAATACAAAACTTCAGAGGCATTTTACAATAAAAAATTGAAAAAAAGCTTTTAAAGAAAAATTTTAAATAAAATAAACCTTTATCATGATATAAAATGAAATAAACTGATTGTACCAAAGTGATTCAGGTTCCCAGAATAAAAATGGTAATTAGTTTCTATTGGATATAAAAAACTAATTTCTAATCAAAAAATTCCGAAAGTAATTTTTGTGGGAAAGAGTATTTTTGTTTTTTTTTACTTGGTTTACCTATTTTATGTTTTGAAAAGTATATTGCTTCATATAATAGATAAAAATAGTTTTTATAAAGTTTGATAGGCCCTTATAGATAATCTAGAAAAATGTTATTCTAAACATAAAAGAATTTTTATTTTTTATTAAAATATTTATTTATTTTACATTAAAATCAAAAATATGCTGTTTTAATGAACACTTTTCAGATCGAATGATACTATATCCTTTAAATTCTAAAAAAGAGAACCCATGATCTCAAGAAAATTCTACCGAAATAATATGTAGCGAGTTGTATTTCTGGGTTTAAATGCAATCCTTCATTTTATCTATGTAAATATTAATAGAGGGTAGTAAACATTCTTTTGTTTTATTACTTCTTTAGAACTATTCCTACATACAGAAATCTATTTACAACGATGAAAATTTTTCTTCAGTGCCACCTATCTTTATCTTATAATTTAAAGTCAACATCTAAAATGCAAGATAAACATGGAACATATGTAAAAAATTTTGAGTTATCTTTCCGCCTTAAAGATATATTGTTTTGTTATTCAAAGCACAGCTGTTTCTTCTGTGTATAAGAATATGGAAACCTAACTGCATATCTTTTTAATCCTTAATGTATCATTTTTTACTTTATTTGAAAGACAAATTCCTCATAAATTTTAGTTAAATAGTATGAATAAGTTTTAAAATAAAACATGTTACTTTTATTATCTTTATACAAAAGAAAAATATTAATCTTTTTCTCTTCTATTATACGACTTTCCAATTGGTTTTCTCATTTAAAAAACTGCACTTATAAATAGCATAGAAAGTATAGATTAAAATCAAATTTACTGATAACATTAAACTTCAATATTGTACAAAGTGAAGAATTTTTCTATCCTACATATAAATAAATATGTATGTGCGTGTGTGTACATATATATATGTATGTATGTATGTATATATATATATATGAGTGTGTGTATATACATATATATATATATATGTGTGTGTGTATATATATATATATATATATATATGCATATATATAAATAGACAAGTAGACAGATAGATAGATAGAAAGATAAGTAGACAGGTAGATGGAAAGATTATCTTACATTTACCTGTTATAGTCAATTTTTACAACGTGAAGGTTAAATAGACTAATAATTAAAACCGATTAATAACGATACTGTGTCAACATTGGGGTTTCAACCCACGACCTCAAAATAACACAACACTATCTAATCGTTCATCTTCCTAATCTGTGTGTGTGCTTGTATCTAATTATATATATATATATATATATATATATATATATATATATATATATATATATATATATATATATATATATATATATATATATATAAGCGTGTGTGTGTGTGTAATATATCAAAATTATTTAACTTTAATATTTCCTTAAAAACCTCCTCTCTCCCATTCTAATTCCTTAAAATCTTTTTCCCAGCCTCTAAATGTCTTAATCAAAGGAGCGTTCTCGACTTAAAATTCTTTTGATCCATTTCCCAAAGCTTTCTATCCTATAGATATAAATTTTCTGTCTATTCAACACGTTTCCCAGCTGTCGCCAGCAAATGACTCCGCGTTTTTCTGATCTTACACTTAAATTCGCTGAGTAAGTGGAAAAATTCTTTCTGTCTTCGCTCTTGTGTTCGCCTCTGTTCGAACAGAGGGATTTTTGTGTCTTTCCTTTGTCTGTCGTTGACTCATAAAGATGTGCATTTTAACAGCTCTGAAATAAAGTTTTAATTCGACTTGTGCCGCTCTCTTCAATGTCGGCCGGCTGCATTTTTATTACTGCTAGCTGTTTAGCTTTCTCCTTACACAGTAGCTCGGGCAAGTAAAAACAATAGGGACTACTTGTGGCCTGGGGAAATTATTTATTACATATATATATATATATATGTGTGTGTGTGTGTGTGTGTGTGTGTGTGTGTGTATATATATATATATATACATGTGTGTTAGTTTGTGTATGTAAGTGTGTGTAAGTGTGTGTAAGTGTGTGTAAGTTTTAATTATTACTAAGAAATAACCTAAATATCTCGATAAAATTGGTTTGCATATTAACTTAGAATTGCATACTTTAAATTGTAATAAATAATTTGATTTCTTTGACTTCAGGAAGCCTTGGGCCATAGTAACCTGCGGTAGGAAGAAGATAGAGGTTCTCAATGTCATTATACGAGAATGTATTTCAAAAGGTCGAGAAACGCATGGAGAAATATATAAGACTCCAAATCATGAATATGTAACTTAGTCTTAATAAGAAATAAAAAGTAAGATAAAAAGAAAAATAAATAATAAGTTTCCACCTTGATTGTTTTTAAGCATAACTAAAATTGTTTGATGCCTCGAGAGTGGAGTGTGTATTGAAACTTTTCATTTGATAACAACTTCCATATTTCGAGTGTCAGTTTTAAAAATTGAATGATAAATATCTTGTAGAAACAATTGCTAAAGGAAAAGTAAAGGATTGCTAAAGGAATTTCTAAATAAAAGGAAAGAACACATTCAAAAAGAATTTTCACCCTCATTGCGTCTTGGGATTCTGCTTTACACTAGTTACTTCAAACTGATCTTACAGAAAAAAAACCTTCAGTATGAACACGCATAAACTTTGAAAATTTTAGTTTGAGAAAAAATGTTGTGAGAACTTAAACACATTATTAATTCATTACAGGACGTACTTGAAAAACATTAACCATCTAGGGGACTTTTTGATCCTATTTTTTAAGAAAAATAGTATAAAACAGTGGCATCCTCAAGCCCCATGAACCAATACACTCGAAAAAAAATGTTCATAAATTATTAATTTTTAAAATAAAGATAACGCCTCTTCTTACGCACTTGTATGATATGTTGAAAGATCTATTATAATTTTGTCAAATTATATATTATAATTTTACTCACATGTATTATATTATAACTAGGCAAAATACTAGTTACGTGAAAAAATTATCAACCTGTCGCGCTTTCATCTTAAACTCCAAGCATAAATTAAGTCTATATACGCCAGTAGTGTATAACCATTCTAAGTGGAAAAATACCAATTTTCCTTAAATATCTCATTTAATCTTAAGCAGCACAAAAAATGACTTTTTGTAAAATGTTCCTAGTAAAAATATTGACCCTTTAAGGCGACAGTAGATTTCAAATAAGCGATATACAACCAAAAATTTGATATTCTTATCACAATGAGTTATGAAATATAATTAAAGGTTGTTTAATATATATCCTCCTAAAATGAATATAATTATTATCACTAAATACTACTAACAATACTTTTAGATGTTTTTTAATCAAAACATTTTGTGTTTTCTGAATATACTAAATATTTCAGGTGCATTTCTAACTGGCATGTCTCTTTGAAATTTAACAGTTATATACCTTGTAGTATATATAACAAACGTTAGTTGGAAAACGTTAGTCGGTTATGTGAAAAGAAGTGCTCATAGAGCATTTTCAATAAGTCTCGTTCTCAAACAATTAAGCTTCAATGATAATTAATAATAAATTTTCTAATTTTAACTACATTTACGTAAATATATTCCAGATAACATATTATATTTTCAATCAAATTAGTTCAAAACATAAAAGTTAAATTTAAGAGTTAACGATAAAAACTTAATTCAAGGTAGTCTTAAGTGGACATAGTACCTACTATGAAAATTTTTCTAACATCTTTTTAGTAATTTATCATAAAATAAAAATTTTCTCTTAGAATGAATTTTCACAAGTTGTTTTTAACAGCACAATAGCTTTTAGAAAATTAGTCAGTTTTGGTATTTCACATAGTATATTTTTTAAATGACGTAAGAAATACATACCAAATTAAAAATATAAGTTACATTTACTTACTCGCATGATAAATATATGTATTAGAAACTAAATTTTTATATCAAAATAAAATAATAATTAAATTTTATTCTTTAAACTGAAACTTTAATGGCGTACGATGTTTAAATATTTAAAAAACTGTTGAGGCTTTGAGAATTCGAAAATTCGAAACAAATTAGTATATATATTGTTATAAAAGAAGATATATTGCACGTATGAATACACTTTTAATTTACAGAATAAAAGTGAGAATTAACTTCTATTTGATTTAAAAAATTATCATTTTACTTACAAGGAGATTTCTATTGTTTTCTCCTTGTATTTTTTGTTTTTAAATGTATTACTTCAGATAACAAAATTAATATTTTTTATAAAGTTAAACACTCATTCATGATCTAGGAAAAGATTTATTCTAAACAGAGCAGAACACTTTATTTTTACGGTGAATTAAAAATTGGCTGTTGTAATAAACACTTTTCAGTTCGAAAGGCACTCTCTAAAGGCATAAAAGGAAAAATAGCATTTCAACCATACGACCTCAACAGAATTGTCTTGAAATGTTACGGTGTTCTGTTTGAAAATTGATTCCATATTGTCAGTAGCTGTTCAGCCAGTAGATTTTCCTCGTATGCGCCTACTAAAATTGTCGTTCACCACCTGAGAATCCTGTATTAACTCACTTCTGCTTTCCGCCCCAAATATAGTGTTGGGTTGCTTTCCCAGCTATTTTAGTGCAAAAGTCAACCGTGAAGCCGTCCTCACATTTTTCTTTTGTAGTAACCCAATAACTGAATAAAAGAAGATAGATATTTGAAGAAAATTTCATGAGTAGTTGTGTGTTATGAATAGAAGGATTTCTTAGTGCACAATCCATGTCAGGACAGGAGTTGTATCTTCTTACAAAGAATTGTAAAAGCAAAACTTTTTTTTCTGGAAAACTTCAATGGAAGCCTTTTTCCAAGCTATTCACGCGTACTTCTTTTAAAGTCAACAGCTACTCCAGTCTGATAAAACCTCAAATAACAAAAGCAATTCAGCATTGTCTAAAAAAATTCTACTTACACAAATAGTTAAATATTCTTACATATAGATTTTTTATAACCAGTTTGGAATAACTGTGATAAAACTACAGTGCTAAAATATAATTGAAAAGTAGTTAATCATCACCTGGCGTTAACCGACTATTATGACATTTGATGTTAATCATTGTTGGTCTAATGTAATAAATATCATAATTAACAATGTTTTGCTCTATTTATTCCATTTATGTCACTTCTTAAAGATTATTTACGTATTATAAGAATATTCTTGTTACGGAAAAGTATGAATAGCAGGAGCCACATTTGAAAACGTCATTGGACATTAATCACGTGGAATCAAAGCATTTAAAATTAATAGCAAGAGCTAATTAGGTTTATCGATGAGTTATTTATTTTGTAAAAAAGAATAAATTTACTTCCTCATTCTGAAATATTTTTAATGCTGCTATGAGGATTCATGTCAGGTAATTTTATAGGTAAAGCTAGCTCGATTACTTTTAACATATAATTACAATTTTTTATGTATATCTTATTTAATATAAAACTTTTAACTCGAAAGACGAGGTACTTTTAAAAATATACCTGTAAACTTGTCACTGTAGAAAAATGAGTGCAGAAAATAAATATAACGAATATTTTGTATTATTATTATTTGGCATTGTTAAAGTTGTTTTAGCTCTGATTATTCTTTTGATTGATAGGTAAGTGTAAAGATTTCCAGGAAAACTATTTAAGGATTAAAATATTGCATAATATTATAACATTAAACATTATAGGTATGTTTACTTTCAGTTTACTGATTATACACCTATTTCACGAGTAAATAACTCCAAGAAATTCGAGAGTTGTGAGTTAATATATTGCTGTTTAAGATGTTATTAAATGTTACTCTTATAGATGTTATATTTTAATCTACATTTGCTGATTATATTAGTAACTCTTAGGCGCATGTAAGTAATTCCAATAAATTTTCGTGAAATAAATTCAGTTTTATAACTTTGGGGGAAAATAATTCAAATACTTCTCTGGAAATAGTTGTCACCCCGAAATGTTTTCCTGTCATTCGAAAAAATTTAACTTTCTTGATCTGATTTGAAACTCCCTAAATTTATTGATGGGGAATTTTTAAGGTCTATTGCACATTTTGCGAGTAAATGAACTTTGGAAAGGTTTAACCGTGTATATATCGAATAAAATGTAAACGCGAGTCACTTTTAAATCATTTTTAAATCCCATCCTAATACATATCAAAGTTTTGGAATTCAATTATAGACGATCTACGCCCGTTAATATACTCCAATTCCAAACAAAACATACATCGGTCTCCAGTTTTTTTTTTCCCTTTCTTGTCTCAAGGCGATGATATTTGCGAAATAACAACCTTTGCAATGCCAGGGGGTATTGGATAAAATGGCAGGAAATATGTAATACTCCCGGGAAAATATAAAAAAAAGCAAAGGAGCAGGGGAAAAGTGGTCGGAAATCCATTTCTTTGCGACCAATGGAATCAATTTAAGAAACTGGGATCTGAGAAAACCGCTAGAGGGTGCTGAGATTGATCAAAATGCTTTCAAGCCGGAGTGCACGTGGGGTGAACCACTTCGGACATGATTTCTTCTTTTTACCGACCAATCGAAAATCGAGTTGGAGTTCGAAAACGTTCTCCTAACCTATTCCTGGTAAAAGGGGCCCTGTTTAGTTTTCCAGCCTCTAGTTAGAAGGTTATTTATAGCTGTCATAATTCTATTCGCGGTAAGTTAGAGAAGAATTGTGGTGACCGGAGCCTTATCTGTGATGTCCGAAACTTCAATTTTTGATTCAGTAAAAGTAGAATGATATAATTTACTACACAACAAAATCACTTATCAATTTTTTATCTTTTTAAAAAGTCCACGTTTTCAGTAAAGTTACTTACTGACTTCATGAGAATAATATGATTACCAACTCAATCCCAATACTGTATGACACTTAATACGTAAATTCTGATATAGCGTAATTCACTGTTAAAAATGTAAAAACCTCACATGTCAGAAGTACAGATTTCTCATTCAGTACTACTGTCTATGTTCGAAGTGGATAGAATATAATAAGACTTCCTTTCTCGAATTGTAGCCATATGATGGCCGAAAATATAGAACGTTGTTGACATTCGATATCCACACGTTCGAATCAAGTCCAGAAGTTCGAGTCCACATCTTCGAATCCCATTGTTGGTATAAAGACTGTGGAGTTTCGAAATAGGATTTAAGCATTAAGTATCTGTCTAATCACCCTCGAATATGAACAGCTATCAAAAACTGTGGATTCAAATACCATGCTAGTATGAACCTGTTGGCCGTTCAAAATTAACTTTCAGCTGCGTAGTCAGTTTTTTTTTATTTATTTTTTTAATTTTTTCTTAGTAAAAGAGTTTACTATAAATCTTTCACTAAATCAACTACACCTATCCCAAAGTGGAATAATAAATACTCAAAGTCTCAACGTACATTTTTAGTCCTATTTGGGGAGATAAGTTTCGTATAGAAAAGAAAAAGTAGGCCATGTCAAATGGGATTCCATATAAGGGAATAATTTCAGTGATAAAGGCCTAAAACTAAGTAGCATGCTGATAATTTAGAACAGAGGTTCAAAACTATTTTAACCCACTATCCCCTTTCAGGAAAAAAAATTAATTCCCACCTTTCTTCAAATAAAAAGCTCACCTGATTCTTGTTCTTGAAATCAGTGGATGTGGTAAACCATAAGTTCCGGCTTTTAGACTCCTATCCCATTTTTTTTTCAAACAGGTAATGTCCCTTAATTTCGCTTTGGACCAAAACAGACCCTATATTAGGTCTTTTTTAAAATGATACCAATAAATTAGTGAAATATACTCTATTATGTATTGAAAAACAAGAGTTTCATAAATTACTTTTTTAAAAGTCATGAACAATATTGGTGTATACCTCAAGAGTTATAGTATATTATTAAAAAAATATTTATTTTTAGAGAGAGGGCTAAGCTTGGTTTGTTGACAGTAACATTTGATGCAGTACTTGTCATCAGCAAATATTAAATCACAACTTTTCATTGCTAGCACAAACGCTTAGAACTAATTATGTGCCACGGTAGCGCAGTTTGCTTCTAACCGGGGGGTTGTGGCCTTGTCAAAAGTCCGTCGTGTTCATGGCAAATGGGGCACGCAAAATAGGTTCATGGACATAATGTCCTCAAAGTTCAAACTATCTGAATGTGTCATTCATCAAATAAAACGTTTTGGAGAACTTTCGGTAAGCCTTATAAGTAATGTGTAAAAATTAAATTGAATTAAATATGCTTCTCAAAAATAGAACATTAAGAGTACACTAAAGTAAAAAAGTCACCGAAAACTGTCACGAAGTATTTCTTTGTATTATTGAAGATAATTGTTCCGGTTTTGAAAAAGATACGATTTGGAATTCTACGAACAGTTTTTCCTAATTAGACAGGTACAAACTACTTAAACGGGATGCAAACACCCCTGCCATGAGTGATATTCTAATCAACTCACTCTGGTACCAAAATGTAGTGCCCTACCTAGTCTACCATTGTCCAGCATACCGTAACATCTGTCTGCCTTGTTAGCTCTTACTTCCTCAAACACGATGTATAGAAGAAATACACTGTTCAAAACAAAGGATCTGGAGGTTGTAAGTGAATCTTGAGCCTTGGGAATTGTTGGGATGATTGAGAACAGTTTGCATTTAAGACTCTCTACTTCGATTTTCAACATAACAAATTTCGCTTATACCACTATTTTATATAAGACTTATATTATCCTTTAATTGTTTTGTGTGGTCTTCCATCGTCATAGAATGTAACCTGAAAACAGTGATGAATATGGATATTTTATAAATACTCAAAACCCTTTTATTAATTGTTTGAGAAAGTATGCCTCTGTTTTACAGTGCACATTTGGGTCGGCTCAAAAGCAGAACGGGTTAGATGAATGGATTTTGAATATGTTTATATGTGTGTGTCTGAACAGGATAATTCAAAATTCAAGAAAATAGGCAGAACATATGAAATTTGGTTGCTTATGCATGTGTGCGCATGTACGTGTATGTATGTCAGAGTGTGTGCTGTATTAATCAAAACGCAACAACCTTAAATTTGATTATATTTGGTGAGTGGGGGTAGTTGATGGGTGTCTCCACATATGAACAGGATAAATCAAACGAGCAATAAGCTGGATAGATGATTTGGTTTGGTTTGGTTTGGAGCACTACGGTCTAAGTTTTTGCAAAACCAGTTAGAGGAAATTTTAAACATGTGTATTCCCGAGTATGAATACGATTGATCAAAATATAAAGGGGTAGATTAATTAAATTTAGTAAATAGTACTTTAGTATTACTCCAAAGTAATAGATCTGTATTATATTTTGAAGACAAATGATCAGTTAGAAAAAGTAGAATAGAACTTTTTTTTCTGGGAAATATATATCAATTCAAGTTAAGTGGAAAGGTTAGAGAAATTTTTAAATAAACTCCAAAAGGCACCAAATATTGAGAATATGATGTTTTAAAACTATTTATTGGGATATTAAAGTAAGGAAACCTGATGTACCTTTGTCGTACGATGCTTTCTATGGTATCTGCAGAAATTTTTCATGTTTTTTTTTTCAAGAATATAGACTTGTTTCTTGCTAACAGAGTGTACGAGTCCGTGACAAATAAGGAAGTTTTCTATATCAGTATAGTTATACTGCACTTTAAGAAACTGCATCTCATAAAGTATTTTTATTTTTCGAGTTTTTTCCTCAGATGAACTCGATCATGTTTTAACTACCAATGATTTTTGATAGTAAATCAGGTCCTATATACAAACACCTTCCTTCATAGTCATTTACTTTACATCTAAATGAGTGTAAATAACAAATGTTTGGGCAGTCCTAAGATATTATACCTAAGATCGGCTTCTTTCTTTTATCATTTTCTTAGGTCCCAGATACCATAAATCACGCGTTAAACTTTTTTAATCTCTTTTTAATGATAAATAAAATAATCTGTCAAAAATTTGAATTTTTAGACCAATATTTTTTATTGTTCCCATTTCATAAACATCATGTCTCGGGGCACATTCAGCGTAAAATAATCATATACGGGGTGAATAGTAAAGTCTTCGTGAAAATTGAATTTATCCTAAAATGCTTCACTCTTCTGTGACAAAAATTGGTTGAGATATTTAAATTCAAAGTTTGCAAAATATTTTTTTTCTTTTTTAGGGGATTGGTCAATAGGTTAATTGCGGTAATTAAAGGTTGAAATCGTGTTTTAACGACCATTTTACGGCAAAAGAGGAGGTGGGATTAAGAGCTTATTTTACTGGAAAATACAATGTATAGCCCCTTTATTATGGATATACACACCCCATTTTTAATTCGGAAACCCTTCCCCTTACGCTTTAAAAGGTATGTTGCAACCAGGTTTCATATTCCGATTTCTGGAATTAATCTGTTTAACGAGTCATGACAGAAGAAAAAAATCTTAAAATTTTGGATTTAAATATATCTGTCGATTTTTGTCACAAAGAAGTGGAACTTTTTGTTTTACGGTTCTTAAGATGAGTTTCAGTTTTTATTAAATCTAATGATAAAGAATGGGAAAGCGTAGAAAAATTCAATTTTTGTAATTTTCTCAAAATTTTATTTTTTAATTTAAAAATACTATAAAAGGAATGCTTATCTGATTTGAAACATTTATTTTAATTGGAAATATATGTCTACGATAAGAAGAGAGGAGAAAAAGGCTGATCGAGGACTTTAGTACTCTATATTATAATTTTTTATACTATAAGGAAATTAATTTCTGTGCATATTGCAGTAATTTTTTCGGATTGTAACTAAATATCCTTAAGTGTCTTAATCCACCGTTAGTTACGAGACAAGTATCTATATATTTAAAATTTAAAAACAAAAAAAATGCATTAGTCCAAAGTATACAGTGGCGTTGTACTTTGTTCCTATATAAACCTTAAATGAAAATTGCTCAAAAATAAAAGACTAGTTAACATAAAAATTAAAAAAAAACTACAAGCACTCACTAACAACATGCGGTATCAAAATAAAGCATAAAATAATTTTCTGTGGGAAATGGAAGAAAAATGCTACAAAACTTAAAAATAGATTTAAGGTACGATAGATTACCCTATATTATTAAATAACAGTTGTCAAAATTTTTACTTTATAATCCCCACTCTTATATGGGTCTATACGAATAAGTTTGGAAAACACTTGTCATTTTATGTTATATAAAGTGGCATTAAACATATCACTCTTTTAAACACAATAATCGTTTAAACTCCACATTGTATAAACTTTGGATTAGAACTGTTCTAAACATAATATGGCATTTCTTTTCTAACATGTTAAGTAGACATATGCTCTGCATGTAAATATCAAATGAAATACATCTCGTCATTCAAACTCAAATTGCTTTCATCCATTTCTTTTGGGTAGTTACATTTTAGCAGGTAGGAACTAAATAGAAAAGTATTGCCCTTTATACCAATATATCCCATTAAAGGAGACATGTTAAAAGACCCACTTTTTTAACACTGTAAAGGAGAAATGTGCTCTACATGTGAATATCAAATGAAATACATCTCGTCATTCAATTTAAGTTGATTTTCATCCATTTCCTTTTGGTAATTAAATTCGAGCAGCATGAAACAAATATAAAAACCCATATTGCATTTTATACCAATATAAACTTATATTTCAAATAACACTTTATTTCAAAAACTGATTCTATTTCATAGTAAATATTGTTATTGACATGACATATCGTTGAACATTATTTATACATTTTTAAATTAAAATTTACCTAACATTTATAAAATGGCAAAATATTAATTGAAGCAATAAGTAGTTAAAATTATGATAATCACGTTGAGTCTTAAAGGTACTTTATTTGTATATATGTTCATAAAATCCAAGATCATAAAAGGAATTATGCTTGAAAATTGTGATTGTGAATTATGAATACCGAGGAGATGAAACGAAGTATAAAAACTAATTTACACTAAAAACAAAATGTTTGGTTTGGAGCGCTACGGCCTACTGTTTTGCACACGAGGGCTAATGAGACTGGGAGCTACAGTTTAACGCCGATTAAGAACGGCTACAAACATCCATGCCAGAAGCGGGATTCGAACCCGCGAACTCCGGTTCCGAAGAGCAGCGCTCTACCATTCGGCCATAGTTCGGCACAAAATGTTTGGAAAACAGTTATTTTTCAAGGTAGATATAGAAACATTTTACACAGAGCTTTTTTTTTTTTCGAAAATTATAAATTGGAAAACTACATACTTAAATGAATGAAAATCAGTCTTATAGGTGTTCTTTTTGTACTCATGTTTCTAAAATCCAAGCTCGTGCACAGAAGTATAATTGAAAAATGTGTGACTACGAATTATTAAGGTCGATGAGATGAAACAGTACCTGAGAAATAATTTATACTAAAAGGAAAAAAGTTATTTTTCAAGGTAGATATAAAAACGTTGAAACCATTTGGTTTGTTTTTATATTTTTTGGCACCTCGATGGTCTGCAAAATTATAAACTGGGGTACTACATTCTTAAAAGATGAAAATCACTTTGAGTGCTAAAGGCATTCTGTTTGCATTCATGTATATATAACGCAAGCTTCTGATAAAAGAACTGTGCATGAAAAATGTCTGATTATGAATTATAAAGGTCGAGGAAATGAAGCAATGCCTGAGAAATAATTACACTAAAATCAAGTAATTTGGAAAACAAACAGTTGTTTGTCAAGATAGGTATAAAAGCGTTTAACCCGGAACGTTTGTGTTTATTTTTCCTGTCACCTCGATGGTCAGCAAAAAGAAATGAAAATTAGAGCAGGACAGCAGCAAAAGACTGGTTTCGCCCCGGGACCTTGAACTTGAAAACGAGGTCAGAAATGAACCTCTCGGCCGTCAGAACACAATGTCTGTGCTCTTCGCGCTCATGTTTCTCTGGAGGTGCGTGGAGGGATACCCCCAAGGCTTCCTAAATGATGCCTGTGATATGCTCAACCCTATCAGAAGCCATACACTCGGGAGCCAAGTAAACGAGGCTCCCTATGTATTGCTACAGACAGCAGTATCCTATAAGCCCGGACAAGTCATAAACGGTAAGGAAGATTCTGCCATTCAATCCCTCATTATCATACTCGTAGTTAATATTATGGCTGAAGAAATCGAAACCTGTATATTTTATAAACTGAACTTAATAGATTTGTCGGCAAGCGAACGTCGCTCAGAGATTTTTTACAAATTACTTGAAAAAATATAATTTTTAAGCTCATTAAAATTTTCTAACGTAATGTTAAAATCTTATATAGAAAATGAGCACGGTGCAACTTCATAGCATTAGTTAGTTATTAAATGAAACATGCTCTCATCTATTCTTATTTGTATTTCATTTTCTTGAATATTATGAGTGGTATTTTACTTTTCTAGTCTATATTATACTGCTTAACACACATGCATAGATTCCAACATTTAATTTTAAAATCAGTACAGTTTTACCGGCATGCAATTTTAACACGTTAACAAATTATGTGTGCACACACATAGCATATTCCTGAATGCTATGAAGATCTTAAAATTATTAAAACATATACACACATATATATATATACATATATATACATATATATATATACATACACACACACACACATATATATATATATATATATATATATATATATATGCAGCTTACTTCCTAAACATGATGCTAAGTGATAAACAGTGCAACTAACAGTTTTGCGAATCCCTAATCTGGAAGTACAGGAAGAAAGTATTTATTAAATGAATAATAAATAGAAAATCACCACATATAAGTTATTTTATATGCTTACCATAAGAAATTTTTTCTTTGCATTTCACGTAAATGTGAAAAATCGTACCTATCTTAAAACACTCTTACAATAGTACAATCATCTATAAATATGCACACTGTACGGAAGAAATCATGCCAGTTAAGAGCTATGCATACATATTGGCTCATAAGATTTTACGATTGAATGGTATATTTCTTCTATATTCGTAAGATATTGAAATATGTAAAATATATACTAATCAATCATATTGTTTTGAAAATAAGTCAAGCTCATTTCATTCAAATAAGGATTTTGCGTTTATTTTGTTGGTGTCTTCGAATGCGGGAATACTTTTATATTTAAAAACAGTATTATAGAGGCTTGGTATGATTAAAAGCTTATGACTTTTTGGTAAGTAGTTTTAAAATCTGTTATTTATTGAAAATACGTATATATTTATTTTCAGGTGTTTCTATAGTTAGTAAACAAGGATATTCTGTTTTTAATTTGTTACTCTTTTGAGTATCAGTAGATTCCTTCAATAAGTACCTGGTAACTATCTCAGAAAATAAAGATATATTACAAATATATTACACATTTTTTACAAATACTCCCTATTTTTTCATTTTCTGCCCCATTATCACCAAGAGTTATTATAAAACATATTTTCTAAATTTATATTCACTGTTTTTACTATTTTTTACAATAGTTTTTTCATTATTTTCCTGCTATATGTCTCTAAATACATAGCGTAAATGATACTGTAAAAATTAATTTAAAAACTCATAAAATTAATTAAAAGTTGTTTTAGTAAAAGAAATCATGCATATATAAATACGTGTGTGTGTATTTGTGTATTTATCCGTATATACAAATATATACACAAGAGAAATTATGCATATATTTATATGTGTTGTGTGTTTGTATGAGTTCGTGTTTTGTGTATGTATGTTATGTGTATAAAAATACATACGCATACACAACTATATATAGATAAATAGGTAAAATTTATTTCCATGAATGCAATGTCTCCTAATATAAGCTATATACGAAGATTTTTTACATATAATTTACGGGAAACAACAATAATTTATGAAATTTCCGATACTGCTTCTTAAAATATTATAAATATTCATGCTGTTTGAAAACAAATCAATATACTGTCATAAGATTTTTACTGCTACTATTACTAAATTTTACTTATGTTTTTGTTTCTAAAAATTAATTTTCTTTACTTTTAATGGAATTCACGCTGATTAAAATTGTGTTCAGAAAAGCATTGACATTCCTAAAACTTTGCTAAATATTATTTCCTATGTTAGAAATTTTTGCTATAACCATCAAGCCCAGAATTAACTTTCTTTTATAGCAGAGATTTTAACCAACCCCTGGTGAGTGCTAGTGTAATTTACTAATCGATAAATGAGTCGATTTCGAAAAGAATCAAGAATAGTAGATTGTAATTATTGGAGATAGCAATCAAGTGGATGGACGGACATCATTATCATCGAAAGACTTCAAAAAGCCAATTAATTTAACTTAGCAATCATCAGCATTCGAAAACCAGTATTTCTATAACGTAAATTTCTATCGTATGTTGCTATTAATGAGACCAACTAGCTTCTTAAGGACTGATAACAGTTTATAAAATTGCACGCGCAGGTATATTCATTACTAAAGGGAACCTAGATTTCTTTTAAAGTTTGCAGATTAATTTCTAGAATAAAACTTCTTATTTGAAAATTCTGTAGAGTAAAGAGATGAAGTCTTCCGCATCATTAAAAAGTTTTTAAATTAGTTTTAAATGTTCTTAAAATTAAGTTTTAAATTCTTCCGCCTACATTATACTAAAGTTCATACTTCATAAACTTCGATGAAATGGGAGCTTTGGTCTTGATTTCTAAAGAATGTCAGGGTATGTTTGTGCTGTCCTTTTATAGGTAATAATTGTTTTTAACTATTTAGTTAAATTAAGAAATTCTTTTAAATTCACAAATTCAAGTATTTTTATGGTATTCATAAAGAATTTCTTTTCATTTATATTATATTGTTACAATTTCGAATTTAATCTTAAAAGTTACGCTTGATATTATAACAGTAGTGATAATGTTACTAAAAGTAAAACTTTCTTATTGCTAGTTGAATAAATTTCTTATTTAAGAATTTGATTTCTTTGCATCACATATATTCTCACAATTCTGTATAAAAATATTTTTCCATTTAAAACATTCTGTTTTTTACTTTATCTTTCAAATTTTCCAATTTTTAAGTTCTTTTATATCCAAAGTTCTCTTCTATTTTTCAAGAAAGTTACCTAGCTTTTTCTTTATGTCTAAAAGTTTACAATATATGTTATTTTTATTATCTTTAAGTTGTATTTAATTCTCAACCAAAAAAGTAGATTAAAAAAATCGTTTCGATAACTCAATCTAGCAATTTCAGTTTAAAATGTTGAGAATTTTTTAGGGAATGTTTAACAATTAGAATGATTTATCGCATAGAAGAAATGCGATACTTAAAAAAAATTAAATGCATATTTAAAAAACAAACAAAATCCCCTTAATATTCGGAATTTCACAGCTCTTTTATAAATAAACAATCAGCTTCCTGACAAAAAACAAACGGTTTCGTATAATAACATTGTTACACTTTAAAAATGAAAAATCAAAAGTATGTTAAACTAAATATTTGGAAAAGTTTTAAAAAAAATGCTTTAAAATACAGCCCTGAGTAAATATCATCTACTTCTGAATTGAAGTTTGTTTGTGTTTTAACTTGTTCTACTTCCGAGTGCATTTAAATTGAAAGCACTGTTCTAATTATTCTCTAGTACTGACATTTTTTATTCGTATAATTGGGTAAAATCAGTTGCTGAGAGCTTTTATTTTAAATCTCTGCAAACTGGAATAATGCTTTTTAACTAGCTATCTTATCTTTTGTTTCTAGAAAAATTTTGAAAGTTCCATTTGTATACAATATGCAAGCAGCCTTTGTGCAGAACTACTAATAAACTAAGTTAAAAACGAACATCATTAATTCACAAATGGAAAATTAGGGAGAATGTTTTGAAGCTGCAGCGAGTTGTCTCTTTAGCTGTATTTACATTTTTATTTACTATTAAAGTCTCTTTGACGGGTGACTGAAAACTGAGACCAGAATTTAATTTACTACAAAATACATATCAATATTTAAAAGTTTCATACATTTTATAATTCTAAAAGTATAAGCGGCTTTTTTATTATAAAATCTATGAATATTCCTTTGTATTTAGGAACGTCATTCAGAAATTTAATACAATGTACTGTAGTAATCAACTTTGGAAAATTAAAGAAGGCAAACTTACTTCAAAGTTAACTATACACTATATAGAAGATCATTTTGCTTGGTTGCTGTTTATTTAACCGTAGCCATAGAGGAGGGGAAATGAAAAGGTTACATTCCCCCTCGAATTCTTACAGTTTTCTGCATTGCATTTTAAAATTAAAATAAAGTTCATTTTCAAATATAATTTCTTATCGCAGATTCGCTGCCAAACCCACTGTCATAAGTGTATTTTCCATTATGTTGATCACGCGCTGGAGCGTGACAGGCAGTGAATGTGTTAAGCTGCATATTTAATAAAAATTTTATTTTAAATACAAATTTAAAATTTAGAAGTTTCTACTTTTTTAATTCCAATATTTTTGCTCCAAATCATTTTTTAAAAATTTATTGTTACACATTGCTCAAGAGTGAGCAGGCACTTTTAGATATTTATAATATTAAATTTTATATAAATTTTTAATGCTATAATTAACATTAAATTTTCTATAATTTCTTACAAAATGTTACTTAGTTAAAAAGTGAAATATCGCTAAGGGTAAGTCTAATTTGACCCCCCCCCCCGAAACTAAATCCTGACTATGGCCCTGCAGGTTATTGACACTCATTACTATTCCTGGATTAGAATAGATAGAAAATCGCTCCGGTGCGATTTAAGTAGCCATTAAATCACATTGTAAAGCCACTTAAGCCATAGGCCATTTAATCTATTGTAATGGTACAAAAATAACATTGAGATTGGCTTGTCGGATCTATGATCAATATTTTGCAACAAGTGCTAATTAGGTAAGGATCTGCTTAAAACCAATCTTAAACAAGTACAAGTATCAATGTCAAAAGTGAGACTAACCCACGGGCACCGATACAAAAATCAATTACCTTCTTTTCGGCCATCGTCTGATAGAATTACTTTGATATCGTCAAATAACATCTTATGCAGAAACAACAGTGGTGAACAATGGATGTGTGACTTGTGCCCGTATCAAACCGAGACAAAATACGCACTGGAAACTGTTTCGAGCTATTGTTTATTGCAGAAGTCTAGGAAAACTTTACGTGCGATAAAGTATTATTACCTGATTGCAGCAAAAACAGTCGAACAAGACAGTTGTCAGTGGGTGTTTTCGTCTCACATGATACGAGCTTGAAAGAGATTCTCACACGACACTACTGTTCACTTAATTACAAATTCTGCCTTATGTAGAACCAAATATGGAAGAATGGGGTCTTTGATTTTTCTCCCACAAAATATAAATGTAATGTCTATTCATAAAATGCCACCAAATTCTATACCCTAACAAGCACAATATGGATCAGCTCCGGTAGTGTGACTGGGGTAAGACGAAATAATCCATATTCCTGACTTCCAGAAATGAAGGAGGAAATTAAAATATTCCTCACCCATGAAACATAAAAAGATTTCAAACATAAAACAGTAAATAAATAGAATAAAGACGACTGGAAAAGCATATTAAAATTCAATGAATATTGATAAGTAAATATAATATTACATAATATAAAGTCATTTTTCCAGATTTATTAGAAAATATGAAACTTTAGATGTGATTTAAACATAAAAACGCATCCTACCCGTTTTAATAGAAACAAATTATCTAAAGTAAATTAAAAATTTAATTAATCAAGATAAGGAAATTAAATTTTTAAACATACGGATGAGTAGAGCGATATTTTCCTTAATAGCTTTAATTATTCCTATTACGAAATACAAATCATATTGGAAATTAAGAAAACTCACCAATTTATCCTTAAAGTCCCGATTATTGATCTCTATTATCCATCACGTTCAGTTTTCCGATATAACTTTTCCTGAAATAAAGTTTTGATGTTCCAATTTAAGCATCTAAACCAATCAAATTAGTTTATTGCTAATTAAAGTGCTTATTCTGAGGTTGCTTTTTCCATTTTAGAAACAAATACTTCAAAAATCTAGCAAACCAGATTTGTAGAATTGTGGCTCGACCTCGGGATCTGGGATGGGCGAATAATCCCCTGCTTTAGGAGGGTATCAAAATTCGCGCTTAAATGCTAAGAGTTTTTCTGATGACATTCTGCCAGCTTTCGAAAAAACTGGGGAGGTCCTTTTGTTTCTATATGATGAAACACGGAATTAGGTTTAACTCCCAAATTACCATGTTTGTCTAGTAAATTGGGGAACCTGGAAAGGATATCGCAGTAAGGCGAACTACTTAAGGGCGAGCAATAGAATATCTCGCTCTGCAACCATCTTTTGGTCTGGAAGCTAGTAAATGTGTCTAATAAATGTATTTCGTACATCAACTAGCAGACCAAAAGTTTCCAAGAAATCCGCCCCCAAAGATGGGATGCGTCACCTTTTCTACGACAAAAATACATGGGCAAATGCGTCGTAAACCTAAATCAAGATTAAATTTCTGCACTCCATACGTGCTGGTTGTGGAGCCCTTTGCTACAGCAAGGATCACATCAGTTTGTTTAGCCCAGTTTGTGAGATGCCATGGAAAGTAACTGATAGCTACGCCACTGTCGACTTAAAATGTATACCATGACTCCATGTCCAGAATGACCAAACGGCTATTGCTCTGTCAAGTATCCGCTGCCGTCATCATGGACATTCCCGAGCGTTTTACGACCAGGCGCATGGGAAAACACATTTCTTAGCCCTACTGGAAAACCAAGGTGATATCAGCAAAGTCCGTTCTCTCGCTGACCAGGGGCTTCCCAACTCTCGCGCCTAGAATAATTGCTTGTATTCCTGGCCCGCGATCTCCTACGAGGGGACCGTGGGGTACGGGAGATTAAGCGACTAACATCTGCAGTCAATTTTGCAAAGTCATCTCTAAGCTTCTGAAGCTCCATAGCTTCGGAGTGTTCGACTGTTAAGGCAGCGATAGCGGGGAAACAAGCTGAGAATTCGTTGATTTTATCTGCCATGAGTGCTAAATTTGAAAGGTAATCATTGCAAATGCTTAAAATCTGCCGAAAGTGTATCGGCATTTGCTGTAACAACAGCGTACGCAGTAAATCGTCCATTTTATCATCTGCATCTCTAGTAAAAGCTGCGAGGGCGTACGGCTCCTAATCGCAAATCCTGCAGAAGCAATTTTAAACGAGCAATCTTGGTAGCTCAAGAAGCCCTTTTCGTAATGCAGGATACACACCTGTAGTTGGTGGCGTCAGCACTGTCGCTTATACTGGACAAAACATCCAATGAAGCAATCACAGCATGGAATTTTGTCTTATCTTACGATATGCCGGCTATTATAAATTTGAATACTATCTGGGAAAAGCAGAGGTCTGGGTCTCTTGCCCAAAATGGTGGAGCCTTAAAAGCTACTCTAGCCATTTTCATGGTGCCTTCAGGTTTAGATTCAGTCATGTTTACATGAAATACTTAAAAGTTGAAAATGTACACAAGTCAAAATAAAATTTTAATATAATGAATATGAATACTACATATATCTTTTTATTACGTATAAATAAATTCAATAGCTAATACAAGTTCTATATACAATTATACTACAAAACTAGAAGTTATCAAAATATTTAAAGGCACAGTTTATGTAATGCTAGCGGCAAAGCAAGAAATTTACTCAGTGAAAACAGTGTGCAATTCAAGTGAAGAAATAGAAGTTCAGTTCTACTTCAATAGCTTGAAAAGTTAATAGCTGTAACAATGTTTACCAAATGAATCCTTGTATCAATATACAATGTAGTAGGTAGACTTCGGAACGGCCCGAGGCTTCATCCTTCAGTGAGATGCTAAAGCGATGACAAGAGTCGAGATTAAATATTCTACATACTTTGAAGAACAACTTGCGAACGAGTCCGTATACTTTAACATCGAACGCACGTCGCTTCAAAAGGAGTCACTTCACGCAAAGTGAAATTCAGAAAAGCAACACCTCTTTAAACGCCAAAACTTCGGTTGTAGCATTTAAAAAAAAAAAAGGTGAAGAATAGCGAGTTACCAATTATATGGAGACCCCTTCTTTAGTACGACTATTCTTAGAGAAGTATTCGCAGGGATCATATATATCAAACCATGCTCAGAAGGTATTCACACGGTGCAGTTAAAGAAAACAACTAGACCTAGACACAGGCATTTTTTTTAAGATAGTATAATGAATGACGTAGAGCTCTGGATACCAAACTAAACTAACGTAACAGAAGTTTAAAGTACTGAAAGTACATACGAGTTACATAAACAAACATCAGCTCCTTCGATGCAACCGAGCTATCTGTTCCTGTCATACTGACTCTTATATAGGCAGACAACATATACATACATTACAGATATTTGCATATTTAAAAAGATGATGTGTTGCCACGAATAAAAATACGATAATTCTAAAATTTTACTCATAACAAATATCAATGCAGATCAATGAATTCATGTTACAATACATTACAATATTTATAATACATACAAGACACTATTTACAAAGACTGAACATTACGTCAACGGCCTTAATCAGAAAGGATGCATATGACGTCAAACTTCGGCGAATCAAAACGAGGCAACGACTTTAGTTGTTATTGCGTAATCACCACACTAATTAAAGTGCTTATTCTGACGTTGCTTTTTTCATTTTAGAGACAAATACTTCAAAAATCTAGCAAACTATTACGTTAACATTCGTTAAATGACATTCTAATTATTATCCGCGTATTCATTTATTTTGTTCATCCGTTCTCGAGAATGATGTATGATTAGGAGTTTACTGTGTACTCTCACCGATCAAGTTTAAAGAAATTGTGCCACACATTTTTATATACAAGTCTAAATAAATGGGAATAATTTACTGATAATTACAGTTTGTTGTATGTTTTTGCTTAATTCAATGTAGTAACAGTAACACTTGAAAACAAGATACTTAACATAAGTTACCTCCGTGTAGTAAGGTACTTACAACACATACACCAGTGTTCGTTCTTCAAAGGGGAAACACAGTAAAATATACTCTATAGAATTAAAAGTAAATGCCTTATATTTAAACTAAAACATTTATTATATACATTATTTACAGATTAATATATGACATGACATTCATTATTTTGTTGATATTCATCAATATTTTTAAAATGGTATTCCTTAATCAAAATGATATGAGACCCAGGTAACATGAATATTAAGTCGGTTTACCTCCAGGCGTTCACAGGGAAGAAGGACGGGGCTCTAGGCAGGCTGAACGTCGATGCTGGCGTAAAGGTCGCCACTTAGTCTGATGCGGGATCGGACAAAAATTGCTGGCCCGGGCTCTCTGGCCTGATCACGGGATCTGAATGCACCTGTCCACTCTGGCTTCTGACCTCGACTTCTTTTTCAACATTTTCTTCACAACTTTACACCTAGGTTCAACGCCCTTTTTTTTCTCTTTTCTAATCACTTGTTAGTGAAACTTTCCCACATCTGCACCCCCTTTGGGTGGGTAGGCGGGCTCATTAAAATGGTCCCTTTGGTGAAAATTGGCATTATTGCCTAGCCCCTGCCCCCATATCTCGCGGCTGCATCCCTACCTGGGCTTGACCGTAACACTTGTGCCACTCCATCATCTAAAACTCGTCCGCAGGGGTCCCCCATTAAACTCGAAGTCAATAGCTGCGTCTATATAATCTTCTTAGAAATTTAGTGCACAGCTGTGTGTGCACGTGCTGACCATGGTAGGATAGTGCATCAATACACTCCCACATAGGTATAGCAAACTATTATGTTAATATTTTTTAAATGACGTTTTATTAGTCATTCCATAACTCATCTATTATCTCTTTCATCACTTGGCCGATATTACAGGTTTGTATAATTGGTAATTTACTCTACATTTCCAGAGGTCATGATTTAAGGACTTAAACCAAATATTCAGACAAAAGTCAGAATAAAAGAAAAAATGCATTGCTGATCAACGTACGTATTTTTTTGTTCCTATTTAAATTTTGGGAAAAATAGCACTTAATGCACTTAATTAAACATATGCAATCTCATATAATCATCTTACAATTATATTAAGATTCGCTAAAGAGCATCTTACTAAACATTCTCTTTTCTGACTATAATGCTCATCCATTACATCTCTGGCCTCTTGAGTGGAGAATAATCGGTAGTATACTTAATTGTACCAAAGGTCAAGTTTTAAAAAATAAGACCAAACGTTTTGACAGAAATATGAATAAATGGAAATAATTTAACGTGTATATCAAAACTGTGGTTGATACCTCATTTTGAAATTCGTGTCAATGAGCATACCTATCAAGAAAGTAGAAATAAAAAGTAGGTCTGACAAAAGAGGATTTAATGGAAACTTGGAGAGTTGCCAGTATCATGGCTAAGAGAACAAAGTTTTCACCCGCGGAATCGCTAAGAAACTCTTTATTCTATCAATTTACACTTCATTTTATGTTCAAAACAGTCATCTAGAAAAATCTAAAATAATTCCTCTTTTTTACGTAAATAGGAAATTGTTGTAGACACGAAATTCAATCTATTGTTCATCTGTTGAAAAGCTGTTCATTTCTTGAATTTACTGATCCGAAGCAAAAATTTATCTTGGAAAAGTCTAGTAACAACCTTAAGACTGCTTGTGGAAGTAAATCTTACAAGAAGCTTTTAGCAGAACTACAAATAAATTTAACAACCAATGTCAATAATGCATTGATGTAAAAAGGTAAGAATAGCATGCAGCTTTATCGAAATCGCACTTTTCGTTTGCTTCAATGTTAATATTAAAAAATACAGAAGAAAATATGTGTTGCATGAGCAAGAGCATAAATAAAGCTTTTTAAAGCTCACGTTTATTAATTATTTTTCTCTCTGGTATTTTTTAAAAATCGTTTGAAAGACTATTCTTCCACGATGACTACTTTTTATTGTTGATTAAAAACAATATTTCTATCTGGAAATTTTAGTCGCCAATAAATAATGCAACAAATACTGCCTCTTAAATCTCGTTTCATTCAAGGTCTCTGTTGTCAAGTGATTAAAGCATCGGATTTCTGTTTGAGAGGATTAAGTTCAAATCCCTATCAGAGTTTTAATTTAAATTTAATTACGTTTGTTTTCCTATTGGTTCTAGAATTAACTGCAACAGTCTTTCCTCTGCTGGGACAATGTTCCAGAATATTCCTCTATTGTATAAAAAATCCAGTATCTTAGTTAGCTCTCCTTTCTCTCAAGTGTCGTAAAGTGATGAAAATAAATTTGCGTTTCTGATATTCGAGTATATTATCTTCATGACAATCTGAATAATTCTTATTATTTTATGTGAGGAAATGGTGAATAAAACCTTCTAAACTGTCATTTTTGTACAAGAGATATATTATAACCTGAAACTAATTTAATTGTTTTTCCACATCACCTACTACTGTTTACTATTTGCATATACGATCAATGAGATTAGGATAACGTAGGGTAAGCCTTCAATGAGGAATTGAACTCGATCTTATGAACTCAGTTCATCCCTTCGTAATGAGCCTTGTTCTTGACCAAGCAAGTAAGCAGTATGGTCTCTTCGAGTTTTGCTCCTGTTGAGAGAAATGGGAGTTTTCTATCTCCTGATGGCACTCCACTAAGGCAGTATCTTCTCCCAATGGACTTCAATGAAAATTATGCTTTGCATAGAGGGCAGTGAAGTCATCTACAACACTATCTATTACTGAGAAAAGGAGTAAATTTTCCCACTCCCATCGAAAAAAAATTCTTTAGTTTTGGTTTGGTTTGGTTTGGAGTGCTACGGTCTACTGATTTGCACACGAGGGTTAATGAGACCAAGACCTACAGCTTAAAGCTGATTCCGAACGGCTACAAACAACCATGCCCGTAGCGGGATTCGAACCCGCGAACTCTGGTTCCAAAGAGCAGCGCTCTACCATTCGGCCATCGTTCGGAAAAAAATTCTTTATTTGTTGTCTATTTACCATGTTGATTAGCATATTGTTATATTTAAATTAAAGGAATGTATAAATAATTCATTTTTATTCACTCTTTTATGCAATGGCTGCTTAGAACTTTTACAGAAATAAATTAATTTTTCTCTTCTTAATTCATTTATGAAAAAAAAACTGTAATTCTTTATTGTCTCTTCTGCTGAATAACACTAAACAGAATGCTTAGATGTAAACACGAAATTTAAATATTAAATTCTCCCCATTTTTATGGTTATAATTTTTTAATTGACAAAAAATTTTCTTTGCAGCTAGATACATGTGGGGTATTTTGCACAATTAAAGCAATTATGTTATATTTTAAACTTTGGAATAAGTGAGAAGAGTTTTTTTCGGTTTTCAGATTACAAGAACGTTTTAAATCTAGCAACAATATACTTTTTTAAAATATGTTATAAAGGCAGTTATAAATTTCTTGTTTCAAATTTCTAAAATAATGACCATTGCACCTCTGTTATTAATAATATAAACTTAAAGTTTGTACCAATGGAATTCAATGAAGTCATAGAGTATTGCAATGTTTTCCAAGTTTATTGAATCCCTGTCATTTTACCACATTACCCTAACTAGTCTCTATTGGGAGAGGGAAAACGTCAACCTCGATAACTTCGTTTTCTTGAAGGCGGCAAAATGCAACAATAAAAGGGAGTCTCAAACTGAATTGCAAACAAATGTCTCTAAAATTTTGCATTTCCTTTGAAGCTTTGCGTAACATTCTTGGATTTTATTTCGTTTGACAGTTTTAAACGCTTTCAAGGAAAGAAATGTATATTCCTGTTCTCGTTGACATTTTACTCATTCAAAATAAGCTTACTGGTTATAAATTTACAGTCTTCAAAAATAGCTTACTGTTGAAAGAAATAAGAATATTTTGAGACCTTAATGAAATTCAACATTGAATCCAAAAAACATATATATGTATGTAAACATGTATGTGTATTTATATAATAAGGGGTATATGCGTGGAGTACGTTACAAACAGTGTTTTACTATGTATACACACAGTAAAAACCCCATTTAAATCTAATCCAATTATAGCGCCTCTTTTGTGTAAGCATAAATCTTCCCTAAAGAGTTTTCAGTGTTAAAAATCCTCTAAAGTGCCAAATTGTTATAACGGTAACTAATGATTTTCAGTCAGGAATGGCAAGTTTGACATATTCAGGGAATTTTTTCACTCTTCTACTTATTCTTTTTTCCTTCTGAATATTTTTTGTCTCAGTGATGTATAGTACTTCTTTATGGCTTTGAGTATTTTTAAACACAGTTGTTTCGTGTGCAATGTTCCATAAGGGCAATTCGAACTGAAAGAAATAGTGGTTTCCAACAAGTTAATTGGATTTTAGTAGAGCTCCTTGCTTTATAAATGGCGATGAAGATGCTCTACCATTTACAAAAGATCGTTTTTCCCACTGGGAAGGGAGTACATTTCAGGCTCCAATCAATCACATCTTTGTTCTCTTTAGTTACACACATTTGTAAATTTTCTATCCTTGTTATCGGGTGATTCCAAGCAAATGGTTATCAGTCAATCATACTAATGTGAAAGCAAAAAATATTGAAAGATTGATCATACGAGCCATTTTACAGAACTTATATAAAAATGACATCATGTAAAAAAGATTTCTTATCAGATATAGGATATTTTTAAACAAAATAATCAATCTTTCAATGTATATATATATATGTATATATATATATATATATATATATATATATATATATATATATATATATATATATATATTTGTATATATATATATATATGTGTGTGTGTGTGTAATATATTAAAAACTTAAACTAATTGTATAAATTGTTTTCCCTCTCATGGGTTCTTCTTCTCACAAGCATGTTCAATTAGCATCTCTGTGACATAATTTGTTCTTTTGGATTGTTTGGCAAAGCTCATTAGTGCAAGTGCCCCAAATCAGTTTGCTATCCGTATGCTATGTTAGCCTGTTTTATACTCGTTCCGACGTGTGTAGATGTTTTGCACATGCCGACGTCAACTGAAATATGTTGTAGAGGCTCAATAGTTTGCTTTCAAAAAGGGATTCTCCTCAAGGAATTTTGAACAATTTTAGTCTCACGTTTTTTGCATTTTATGAATAATGCTTAATGTTTCAGCACTAGGATATAGGGGTATATAACATTTAAATTTAATAGAAAAATTATAATAATTAACCAGACCCTGAGACAAATATTCAGGAAATAAGCAGACGAAAAATATATGGATGCACGTAAGGTAAACATCATGAATCAATGAAAAAACATGAGTATGAAGTACAGAAAATACATACATCCTGGACCAACGAACATCGGTTTATGAGGAGCGGACTTGAAACATCCTTCCTTTAACGAGGAAGAGAATTGGTGAAAACTACTATCTGCTAAACTAGTGACCCGTAAACCTCCAGAGATATTTGTTCCTAGCGCTAGAGATGGCCACCCAGCAGGATTCAATGAGTGAAAGTACAAGCCTTAATTTATATCGGAAAATAAAGTTTACATGCATACTTAAAATATAATGTTAAGCTACTCTATTTGTGTTATATTTCTGATATCGTAATCTACTTAATGGAATCATATATTACGAACTAGTTTGGAAAAATCTAATGTTATAAAACATAAGATACATAATAGAATATTTTTTTGGTGAAACTTGAAAAATTCACTCTTTGACATACAACGAAAACAAAAAGCAGCAAAAAATAGAACAATTTTTTGAATATTCAATTATTGTCAACAATTGCAAATATTAAATGTTTCCCAAATCATCACATTTCACAAATATTCAGTATTTTCATTTCTTTCAGCCTCTATATATATTTTGAACTGATATACTTATTCTTTAAACAAAATGGAATCAATTTTCCATAATGCATTTCAGGATCCATGCTCATTTCATAAGTGCTTTATCAAGAAAAGTATTATGCTGCAACCATCAGAGGAAATGGTCGAATGAAACTGAAGTCTATCACTAAAAATAAATCTGTATTTCAAATCTTTTACTCAAAGTTAAAAAAAACTACCGTTTAGTTTTATATGTGTAAATAATTTATTATTAATGGTAATAACCGCTCAATTCCATATCTGTGATTAATTCATTATTACCTTTTATCACCTTGCAACTCTTTTTCTATTTTTAAGGCCATATATTTAAAAAACTAAAAACATTTTAAAGGTATCTTATGGCTGAATCTAAACTTTAAAGCATCTTATAAAGCCAGAGAGTGATCAAGTGTAAAATGTACAACTAAAATAAGGAATTATTTATTTTATATCTTCATTTTACATATTTAATTCTTTAATTTATAATATGACAGTAAAATTGCAAATAAAAAGAAGGTGGTCAAGAATAGTTTAAAATAATTTTCCTTGAAAATTTTTTTAAACAGAATTTCCAGGGTGAAACTTTCTTGCTTTAATATTTCCTTTGGTTTAAAATAATACAAAATTTATTTTGTTTAGAAAGTCATGCTCTATTTCTTTTCTACACAAGGGCATAAGACCGGGACCTACTGCTTAAAGTCAAACAGCTATGAACAATCACCCCAGAAGTGGATTTCGAACCCATGAACCTTAGTTATAAAGAGCCTACCCCTCATTAGACCATCGTTCAACAATATAAGTAAATAAATTTAATACGAAATTTTTCTTTCAAAGAAAGTAGTTTAAAAATTGCAGTTTATTTCCTTTTGGCTCTGATATTACTCTGATTAACAAATTTCAATACATCCCTTCAAAAAGCAGATAAAATATCAAACCCAGAAAATATATAAAAGGCAAAAATTTTCTTTTTTTCCGAGTTAATGATTCTATTAAAAACCTCTGAATTTTTAATGTGATGGCTTGAGGGGAAATTGCATAAGCTATACTTGGGAAATCTATTGGCTGTATTCTTAATAGATTTTTTTCTTGTATATTAACATGTCATCAAGAAGCACGTAATTTAAATAGAATGCATCAAGGAGGTGATAAGGTGAGAATGGTGACTTAAGGGCAGTCGTTGGAAAATTTTCTTGTTTTATTGTTATTCTATTCAGTTAATTCTAAAGCTTATTTTATTTTACGTGCTATTGTGGATTAAGAGGAAGATAGATATCTAACAATAGAACATAATTTAATTGTTTGGAAATATAAATAAGCTGTGGTCATTTAATTTTTGTGAGATAGTACTTTACTCCCAATACTTTGATTAATTTATTCATGAAAGTTGTTGATTTTTTATGTTAACAAAAAACGTTGCAGTATAAAATGTTGATTCTACCTTGATTATGTAAAACTGAATTTTTCTTTATTTAATAATTTATATGAATCTATGAGTTATAAATGCATTGAAATAGATATCTAAAAGATTTAAATCTTTATTTAAATAACATTATCAGTGATTGACTTAAATATTGTCGCTCTTTTAGAAGTATTCAACCAATCTGCAAGCTTCCTGCCGAACGATGGCCGATTAGTTAGGGCGTTGGCCTTCGGTACCGGAGTTCATGGGTTCGAATCCCGCAGTGGCATGGATGTCCGTAGCCGTTCGGAATCGGCTTTAAGCTGTAGGTCCAGGTCTCATTAGTCCTCGTGTTGCAGAAAGTAGACCGTAGCAGTCCAAAACCAAGACAAGTTGTCTCCATATTTTCGACCTGTCGTTTGAATACTCAGCTTTCTGATTTTAGTACCATTTATCAGCAAAAGTCAAAATTGAGCGAAATTTTATACAGAGTGATTCTATTTAAAAACCCTTTCTGCTGATTTTTTAAAAGTTTAAATTATAAAGTATCTGAACACCAGAAAGACGTTGTTTTCCATATACCTAGAAAGGTGAAGAGCGGTCATTTGACTGATCGCATTAAAGGACTCAAAAACACACTTTTTTCCAAAACAAGTTTTTACTTATAGGTATTGGATTTAAAATTACCCACGATGTAATTTATTAATTAATTTATTTATTTATTAATTTCCCACGACGTAAGTATTTTTATGCTCATAAAAATGCAATATATGCATATTCTATTATTAACTAAAAAATACACAAAACTACTAAAAGATAAATCCCACTATACAAAAAGAAAATTCTCTGAATTGCATAAATTTAAAATAACAAATATCATAATAATATCACTTTTAATAATTACTTTAAAAACTATATACATTTAAAAACAAATATTATGACGTAGTTTAAGTATGTGATTCCTCTTTATAGTCTCTATAAATACTTATGTTTATCACGTTCCTTGTATAGAAACCAGAAACAGACTTTTTACAAGGAGAACAGAGTTTATAGCTTTATTGGGGCTTCAAATTGATTTTATATTGTTTATATATTCTACTTGGGATGTGAAAAATTGTCAGTTGTATTGTTCAAGTATTATGAAAGGGCTCTGCTAAACAGAATAATGCATATTCTCACATTCTCCATTGGTGCCAGTTATTGGTCTATTTATTTATTTATTTATTTATTTTGTA
>CM063503.1:122772136-122812136 GCA_032207245.1 Pardosa pseudoannulata | reverse complement strand
ATTTCAAAAAAAGGTCTCTCTAAAACTGTAAGTTTTTACAATTCTACCAAGTGATACGCAGGTGTGCTCCATCAAATTATCCAATTGACATGTGCTGTTTCTATTTGATGGTCAGTTACAACTTTTACAACGTTCTAACAATTTCAATTGCAATTTCCGGTATTTTATTTAAAGCGTGTAACTTTTCACAAGTTTCTCAACGACCAGGACCCGATTATCAAGATTTTGGGCCCAGGGCAGAGAATATGTTTTGGGCCCTTGTGGATCATTATTACATTTTATTAATGTATAGCTGAAGGATTTGCATCGCTGACTGTGTACATAGTATTTTCTAACATTACTAGGGTATAAACTAGGATTCACCCGAAGCAAGTATATGTTTTACTACACCCTCATGATATCTATCCCATACATCTTTATCTTCATTTGGATACATACCCCTCCTCCTCTAGTTTTTGCTCAATTTTGCGATTGTGAACATTTTTGAGAAAAGTTCTCATAATCTAGCCATCTGATTGGTGTAATCCATTTTCAAAATGACCTGCATTCTTGCCTTTAGTTTTTAAGTGCAAACCCATGACTGACAAATCTTTGGGTTATTTATACTTGCGGGTACTCTGTGAAATAATGAAAAAATTACAAAATTTTAGCTCACATAATTTGTATATAGAATAAATCATGAAATTTTTAAGTCTACAAAATTTATTTGCTTCAAAATTACCTCTGAATCTACTTTTTGGGCCCCTGAAATCAGTAGACCCTGGGCACATGCCCTGCCGATAATACGGCGCTGTCAACAACCCTTTATTTCGAACTTTGTCAAAAAATATAGATTGACATATTATTCCTCAAAGAAACTGCTTGCATACCTTTCCAACTCTTCTGAAACTGCGAGTAATAAACTTTGTCGATTGTTTGAGTCGAAAAAAAAAGAAAGTTATTCCTCATATCTTAAATGTATTTATGGAAAATGCCAAGAAATATGTGTATGAAGAGCTTGTATTGCAATTCAAGTATTAATATCTGCAATAATATATAAATATTGTATGATGTTATTTTTCTGGAAATAAAGGTATGTTTTTATTTAATAGAAAATTATTACGGAGGGTATCTGTTTTAACCCTTTAAGCGGTCAATTTTTTAACCAGAAATGCTCCCATAAAAGGCATATTTTTTTATTTTATATAATTCATTACCATACTTAATAAGAATAATAAGAAACTTTTTATTTCTTTTTCACTTTTAATGCTTTTACAACATTTTTTACTTTACAATTTTGGAACACAAAACCCCCTAAATGTTTGCTTTTCTCAAGTACATTCTGGATGTTGTGAAGAGTGGTTTACAAATTCTACAAAAATTTCTCTCATACTTACTGTGAGTTTTGAAGTTTACACTTTTCCAAAGCTTTCAGAAGTCTATGGTAGAATTTGAAGCATGTGTAATGAAAAATCCTAGGTCGCAATCAGGGCAGAAATACCGTGTTGCTTTTCGGATTCTCATTTCTTTTTCGCACATTGTGTCAGATTCTTATCTGTGAGAGCAATTATTTCCAAAAGATGTCTCTCTGTCAGTCTCAGAGGATTAGGCTTCGAACCTGGTCGTCCACTTCGGAAATTTATTCCTGAATGATAGTGAACCAAAAAAGGAAAGGAAGCAATATCGATGCCCTTACGCCGTACTGGCAAATCAGTTGAGGCCAATTTTGGGTAGCACGTGCACTGTACGGGCAGACCGCTTAAGGGGTTAAAATTATACAAAATGACTTACTATTTTAACTTTTTAATTTGATATTTGTATTAAAATTCAAATTTTTATTTTCGATTTCTTACTGCATTCATTTGGACCGTGCTAGGGGAGTAAAAGTGTTGGTCGTTCTAGTGTTAATATGAGATATGTTTCTAAAATATCCCACCATCCTTGTCAATAGTCAGATAAATGTTATTCAAAAGTTACAGATCATTTCCAGCTATTTATGATTCAGGATTATCAAAAATATTGTTTTCATTTTTATGTGGATAGTCGCTTATTTCAAGAAATAATTACGTTTCTCTCCCGAAAACACTTAATGTACTATTTAGATATAAGTACTAAGTTATGACATCTGTTTCACTGAACTCGAGCTTTGTTTAAGCCAAATTTAAAAAAAAAAATAACGTTTTTTATGCTACATACTTTAAAAACGGTAGAATTTATTTTATAGGAATAATTGAAGTGTAAAAATTTCTTATAAAAACTTAATTTTACTAAATAAACATAGCGGTTTTATGCGAATTCCATGAACTAATTATAACACTGTTTTGGAAAAACATATTTTTCTTTTCCTTATTTTTTTATCTATAAATTAAATTTTTATGGACAGCTGCTTTTGATAATAAGCATATATCTAAAGATATATAAAAACAGTTTCAGTAAACAGTCTAATTTTTTGCTTTGGTGAATTTCCAGTTCAAGACAAGCAAATGTTGTTAATTCAATTAGTGGAATATTGAACTAAGCACCTAATGAAATTTCTGATCTTCACTTTCAGATCTTTAATTATGAAGTGAAATAAAATATTTGGTCTAAGTTATGTAATAATTTTAATTTGAACTTTAATACAAGTGATTCCTACTTACTTTTATGTTTCAGTGAGCATTGAGCGACGGTCTTCCCACACAACCTTTGAAGGTTTTCTAGTACAAGCCTTGGACAAGATGTCTGGGCGGTCTATTGGTCGCTTTCTCGATGCTGAAGGACTAACACTCATAGATGAGTGTTCAGTGGTCACCCAAAATGACAAACGTCCCAAAACATTTGTTCATCTGGCATGGGTTGCTCCTTTAAATCAACGAGGAGACGTTGTTTTCAGGTAATCTTTTTAATCATAATGTAAAATAATACGTGCGATTCACAGATAAAAAAACCTCAAAAATTTTTATTAATCCTTTAGAGCAGAGGTGGGCAAAAGCCGGATCCAGCCCTTTTGCTTACTTTATCCGGCCCGTTGAAAAATCTTGCATGCAATTTTTTTTATCTCTTATATGCGATTTTGTGGAAATCAACAGTATTTGTATGCGTAGTTCCGTGTTTCTGTACAACTTTTTTGTTAATGATTTACACGAAAAATAAATATCGATCACAAATTACTGACAAAAATCTACACTCGGTATTAAGGATTGCTACAAGTGATTTGGATCCAAATTTGGATTCCATATTTCACGTTTCGCATTAACTAAAACTATTCTATTTTAACGTTTGATGTTTGTCTTTTCTTTTTATAATTCTATTTATATTATATTTACAAAATATAATATAAATGTAAAAATGTAATAACTATGATCAAAATAAAATAATTTGTATCGTTAAGATATAAATAAATATCAAAATAAAATCTTTCATTAACTGATTTATTTAAAGACCATTAATTTAATATAATGGATCATATTTCTATAAAAATTACATGACATATTTTACTGGGCACAAATTGTTCGCATATACACCTAAATAAGACAATTTACTATTACTATTATCTTTTATTAACTGTCAAATTTTTCTGTCCAAATGCTTTAAAATGATACTTATAATGTTTTTGTCAAAAAAAATTTTTTGGGAAGGGAAAAAACTCCACCCAAAACATTCGCGTGTGCACAGCATACGCGGTATAGTGCTCCGGCCCGGGAGACATTTTCAAAATTTCATTTTGGCCCTCGCTTAAAAGTATTTTCCCACCCCTGCTTTAAAGGATGGACCTCTTAAAAAGTTTCTTCTCTTCTCTTTAGAGACATATGAGTGATTTTTTTTAATTTTCTATATATTCGACACTTTAAGCTATCAATAAATAGTATTATTACATTTCATTTGTTTTTATTTCTGAAATATGTGTTTTTAAACTTGCTTTACATGGAAAAATCAGGAATTCAATTTTTCTCCTTTATTACCTTAAATAAAAAATACTTACCAAAAACAACACTTATAAATTGTTTATCTATTTATTTTTATTGCATTATTTTAACGATTATTATTCATTTTTTCTTCCTAATATAGTTAATTTTTTTAGAAAGTATTCTTTTCACGCGGTACAAGGGGAGGATTTTATTGTAAATTATTTCCCCACCCCCTAAACAAATCCCTCCATAGGAATGGGAAAAATTGCTTTATGTATTTCATGTTTATAAGGTTTATAGAGAATATTTATAACTGGATTCCATTAAATTCAAAAGAATTTTTAATGGTGAACTTTAAAGGGTTAAGGTATGAAATATTGCTAACTATTCAGAGACCAGTTCATACCCCTGCAATAATATAAAATAAAGCATTCGTTTTTATATTATTTTTCATATCATTAGCAAAATAATGTATGTGGTTCACACAAATTGACACTCAAAAATTTTTATTACAGTATAAAATGTTACTATCTGTTTAGAGACCAGTTTCCTACATCTAAGTAATGTAAAATAAAAGATTTGTTTTTAATGTCATTTTTTTAACATTAAGCAAAAAAAAAATATTCGGTTCACACAAAACATCACCATCTAAAAACATTTATTAGGCAGAAAATATTGCTATCTACTCAGCAACCAGTTTTCATTTATCTGAAAAATATCAAATTTAAGATTCGTTTTTTTATATCAGCTTGAACAGGGAAAGACAGACTAGACGAGATATAGTATACTCTATATGGCGAAATTAATCCACCGGCTACAAGATAATTTTAGCCATATTGTTTTTAATTACCCAGGCTTACTGAGCAATGAGAAGCCTAATTAATAAGCAGTTTGGGCTCCATTACCAGAAAGCATTGATTCCAACGTGAAACTTCAAGTTTATTCGAGACTGAGAAAAGACATGTTTCTCTGACAAGAGCAGAGTATTGATCGCCGCATGAAAAACACTTTTCTATTACACAGTTGGCCCCACAGCGAGAGATGAGTCGAATTGTTTTCCCAAGCGTGAGTAGCTTAGTCAGCGCTATTATCAGTCCTACAGGAACTTAGATCATTAGAAAAGTGAACCATTTTATTAAGACAGTTGGAAAGTGTGGCGAATAGACAGAAAATGAGTATTTGTTTCAGAGTTAGCTTTAGGAAACTGTTAGAAAGAAATTTAAGTCATCGTACACTCCTTTATGATATTAGACAGCTGGGAAAATAGATGCGAAGAGAATGAGAAGTGGGAAAAGAAGAATTTTAAAGGGATTTTTGAGTGTAATAGTTTTGATATATTATATATATTAATCTGAGTTTTATAATAAGCAGTAGGTCCCTGTCTCATTAGCCCTCATGAGCAAAATAGTAAACCGTAGCGCTCCAAAGAAAACCTGCCGAACTCTGGCCGATTGGTTAGGGCGCTGATCGTCGGTACCGGAGTTCATGGGTTTGAATCCCACTATGGCATGGACGTTCGTAGCCGGTCGGAATCGGCTCTAAGCAGTAGGTCCCGGTCTCATTAGCCCTCGTGTGCAAAACAGTAGACCGTAGTGCTCCAAGCCAAAGCAAACCAACCATATTATAACTATATGAATTCACATTAGGTAAATTTTATTATCATTTTGACTATTATTTTAGTGATAATAGATATCCTTTTATAAGTTTTTTTCTCCTTCATAACACTATGAATACGGTTTTTTTTTTTTTTTCTAAGCTAAATTATATCTTAACGCTTCCCTTTCTTAGTTTATTTCTATACTTCCTAAAAAGCCTGCCTATGCAAAGGCAAGATTTAATTCTGATGCTTAGAAATTACTTCAGGCTTTAGCTCCTAACTGCCTGTCATACCTAAAGCAAGTAATTTAAGGCAAGAAAATAATACAGGTGTAGTATATGAGTTATTTTCCATAAAGTTAATTCTAAGTATTTGGCTATAATAAAATATCAGTACATGTTGTTACTGATGCTGATTACTGTAACATACAATACTTTGTTTCATTTCAGGGGAACAGTCATAGAACGCAAGAACAAGTATTTTGACAACCTAATATCTCGTCTAGAGCCTCCAAGAGCAACGCCGTTTCTGGGCTTTTAGATAATCTCAAAATTTTTTTATGATTTTAGACAGACCATTTTTTTCCTTAAACAGACACTTTAGTGTCTGTTTAACTTTTACTTTATATTCTTCATTAGCTTTGTTTTTGAGTTAAAAGAAGCATTTGCTTTATTAAAGATGAGGTATTCTATCAATATTTCTAGATAGTAAGACTTTGCCCAAATGTATGCTGCAGCTATCTTATATAACCAAAAACATCGTCATCTCTCCTGTTTACAAACTTAATTTCCCCATCTCCGAATATGTTTCGTATTATTATTCTAGTAAAATGTGTTTTACTTATATGTATACCTTTATTTACCTAGTGCGATATGCTTTTCTGTTTTAATTTGAATTTGTGTATGTATATGCAATACAGATGTATTTTTTTATACATAACCTTGAAAAAATTATGAATTTTACAATGAAAAAATATATAATGAGTTTTACTTGTCCCTTTTCATTATTTAAAGATTATTTTTATTGCGTTTGTTATTTTCATATTAATAATATCTGCATTTTTCTATTGAGGGAAGAACTGAAGTCATCAAGCTGTACAATGTACAAACATATATACCCTCGCAAGATTTGTATTTTTATTTAAATTTGAATTATGTTTTTCCTTAATTACAACATGAACTTTCCTAAACCTTTAAATAAACTCAAAATTTTCAGGACACTATGGAAAATATATAACTTGTATTTAACAAAATAAAAACTAAACTATAATTCTTCTGTCTTTGATCAAATAAAAAAAAACTGTTGTCAGTCAAGTTAAAATAACAAAAAATGACATATTTTTCTATATAATTTAGGGATGAAACATGTGTGCACAAGTGTTCGTTTCTTCATTTACGCTAAACATTTAAATTTAATGTATATTGATGTTATTAATTTATTTTATAACTTTGGGAACTATAAACGCTTAATGCTTTCCTGTAATCTTGAGTATTTCATTAATTTTTAATCTTTCTTGTATTATATGTCCATAAGACAACAAGACTATCAATGAGTGTTGTATTTATATTTTTAAAACAATTTAAATTATTTCTATCGAATTTCTTCTCGGAACAAAATAAACCTTCTATGACAATTTCGTTTCGTAATAATAATGATCATATTTGTGGATTTTATATATATATATATATATATATATATATATATATATATATATATATATATATATATATATATATATATATATATATATATATATATATATATATATATATATATATATATATATATATATATATATATATATATACCTGTTGAAGTGATAATACATTAAAAGTTATGTCACTATTCATTTTGAGATATGTAAAAAGAGAATTCATTGAAATGTATTAGTCACATAAATCATGACTACTGATAAAATAGAACTCATTATTTTCTAGTGCTTTAAAGTGTTATGTAGGTCTTTAACTCTAATGCCATATATTCACCAAGAAAAAAAAAACCTCTTTAAAGAATGACATTATTATACGATTTCTGCTATTTAGAACAATTAGTAGCATTTTTCATTCCCTGGCGTACTGCCATTATTTTTTTTCCTGCTAAAAATTAACATTCTACTAATATTGACAGCAATATTGCCCTTTCCCACTTTTGTAACTTTAGCCCTTCTAACCCCTAGTCTTTGACAAAAAATGGAGCAGACAGAAAAAATATCAGACATTTTTAAATGCTAGAAAATTCAAATCATTACTTTACATCCATTACTGAAATTTCATAACAACAGAAAACTTAAAGAAGGTTTAATATCGCTTTGATTTTAACTGAAATAGAACCAACTATTTGATTTTAGATTTCCGTCTTCTTTAGCATTTAGTTTAATTTTCTAAATGAGATTTTCCATGGTTTCATACTCTAGGGGGGAAAAGGAACAGATCAATATTCATTGCTAAAAACATATATTGGTTACAAGAATAAATTACTAAAATGTTAGACACAATTCATTTCGGAAACCTTTTAGCCCTGAGAAATGGATAAGAAAAAATACAAACCAAAGAAATATAGTGAAGAGGATTTAAAAGAAAAAAGATGTCACTTTCGTAATGAAAGTGACATTTCGAATCCTAAAAAGATTCTTGTATACATCAGTATCGACTGGAAACAGACGTTTTTCTCACTTCAATCGAGTAACGAGAAGTTTTTAAGATAAAATACCTTAAAAGCTTTCTTTTTTATCAACTACTGCGGGTCATGACACAGTCGGGGACATTTTATCAATGGTTAAGGAGGCTGAAATTTTTACCCTTTCCTCAACATCAGATAGTCTATCTAGTTCATAATTCAGCCGATTCGATACTGCCCTGTTTGTACTTCAGGGCTGGGTTCATATAACTGTAGTTAAGGGAACAAGGTCTCATTTAGGTTAAACACGAAGAATAATATTAATGTTACTAAATACTAAAAATTAAATCTCCAATTTTTTATATAGTTATAAATGGTAAGGTAACTTCCAACTCTTGTACCTATTGCTAAATAATACAGTTTTAACTCTTCTGAAGTCGTTTTTCTTCATTATCCTTCATTTTATAGAAACCCAAATTACGAAGGATCTTCAAAATGTAAGTTACATGCAAACATTGTAGGTCAGTAACACTTTATTTAGACGAGTAATATAATACAATGCAACGCACATACATCAAACTATGTTTCTGGACAATCACCCAGTCACTGTAACCATTTCGTTACAAATAGTCCCTAAAAAGTGTAAATTACACAAATGAATTTGAAATTTGTAAAATATCTGTAACTTATGTCAGAAATGTATGATTCCTGTGATTTAAACTAGATTTTTCAAGCAATAAGGAACATTAAAATGGAAATATCTCAAAAATTAAAAATTTTTGTTTGTTCTCCTTTAAAGCTGGAATGCCAATATACAGACAGCAGCACTAATCATTTAATTTCGTGACAACAGAAATCTTCTCCTTGGTAGATGAACCAGCTTGTAATGATTATCTTTAAGTTGCCATTGTTTTCGAAATGGGGTCTTTCAAATGTTTCAGCTTGCCAAGTGCATGAAAATTGCAAGACACCAAATCGAGGCTACGTGAAGTGTTATCAAACTTCCATTATGACCGCAGAAGCAAATTCTATGTTGAACGTACCTTGAGAAGCCTTTTATCAAATGTCCACGGATCTTGTTTTTCTCACTTTTGAATAAAGAGTTTCGTACTTCGCCATGCAGCGTATTAATGGTTCTGCCCTGTGGAATAAACTCAGTACTAACAACACCTTTGCAATCCAATAAAACAGTAGTATCAGTGATCAGGCCTGCCCACTGATGGGATAATTTTGACTAGTTTTCTCACAGTTCATGATGAATATCTCCATAACCTTCCGTGGATCCAAAATCTAACCGTGGTAATCCTAACCGTGGATCCAAAATCCACGATTGAGGATCGTTTCAATTTTGACCAGACTCCATGTAGCGATTCGTTTTAGGAAGCAGTGTAATCTGCTGCATAACGTTCCAAAAACCTAAATGAAGAGTCAAATATTGCTCAATTGTGCTCGGGCGTCAGTGAAAAGGAATTCACTGTGAAGAAAAATTGCAATAACCCAATTGGTGTCGTTTGATCGAATAAACACTCTACTTAGATTCTCAACATCTGAGTAAAGTGAACAACGCTCAATCTGCGATTCATGAGAATCATTCACCTGCTGCATGCTCTGCTAGTTCCTTGTCTGTCTATTCGAATGATCCAAGTGTGTGCAAACAACTGACACCATTTATTTATGTCTGATCTTAACATTGCGTGTGAGACATACACCACAGATATTTTACAGCAAACTTCCATACAAGTATGCATTTTCACCGACAAAATTGTACTGTTCCACATACTTCAAAACTTGAGTAAATTTCCAACAAATGATCCCTTTTGTTTGCATAACAATTTCTCTATTCCTATTAAAACGTCTTTGGGAAATATTTTATAAATATTTTGTAGTTTTATCCTCAATTCGTGATATTTCCATAGGCTTCAATAGTATAAAAATTCATAGAATGTATATAAATGTATATTCCTGTCTACGCTCTCTGAAACAGAATGTTAATTTAAATAGTGATAGATACTCTAAAAATTAATTCAGTCTCTCTAAGCTATAGAAATCATTAACATCTGAAAAAAGTTACCTCCTCTTAAAGATTTCATTGTGGCACTCTTTTTCAACACAAATTTTTAGACAATCAAAATCTGCTGCCTACATTCCAAAGAATTTAAACGCTCTTAAATTCCACAAGATTTATTCAGAACAGAAAGAGAAGCTAAATTTTTAGCTGAGGGCCATCTGGAGCAGATAAATGTTAGATAGGCATGACTGCCCAATGATTATGAATTTTGATATCATTTGCATAAACATCGATAATATATACAAGCTGTTAATCTGTAACAACCTATATATATATTTTAATCAAGTTGTTTAGATTTTTTTCTGATTTTATACATGTACATAACAAATAACACTAATAAAATTTCGCTATCCTCTAAGTTTAGAGCCATTTTCAGCTCTATAAAAAAATGTTTTGGCTTTGTAACCAAATTTTAAGTTGTGTAAATTCGGTTATAAAGACAAACTTTTTACCGAAATGCAAAGTTATTCTTTTGAAATAGCCTGTGACCATTTGCTCAAAATTTCATCTCTTGTAATGTCTCCAATGCTTTACCTATTTATCGTTTAATTTTTGGCAGAATTTATTTCTGCATCTTAAAAGTTTTTAACCAATGTGTTCTTAAAAGAACAGAACAATCATAAGTCTTATTCCTGGAGCTTTTACGGGTATCATATCTTATAGAGTCTGTGCTAAAAGTGTATTTGTGTCAAAAGACTATGAATCTGTAAATTTCTAATAAAAGTATGCAAAAATTTGTGAAACTTTTAAGACTTTTCAATATCTTACAAAATTGTAAAATAATCTGTCTCAATTCATTACAATGAAAAATGTATAACAATTAATGAAGGAGATTTTTTTTAAAATTTAGATTGTATTACGGTTCTCAAGATAATTTAAAATATAGGTTCTAACTCACAACTTAAAAATAATCTCAAAGCTAAATTCTGTAAAATGAACTTATACTAGAGAAGTTTTTTTATATAAGACGTTCCAAAACTGACGTAAATAGGAAGAAGAGTAGAAGTAGAATAAAATTATAGCTAACTTGTCATTTAAAAAAAATCTAAGTGTTTTATCATATGAATGGCATTAATTCATTCTATAAGTAATTCCGCTACTTACACACAGAAAAGTGTAACATATCTATTGAGTAGAATTTTTTTTAAATATTACTGATCGTAATATAACCTAAATTTTTAAAACTCTTTTAAAATTTAGAGTTTTAAATTCTTTTATATTAATTGTTTTATATTATTACTGTAACCAATTAAGAGTAATAATTTCATAATTTTATAATAGATGAAGCAAGCCTTAAATATCACACAAAAATTTTCATAATTTCAATTAGTATTCAAAAACTTATGATTGGTTAAATTAGGCAAATTATCAGCATACACCAAAACTCCTTTAGAAGGCTGAGGCAAATAACTTTTTCTTTACTTTTTTTTCTTTTTTAAGACATTATCAAGGGTAGATTTTTAATAGTTTAGTACAGATTTGTGTTACCTCATTATCCTGGATTTAATATCACATATTCTCAGCTCATAGCTGCTTGATACTTTGGATCAAAATGTTTAAAACAATTTTAATCCCCTGTAGAAATAGTGCTCTGAATACAGATATTCAACAGTTTGGTAATAAATGAGCGAGATAATATTGACCATTTACTTTTATTACTGTGACTAACTACTCTTGAATATTAAAACTTTCAATTGATTTTAATCAACTTCTTCAATAACAAATCTTAAATCCACAAGATATTTCATACTCAATACATTTTTTACTCGATAGAGGGCAGCACTGAATTCGAAGTCCTTTTTTTCCAATTTGGAATTTTTTTTTAATAAAGTGTAAGTGTGGTAGATGGGCTATATACACATATACATGAATGTAAATATAGAAAGTACTAAATCTTGACTGTTTAATACGCTGTATCTCCATTTCTCTAGCATTTTAACAGCTCTTTCTGTATTAAATTTTTACAGGTTTTATACTTTTCGCCTCAAAAAAAATATTTATTATAAAATAATTTTAAAGATTCAGCATAAATCAGTCAATTTGTATAACTTAATTTAGAGGAATTTTTTTTTTTTCTTATAACAAGTATAGTTTTTGAAAAAAAAATTCAGTATTTGCATACGTGTGGTGGCATATGCGTGCATGTATGTTTATATATGCATTTTGAAAGACTATGAAATAAATATACAAAATCGATAAAGGAAAACAAACTATCACTTATTGTTTCATAATTTTAAAATATGTACTATTTTTTTCTCTGCAAGACTCTTTTAAGAGAATGTAAGCAATACATTTTAACTCGAAATATAACAAATACAAAAAATAAGTAGGAGAAATACGAGTGTTAACTTTCAAGTTTTATAAAATTTTATTTTAAAAATAGTAAAATATTTGATATCTTCCGTTTTTTTAGTTTTATAGAATAAAGGTATTATTAAGCTTTAGTTTGATATTGGAATTTAAGTTAATGCTATCCAAAAGTTATCTCACATATCATAGGATACTTAAATTTATACACACACACACACATATATATATATATATATATATATATATATATATATATATAGATAGATAGATAGATAGATAGATATAGATATAGATATAAATATATATATATATATATATATAGATATAAATATATATATATATATATAGAGAGAGAGAGAGAGAGAGAGAGATGGCGTAGAGGGATGAAAACTGAAAATAATACACTATTATTCCCTTATTTATTGTTATTATTCATACCAGCAATGGATCAGTTTAAAATTCAAACACATTTAGTTAAATAAAGTATATGAATGCATATATTGTTGGAAACATTTTTATAATAAGAATCACAAGTGTACAATCAACGGTTGAGGAGAAAAAACTTTAATATGCACCATGTATCCACCTTGAGGTTCGACTTAAGAGAAAACTTCAGAAAGTTCCGCGGTCTGTGCGAAAAAAAATTGACCTTAATATTTAATTTCAAGATTTTTTTCTCCTTCCCATAAGTATCAGTTAATAGATTAATTACAGCAATTCGAGGTTGAAATCAGGCTGACGCATCTCTTTCACGGTGATAAGGGGGAGAAGAATTTCGTTACTATAACCGGGATATAAAGGTAGGAAGAGTGAATCTATAGTAAAGGAGATATGCATTGTATCTTCCAGTAAAATTAGCTCTTAATCTCATATTCTCCTTTTGTCGTGAAAGGGACGTTGTGACTTGATATCAGCCTAGAATTATTGTAAATAATCTCTTAACTAATCCCCCCCCATAAGGAGGAAAATCTTTAAATTTTCGTAAATTTTGCATTTAAATATCTGGATCAATATTTGTTACGGAGGAGTGGAATTTTTATGTTAAGTTTTTTTCGATCTAAGCTTCAAGTTTTATTAAATATAATGATAAAGAACAGAGGTAAACGTATTGAAATTTAGATTTTGCAATTTTTTGTATTTTCGTATTTTAGATTTGGCAATTTTCCCAGTGCCGTTGGAGTAGCGCTTCAAGCTCCCATGACACAGGTCCGAGGTTTGACCATCGGGTTGGGCAAGATTGACTCAGCCTTCCATAGGGGTAGACAAATTGAGGACCAGGCATGCTAGGGAATGAAACACTGAGGATTTCGCGAATGGTTGACCACCTAACCGAGACATTCTTTGCACCCCACCTCCCTTGGTTTCGAAAACGGAGATTGGCACCGTAGGTCATCTCTCCCAAGTTGGGCTGTTGCACCAAGGAGTTTAGTTTTTTAGTATAATAGGATTTTAAATTTAAAAATACTATATAAGGAATGCATATACATGTTAGAAAATATTTTTGTAAGTTGAAATGTATGTCTATAATCAACGGTTGCTTAGAAAGGACTTTTCTATGCAGCTTATATAGTTAAAAACTTAAGATTCTTAAAATCCCCTCCCTTTGGATTAGTCTTAAGGTGATTTGCCCCTCACCCTCACCCTCGGTACGTCTTTGGCTTAACCAAACAGCCTACTAACTATTGCATAACAGAAACATGATAACGTTTGCATTGTTGTAGCAAAATTTCATCTCCTCTTAGAATTTCATTACAACCCTTATTTGCTTTGACAGAGGCAGTAGCATCGTGTAAAAGAAGTTTTAGGAAACTGTTAAAAAATGTATAGCTGTCATAAGTCTTAAATCAAAACCAAAATTTAAATAGTGTAATAAATTCATAAGTTAAATATAAAGTTTCCCTGAAGTTTAATCAAATAATAAAATAAATCTGAAAACTTTTTGAAGTAATAGGAAGTAAATTAATTTCGTTGAGAGGCACTTTATGGTTCAGTTAAATTTCGTAGCACAAATGGGAAATTGAAATGATATGGAACATGAAATCATTCTTAACAGGATCAAATGTTAACTTGGACTTGAGACAAGTATTGTAGAGCATTACAAAGTAGATATACAGAGGTCGGACAAAAGTTTGGAAACACCTCGTCGAATGCATGCTTGAATTTAAAAGGGATTCTATCCAAGCCTGTAGGTTGTTTTGTTGAATTTGCTGACTAATATTACCTGTACGGTGTCCTCAAGACGTTGAAAATGTCAGTACTTTCTAGAACAGCTATGTAGTTGTGAGTGCATTATGTCTGCTCTAAGTGAATTCGAATATGGATGCTTTCATAACCAAAAGAGACGAAGTGTGATGTTTGATGTTACAAGAGGCACAGTATCTAAGATTTATATTGCATATAGGAACAGCAGAAATAAACATCATCTACTAGAACACAACGCGGATGAAAGTGTGTATTGAATAATCATGACAGACGGTCATTGAAGAAGCTTTTGGATAATAATAAGTAGACAATGGCTGCAAAAGTCACTGAAGAAATTAATTTCGGGTTCACAAACCCTGTCAGCACCAAAACAATGAAAAGGGAGCTCCATAAGGAGAGAGTTTCAGGATGAGCTGCAATTCAGAACTACTCATGGTTGGGGTTTGGCCATTGTGTGAGCAGTTATATCATAGTATTCCACAGGTCGTATTACTAACAATGATTATGAGACAATTGTGGTCGATCATGTCCATCCCATGATACAATGTTTGTTTTCTAATTGAGATGCTGTGTTTCAAGACTACAGAGCCCTGTTCCCACTGATTGTAATGTCCAGGATTGGTTTTGTGAGTATGAATATAATATGTCACATCTGTTTTGGTTGCTAGAATCATCAGCATTCAAAATTATTGAGCCTTTAAGGTTAACTTTAAAGAGAAAAGTGTTAATGGCTATCAACCTCCGCCATTGTTTCCTGAACTTGTCAATATTTTGATAGAAGAATGGCTTAAAATTCCACTGGAAACTATATGACATATTTATCCATTACGAGAAGACTTCAAGCTGTGTTTCTAACGGTTTTCCTACATCTTGTTGAGCATAGTAATATTTTTTCTTCGTGTGTTTCCATATTTTTATCCAATCCCTATGTGTGTGTGTGTATACATGTATAAAACCTAGGCATTTTATGAAAGTTCCATAAGAGGAATACTTTATGCATATATTGTGCGGTGTGTTTAATTAATTTCATACACTTTCGCGTGAATGGAAGTGTGATGAGGCTATTGAAGATCTAATGTACCAGCTGCCTCTTATGTATGAGAAAAAGAAAGAAATCCCCGGGGAATGAAATTAGGCGTACCTAATAATTGCATATAGAAGAGTACAAGTCAGTGATTACTCCAGTATTCATTCGAGGGTCGAAATATCATGGGATCATATTCAAATGACAGATGTGCGAATTTCATCTAAAACTAGAGGTTAGAACCTACGAAAACTTGTGACTGTGATTTAGACGAAGCGTAGGATTGTGGGTCTATATATTCGTAGGAAATCGATGACAAATAAATAAGACTGGACAACACCCAGAAAACATATCATTCGATGTAACAATTAAAATTGGTTGGACAAAAAGATTTTTGGTAATCAGAGAAAAGTACAGGATATGCGAACTTTTCTCGTAAACTTTAGAAGGAAAAGTAAGGAGTGTATGATGTAAACTGGAGAGATAAGAATTAGGAAGGCACAGCCCCCAGCCTAGCGACTTTTTTGGCCAACCGGGTCTGCTCCCATGAGCCATCAGCGGCATCGAGTTCTCCAACGTGGTAGTCCAGATGAGATTATCTGCCTATATGTAAGGCATTGTTTCATACCATTCTTTTTTAGCACGTCCTACTTAGAGAAGTTTTACATTTCTGAGAATAGCTGTCATAAGAATCATAACTTGTAATATATGTAAATGGAGCATTAAAATGTGTAGAGGAATTAACTATGTTATTTTATATATTTTATGTGGGATTATTATTTTTTATGATATTTTAATCCTTCAGCACCAGATCAAGAAGAAATTGTGGGTAGTGTTATAGATAGATTTTGATTAAGAGAGAGGGCTATTAATGGATAGAAGCTTATAAACTTTAGCATGTAACTCACAACATTGTTAAAGATACTTCTATTTAGCTGCTACTTTTGAAGAGGTGATCGAAAATTAGAGGTGGTATTAAATACGAATAAATAAACAGTTTTTGCTGTAGTTTATCATGTCTTTTGTTGTTAATACATTTTTACTGTTTTACGTTATTGTAGGCACTGAATAAAAGCTCCGGTAGTTATAAATGCAAAATCAAAGTACGTAAAGCACAAATCGACAAGCGATTGTGCATTACGTTGGCTTAGTAATTATTGCTTTATTCCGACTCAAAGATTCTACCTTCCCCTAATTAATTACTTATTATTAATTATTTATTTTAAATAGCTTCTTTCTAAAAACAAGCTGTAGTTTGCATAAATCTGCTTTAAGAGATACCCAGCTAGCAACGTTACGTTGGGCCAACGTTGTACTGCATACGTTGGGGCAACGTTGATATGACATGTTGGCCAACCGTTGGCCAATGGTTGGTTAATGGTTAGCTAATGGTTGTTGTTTACATAATGCCAACGAAACACTACGATGGGCCAACTGAATGCCAACGTAATACTAAGATGGGTCAACTGAATTCCAACGTTTATTATTTCTGTTTATTATTTTGCTATAGTGTATAATATAGAATGGCCATGTGTTATTACTTTGAAATAAGCTGATGTTTTTATAATACAAGTCATTTTTAAATTTTGCAAGAGTTGAAAAATAAAAAATAGATATAAAAAAAGAATGAGATAGGTTATTTTAGTCCACATCACATATTTCATATAATACTTACTCTGTGGCAATCCATTTATTCCTTTGAAATTTGTATTAATTTTTTTTAATGATACAAACTGTTTCTTAAATAAGAAAATCGAAAATTTCCTCTGAGAGCTAAAAATAGATAGTTGAAGAAAAGCAAAACACAACAGAGGTTAAACAAAAATAAATATACATATTTTAGTTATTTTTCTTTTATTTACAATTTTTTATTTAAATTCGGCCACCATTTCCATCTACCAAAGTTCTCTACATTTTCTCTGGATTCAATTTCATGGCATCTGAAACACAAATAAGTAACTTGAAAAGTATATATTATAAAATGTTTTAATGTTACCACAGACATTTCCTTTTATCCTTTTAGCTTTTTAAAATGATTTGAATATGTAAAGGATAAAGGCAAACATAATTACAGCTAATAAATAAAATTAAGTTATAAAGTAAATAAGAGTCATAACAACTACGATAAAGTGAAATCCATAATATTTACATATTATCATTATACACCTTTATTATTGTTAAGAAGAGACACAAAAAAGTAACCTAACGATAATTTAAATCAGAATGCTTTAAAAAAATTAAGTCAATGATCTTAAATTGACTTAAAATTTGCTATTTTCTGAAATCTGTACTAAAGAAGTGTACTAAAAGGTATTAAAGATCAAAGTGTACTAAAACACCATATGTATACTTTTGTAAATGGTACATTACTATTAAAAACACAAAAAGAAACTACAGTTTAGATATCCAAATATCGTTTTCTTCAATAAATTAATAATAATGAGGGCATATATGGTAGAACACAAAAGTATCAAGAGAACTTACTTTGCAAATTTGAAATTCTGCAGCGATGGCACGTTAACCCTAAAGATGGCGGTTGATACACAACTTTCTCTTTTGGTGGAGCTTCTGCACATGCTCGTAGATATAGGCGGTTACTTTTATATTTCTTAGCCAATGGTATGCCGATATTTGTGCAAGAGGAGTAAACAGAAAATCTCCAACGTTGGCCCAACGGTTGGTCAACGTTTCAAAATTACCGATGGTCAACCAAACATTTTGCCAACTAAATACCATCATTTCATTTCCCCTTTTCAACGTTTACCCAACCAAAGATCAACGGCCAACTTGTAGCCAACGAAAATCCAACGTTTCCATGCTAGCTGGGTACTCTATAAAAAAGTTGGAAAATATTGTTGTAGAGAGGGTATTTGGCTATGAGAAAAGCTTAACTGAATTAACCTCTAGTGGGATTTTCGTGCACGGCAGTACTACCTTAAAACAAGTATTTTTCTTTTAGCATCTTAAAAATATACTAACTTCACTTGAAACAACTGACTCCTTATTACTTACTAAGAATCAATACATTGAATATGAAATCACATTTATGTTTATTTGAGTTGTTTTTGTGTGCTTTTTTTTTAAATTACTGCATTGTTAATTTGATATAAGAACATACATTTATAACTTTATGATTCATAGTTTCTAGTCAAATATATTTAAATATAAATGCATTTCATTGACTAAATTACATTTAGAAACTGAATTGTCGTTATTCTTTTTCATCGTTCTTTAATAAAATATTTTTCTATTTTCCTAGGAAGGAATGACTATAACAAAGAAAGTCTTAATAAACATGAAGCTATATCCATGATTGTTTAACGAATATTAACGTACAGGCGTTTCTTAATTTCAAGATAAAAGAATTGTATGAGCTAAATGTTTCAACCAATTTAATTTGAATCTTTTCTTATAATTATTTCTGTGATTATTTCATATTGGTCACCAATAACAAAACGAATTATTTTTCTAAGGGCATTTATTAGAGTCCTCCTGCAATGTAAAAAAAAGTAGGAGTTGCTCTTATTGTAATCTCGATTTAAAATAACAGAAAGAAGTAATAACCGATTTAAAGAACACTCGTGAAACTTCGTTTGAAGTTTCTTTTAAATGCTTTTTCTTTTCATATAAATTGAAAAGATATATGCACAGACAGAAAGACATCTAGAGACAAACGAGTTCCACGATCAGGACAAAAGGTCACCAATCGCTCAACATATGGGAGGACGTAAAGGCCACTACTTTTCTGTTAACCGTCCCCATTCACATTTGGTCTTTTTAAAGTCACTGACATTGGGCTAGTTACAAAAAACGTTATATTAACTTTCGGTGTATCTAAAATGGTTACAGCATTCGACAGCCTGGTCAGAAAAGATCAGTATGAGCAGGACCGTGCAAGTGAAGTCAGAGATAGTTTTCTTTCGGAAGCGAGTATATCTAGATTGTTTGTGTGTGTGAGCTGAAATTTGAATAAATTTAGGTTTTTGTTTAAGAAAACCACATCTTTTTTTCTTCATGCGTAGTATAAGAACCCGTTAAGTTACTCCTGGCATATTTTAGGGGAGTGACAGAATTATAAATGATTTGCTAAGACCACTCGGACAAGTTCTTCAATTTATCAAATAATAATTTCCTACATAAATGATTATTATTTAGTAATATACTTGTGCCTCTTAACCTGTTATTCAGTAACAGCTTCGATTGGAAACCACATAAATCTCAATCGTTAGATATTCTGAATATCATTACCTAATAGTTAAAGTAGCTCGGTAACATTGAATCGAATATGTCTAATCTTGAATGAGTGTTGTGAGAGATTTTTTTTTATGTATTTCTCATTATTTTAAAAACAGCTTATGAACAATATTTTTTTAAATAGGGAAATTTGTATCTTCGAATTCAGCCAATTCAGTCATTTCTATTCTGTAGGATTGTACATAATTGTTCAAAATTCAAATATATATTTAACAACTCAGTAATTATATTAAATCTTAAAGGTATTTTTACATCATACAAGATTTTTATAACTTTTAATAGAACGTATAAAATAGCATAGTGGTATGATTTTACTCAAAATTACATTAGATAGAAAAAAAAAATCAAGAATTTCAAATAATATCAGATTATTATGGACATTGATTAAAAAGCCCATTCAAATGTATTTGTAGGACATAGCGTACAGGGTATGAATATTTCTTTTACAACTTTGTTTTAGATGTATTCACATCTGGTGTTAATGTAAAATTTAAGAGCATGTTCTTTTCAAGTGCTCTACGATCCATAGAGACCATGGAGAAAGTTACATGTAAGAAACGGAGTTAAAAAGTATTACAAATTCTGTCAATGAGATACGTGAAGAAGTGAATCTATGTTGTTGTGTGGGAGTTGGAAATATATTAAATGCAGATGAGGAAATTTGAACGTTTAAAATGTTTTGTGGTTTCGCATGACTGTTATAAGAGTTCAGCATTCCAGATAGATTAATATGCAGATTTATGCAACATTGTATCACAGTTCTTTTCGTATATTTATTCGAAAATGTTTGATTATCACAAAGTAGGGCGGGGTATGTTTACAGATTTCGGAATTAGTCATGCTCAGGAGTTAAGGTTAGGCTGTAATTGCAGAAATCAGATCATATACATGGCTTTGGGAGGAGGAAATTCTTAAGTAAGTAAATAAGTCAACACTTTCATTACATTTCTTATACTCAGTTTTTTGTCGTTAGATAATTTATTTTGTATTGTGTCATTCGCACAAAATGATTCAGATTCGTCAACAAGGAGATTGAGTATATCATTATATTGTGAAATTTAATTCACTTTGTTAATTTTTGGCAGTTTTTTTCATTAAGCATATGTCTGTTTCTTCTTGCAGATGCAATCTTTGTTGCATGCAGATGTTTAATATTTTTTAAGTTCATCTGTATGTCGGATTTTGTTTATCTGTGTACACTTATATTTTTATACACGTGTAAACTGTTAGCACCTAAGAAATTGTATATACCAAATATAGAGAATCTAGATATTTAAATGAGGAAAATACCGTGTTCCTTTACTCATTAACAGCTTCTAATTTTTTAATCCGCTAATGTGTCCTACTTGGACTGAAAAAATGCTTTTAAATTATTGTTGATGTAGCATTTTTTTTATCACTTTGTTAAATAAACAAGAAATTATGTTGATGTATGACTACTGTCAAGTGCTCTGTTTGTCTTAACAAGCTATTTGTCTTAAAACACTGTTAAATTTGCATATTTTGTTATGGCTTGAGAAACTCAAATTATCCTGCCATCAACAATATCAAATTTTTATCAGTTAGCATTTAAAACATCGTACTCATACAATGATACAATTTTTTATCACACAATATTAAAGGGTATTAATTCTGATATCAATTATCATGTTCATGCTGAAACAATTTTGCCTAATTTGCTACCATATATTTTATATTATTTGCCTAGATATTCAAATTAACAACTTAGTTTATAAGTTATTGTTATTTTGATATTCAACCTTAAATAAGTTAAGTTTGTAGTATTTTTAACATAAATGATCATTACGTGTGAAAAGTTATAGTTAAAAAAGAAGTATGTTTTTTACATCACTGTTTTAATAATGCTTTTCAAACTGTTGAATAAATTATGTAATTTTGATTATTAAAACTTTTCTTTCTAAAATAACTAAATAAAACTTGATCATACATATGTAAGTATAATTCTTTTCTGTTTTTGTAATTTGTAAAAGACAAAATTTTTTAATATATTTAATCATTCTGAATTTTTAACTAAAATTTTGTATTCATGTTTGTGAGCTTTATATTATTTTATATATTTTTTAAGTTAAAATTATGTAAAAATGCTTTTATGTACTGTTTTTAAGAAGTAATCCAATTATTTTATATATCCATATTTTTATAGGTGCTGTATTTAATTTCCAAAGCATTATATGAATTTATATAACTGTGCAGCATGTTTCTCTATGCTCGTTGTTCTCTAAACAGAACAGATGAACAACGGTCAGCAACCAATGGCAAAACTTAACAATGCTCATCGCTTTGTCTGTGGTATCTTAATTTTACTTGTGGTTGACATAATCTGGGTTGCATCATCAGAATTGACTGAAGTATGATTATAAATCTTATTTCTTAACATTTATTTATTTAACTAAGTTGACACTTAACAAAATTCAGTAGATATTAGAAAAAATTATTTGCTGATATTCATATATACAGCCTTGTATTCTATAAACCTTTGTTGATTGAAATAAGAATCTTAATTTTTTTATACTATCAATAAGTGTGTGTGTGTGTATATATACACAAACAAACATACAAACGTGTATATGTGTGTTAGTAAAACATTTTAATTAACAAATCTAGTACGAAAACCATTTAAATAATATAAATAAATTTCTAAATTATTAAAGGAAAAAATACTATCGTTTTAAATATTTATGAATTTCTTTTGGTGTTTTACTTCTAATTTCAGTACATCTTCAAAAATGAAAATTTTAGCAAGCCATTCTTCAGCACCTATGTGAAGACAACTATGTTTATGCTTTACTTACTAGGATTTATATTTTGGAAACCTTGGCAAAATCAATGTTCTTCAAAACCATCCTATACTGTAAGCCAGAAAATTTGTTCTCTTCTGTGTACTTTCATTTCAGATTTCAAATTATTCATGAAAATTTTCTGTTGTAGTTAGTTGACCCAGTTAGTCCTGAAGCAGAAGAAAATGACTGTGGTTATGTAGAAGCTGAACCTCTTCTTGTAAGTAAATGTTAATTTTATTTTCAAAGGAGAATAGTTTCTAATTGAAACTATATAGAATGACATTTAAAAAAAAAAAAATTTTAATTTTCACAATTATCTGAACTGAATTGAAAGCTGACTAGGGTCAAATTTGTCGTTAAATGGTCTAATAGGAATTGTATTATTCTAATTTTTTTGTTTTCTGCTAAAAAAGAATTTTTTCCTAATGATTAATCAAACTTATCAAGTACTAAAATGATGTAGAATACATTTCAGCATCATTTTTAACAAGTAGATTTTCTGTGAAGGATATAATAGTTACATTTATCCGCTTAACCAGATTATCAGAACACTGCACAAAATACCAATTTAACTAAAACAGTGCACAAACACACACAGTGAAATATAATGTATAATTTAACTTTTATAATTTAGAGAAGAGAAATAAATGATATATTTATAATTTTTCATTTCAAGCTTGTACAAATTCTTAATTTCTCAGTAAAAATGAAGAGCCTACTGAAATGATGAAAATAACAAACTTTTACTCAATTTTCACAGTAAAATATTTTTACTGTTGCCAGCAATATATTATATTCAAAAAAGTGCTCAGTTCAGAAATCTGTATTTAAATAAAGAATACATTTAAACTTGTGTATTAATTACATTTAAATTTATGAAGTGGTTAAAGTATTTTATAACAAAAATTTAAGTTCCAATTTGTCTTTTTTTTTTTTTTTTTTTTTTTTTTTAATTACTGTGTGTCCTTTGATTTAAAAACTAATTAGAATAGCATAATTTAATTGCAAGTAAAGTTTTATTTTTTTGTTGCCATATGTGCATTATAAATAGCATAGACTATCATAGCAGTTAATTTTTGTTTTCAACCTTCTTTCCATTTGATGTCGTGTAAAAAGTAAATATATATATTTGAATGAATATACATATATATATATATATGTATATTCCCTATATAAATATATAGAGAAACTAAATATGCCTGAAATACTTACTCTAAATGTTAATAAAACAATGTTAAAGGTAACTTTTTAAAACATTAATTTGTACTTAAATGAAAGTATTATTAGACTGAATGTGTGTTAAATCATTATTTATTCTTGAAAAATTTTTCATTTTTCTTATAGGGCTGTAGGGAATACTTTTTTAATTCTGTATACAAATGTTTTTAAAAATTTCATTTAAAAAAATTTTTTTATAACTATATTCAGCAAGAAAATTTCTTCTGTTTATAGTAAGTTTCCATGTTTCTTATTAAAAATTATTCTTGAAATTTTACATTTCTGAGTCTTTTATATGTGATTAAAATTGGGGGGGGGTATTAATATTGGATTTGTAGCAAGGCACATAATCCTCTCGTTATATGAAAGCTAGTTACTTTATATCTGTGTATGTGTTAAAACAACTGTAAAGTAATATTAATTTAGCTAAGTTTATATGTGTTAGTGTTTAACATTTATATTTTTTTTTTCAAATTATTTTAGTACAATAGTGTTATTTATAGAAAATAGCTGGAAAAAATACTATTAATCATGGTTTTTTAAACTCCTCTCTAATTTTGTAGGACTTTGTGCAGTGTTCTTAATTTAACATCTTTAAATTTCATCTTGATTTTTACAGAACTTAGTTAATTTATATTGCAACTCTCATATGTGTAGAATTAATTTTCACCTTTTATACAAGAAAAATGTCCTTTTTTGTTTGGATTCCCCAGGCTTACTGAGGCTTTATGAGAGAACCTAAGTGATTTGCAGCCTTTTTTCCATTTATAAAACCTGTGAAGTCTAACGTTGTGGAACTTAACTTTATTGACTCTAAAAAATTAACGCATTTACAAGACAAGAGCTTTGCATTAAATGTTCATGAATACACACTTCTGTCACAAATTTTTCCCAACAGCAAGTACTTATGTAAGTATTTTCCCAAGAGAACAAAAGATTGCTCAGTGTTATTTGCAGTCAGAAATTAACTTTGTTCATTTGGGGGTCAGCTTGAAAATGTACACAGTGGAAAGAAAATTAACATTTATTCTAGTATTAGGTTTGGGAAACAGGTAGAATAAGTTGGTGAACACTCCTTTAAATCTGGTATTATATATGGCTGGGATATGAAAGGATGGGAAAGGGTAAAAGAAGAATTTATATAGCTGTATTAGGTATAATAATTTTTATATATTAGCTATATGCATAGCTTTCCCTGTTCTTAGATTTTGGAATATTCTGCAAAAAACTCCTTACAATTTCTTTAAGGAAAGTTAAATTCAGTCTACACTTTTGTTTGAGGCTTTTGCTTACTTAAATTAGAATTGAGTTTTCTGGAGTAACAATTTGTATTTCTATATTTTGAAGTATTTCTAATATCACACTTTTATTTTACAATTTAATATTAAATCACTTAATGCACAGTCTGGGTCATTTTTATTTTGTGATTTTGTATAACTTTAGAGTGAATCTGTATGGATTCCTATCAAATACCATGATGGTAGTGGTGAAAAGAGTAGTGGAAATGAATCGGATGATTCAACTTCTAGACAAAGTAAGTTGTTATAAGCATTTATATTTATTTTATTACTACTCTTAATGTTCTAATTATAAATTTATTATGATAATTATAATTTTATTTTCCCAGGTATAAAATCTGTTCATTTTAACCAAGTCACTGAAGTACGGCATTTGTCTGGTATGTATGATTAAAATTTGCATCTTAACCTCATTTAAACTGTATAGCTGAGGTTCTCAAACTTTATATCCCTCAGAACCCATATCTTACTATATGCATAACAACAGAACCCCTGAATAAATATTATTTAATGAGAAACTAAAGGCCTATTGTTATCATTGATTAAACGTAAACAAAAAAATAATAAATCTTTGGTGTCATCCTGATTCATGAACCCTCTGGAATGTTTTTATTAACATTCTTCTTGACACTAAAAATATTTTTTGTCACCAAGTAACAGCCTTAAAAAGACTGTTTTACCATTTGATTCTGAGAAATTACATACATAAAAGTTGCAAGTAAAAGTGAACACATAACTAATATTTGGTGGTTGAATTGATATAAAGTAAATTCTCATCAATAAATGTAATTAAGATTTCTATTATAATTTTTATATAGCAATATCCTCTAGTTACTGAAAGAATCTAACTGCATATTTGGTTATTCGGTAGGCTACAAAACATAATATCTAAGTATAAATTATTTATAGCACCAGCATGAACATCTTAAATATTTTTATTCATTTATTTATTTTTAATTATGTTACTTCTATTAACAGAAGCATGTTCTGAAGCATTATTCTGCTGAATGCACAGTTAAACTCCTAAAGGCAGTTTAAAACATTTTTTCATAGGAATTATGAAAGCTTTTGTTTTCCATTTATTCTTAAATTTTGGTATTTAAAATTGTTGCATTTTAAAATGTAAATTGTTTGAATTTTGTAATTTTTTAAAAATATTTAACTGGTCTTATCTTGGGAACAGTGTTCTGACTACTGCACAAGAAAGTTTGGTATTTTCTATTCTCACATTAAAAAGTTAATATAGAAAATTTACATAATTTATAATTCAGCTTCATAATGCACAAAATTCACCTAAAAAATTTGGGCAATTTTATTTGAAAAATTCTTGCATTCTTCCAGTTTTGTTAAATTTTTTCATTCTATACAAAAATATCTCATTTCATTCTTTGTATCTCTATTTTTATTTCTTGTTTCCTCTCTGACTGTTATTAATCCTATTTCAATAGAGATAGCCAAGTCTTTCCACATCTTGCTGAAATAAGTGGGTTATTACCACCATCTTCTAAACAGGGGAGGTTGCAATTGCTCTGTGAACATGACCTTTTCCCTTTCTGTGGAACCTGGCATTAAACAATAACATGGATTTTATATTAGCATGGGCAAAAATTCTTTCTCCAAAGAAATAAGTATTACAAATCCCATTGTAGAATAGCAACCACCTTAGATAGGACACAGTTCTGCAACAATTAAATTCGCTATCTTATACACAATTAGAATCCTGTTAAGAATTTTTTTTCCTGTGCCTATTTGTTTTCCTTGATTGTTAGCAATCTCACTTAATTAAAAAGTTTTTCTTATGGGAAAAGGTTTTCTTATGAAAAAACTTATTCTCTCTCTTTTTTTTTTTTTTTTTTTTTTTTTTTTCCCTGTGTTGAGAAGCCTGCTTGAGAGTATCTTTTGATTTAAGAATCTTCATATTCTATATTGTTTATTGGTTGGCATTGCTGTAATTTATTTAGAACTATGCTGTATTTCTAGAAATTATTTCTTCAAATATTACTGTTTTCTTATGCTGAACTTCTGTTTTGAATTCTTAAAAAATTATTTAATAATGAAGTTCTATAATAGATGCAGATATTCATCATTATTACAGTTGATAAACCTGCTGCAAAAGTAAATTAATGTACAAGACTCGGAGAATTACAAATTATCAGTCTAAATGACAAAATTTTAAAAAGCTCAATTTAAAATTTTAGGGATTGTTTATAGTGTTCCTATTTACTCCTGCGAAAAGGTTAAATCCTTTCAAAACAATGTAAGAACTGTACAAACTTTTTTTTTTACTGGCCTCAAAAGTTGTGGGTTATTAAATATATAACAAAAAGAATTGTAAGAAATGTACCTGTTAAGCCTAATAGGGGTTAATTTAAATGCTTGCATGACATCCAAAGTATTGAGGAAATAGCAAGGTTTTTTTTTTTAACTGATAATGAAATATTCTTAATTTTGTGCACAAACTGATTATACATAGACCTTTGAGGACTTTTTCTTTATAATATTAGAATCCCAAGCTGATGATGCATTATTGGCTCGTCTTTCATATGCTGCTTCTCTCAGAGCTCAAGAAAATGCCTTGAAAGCTGCTAACAAACTACCAATGAAAGAAGTCGCAAGGATAGCTTTACTCTTTTGTATAATGGTAAGTGTATAAGGCATAGATTTAGTTGTACTTAATTGAAATCTTGAACACAATATTAGTAATTCAATGCTTTCCTCCATATTGAACACAGAATTAGTTTTGAAAATAATTCAATTTTGTAGATATTGCTGCTTGCTCTTTTTATGAATATGATTCTTTGTTGTTTCAAACTTCTTTGAAATAATAAATGCAAATTGAAAAGTATAATAGATTACAGTCTAAAAAATGGTAGTTACATGTATAGTTCCTAGATTTGCAAGTGTTGGAGATAAATTCAGTTTATGTGAAATAAAATGCAGTTCTACAATCTCCAGTTCTGAATTTTTGAAATTGGTATTTAATATTTCTTCAAACCAAAGAATTTCGTTATAAAAACTTTGATGGTTTACTTATTTAGCACAAGAAAAAAAAATTATAGTAACATACATCATTTGCAAATACTTGTTAAAATAAGATTTAATGTTTTATTATAATCATTTTTGTACAAAGAACAAAAATGTTTATAATGTAATACAATTTTTGCGGCCAAGTTTTTGTTGTACAATGCCTTGTCCAAGATCTTGTTTAAAACTGGTACTAATGTCTATAAACTTTCATGTGATTGGGATTCATCATTCATGTCATGAGATTAAAACTTGCAGATATCATTATCAAATGGCTCATCTTGTTTAGCCATTATATGGCCTATATTTTTGTTAGGTACCAGAAGAATGAGTAATTATATAAATTTAGTAGTGTCTGTTCTTTTGTATCAATGGTAATGTATTTCAGCAAGCAAAAGCACTTATCTATAAAACAAATTTTAGATTAAGCTATTTGATTGTATGTTTTTGCCAGTATTTCTCTTTTTTTTTTTTTTTTTTTTTTTTATGTTTATAGTTTCTGTTCTAAGAAAAATATGATATGGCTTGAGACGAGGAGAACAATCCCATTATATTTCAAGATACAATAATATATAAGATAAAATAATTTTAAGGAGTTGACAGTCTTGACAATGTATTGATCTGAAAAAATTATCTTGTTATATAAAATTTCTGTTAAATAACAACCAATTGTTATTTAATCTGCGAGTATATTTTATGATATTAAACTTGCTATAGTTGTTCATTTTAACTAGTTTAAAACTTTAAAAGTTATCTTGAGAGTAAGTACTCTACAGAAAGACACTAAGATAGGCAAGAATAAATTATTTAGAGAAGTGAAAATGTTTAAGGATAGACCACAGAGCAATAATTAATTCATTGTATTTCATTTGTTAGGATATTTGAAAATTTTGTTTTGGCAGTAATCACATTTTTTACTTGTAAAATTAACTTCTAACAAAACAAAATTCATAAAATGAGAATAGTGTAGATAAATACAGATGGTAATCATTGATATACATGCAATTTAACATATGGCTTAAATTTTATTTAAATTGATGAAATGGGCATTTAAAGAATGTTTTATTTTACAAGCTAGTATTTAAAGTTTTTATCATATGTACATTACTAAGCAAATCCAGTTCTACCCCTTGATATTATGCCAGTTTTATTTTACAAAATTCATTCCTCTACAAGATATATTTGAAGAAATGTAGATATTATTAGCAATACAAGTTGAGCAGCTTATAGAATGTAAGAATTGGAGTTTCAAAGAATGAAAAATTTTATATTGCTTTTGTATTTAATCACCTAACTTGCATATCTTAATATTTTATATATTTCATAGGCAATTATGTTGTGCTAAAACACAAAGCAAACTGGCATATTATTTAGTAAAATTGTTCTAAAACCTATCAATGACATTATTATATAAAAAAAAATTGCTTTTTTATGTATACCTGGAATTTTGTATATTTACATCTTGATGTTTGTTTAGCTGTGATATATACACAAGGTTTTATTAGTGTACTGACCAGGCTAGAATCATATATTTATATTCAGGAGTAAAAAAAGTAGAAATATCTAAGTAATATTAAGAAATATTTAAGTAAGAGCTGATACTGATACATATTATAATTTTATTAACAAGGACCTCCTTAACTGTGCCTGATAAAATGTTTAATATGGTAGAAAACTAAAGTTATTTGCCATTGTTTAAGTTTTCATCTATGTTTTATGTATTAGTAATGGAGCTACATGTTAATAGTTGTGATAATTATGACATGTGATAGGTTTTACTCATTTTAAAATGCTCCAAGAATTTAGAATCTACTCGCACTGAAATCTTGTGTCTCTAAGTTCCTAAAACTGAATAGCTGCATACTTGTAGACGTTACTGACTTCTTCCATCTGCTGCTATCACTTGGTCTAAACAGATTGTATGGCTGAGTATGTATGGAATATGATCAAATGCGATAACAAAAAAATTAAATGTATTAAAAGTCATTTATATAAAATACCGCTGTAGTTTTCATTTTTGTAATAAATAGCTGATTTAGATTTCTTTCTTCCCTAGTTTTGTATTTTATTTTATTTTTTCATATCTTTCCAAAAAAAGACCATTTCATATCTCTTTTTATACTTTTCCTAAATGGTATTTGATATTCTGCATAATACCTAGGTATATCATTAAACATCAATACAGATCTTTAATATCATAATTTGTATAAAGAATAAAGCTTTTTATTAAACTGAGGCATTCTATATAATGTCTATTTTTACACATTGCCAGTAACAAATACTTTTTTCAACCTTTTAGTGGTTCGTGGGTAATATGTCTTATCAGGAAGCTTTGGCTAATACAGAAGCTGGCATTGTGAATATCCTTTCCTGCTCCTCTGGCTTGTTCACTTTGATACTAGCATCAATATTTCCAGCAAATAGTGGGGATCGTTTTACTCTTTCAAAACTTTTAGCTATTGCGGTGAGGTAAGCTATTTTGATTAATGTTAAAAATTACATTGGTACTTTCAATACAGTCAACAAGAATGTATAATAATATCTGGTATAAATAGCCCCATGTCTCAAATTTTATATAAACCATAATGCCTGGATTCTAGTAGTATAATTTAAATCCAACTTAGTGTATGCAGAATTCTTTTCAAAAAAGCTGTAAGGACGCTAGTTCAGATTCATAGACTAAAAGCTTAGCAAGTCTTTCTTTCCTCTTCTGAATCTTGTATCAGTGAGGAAATGATGGTAATTTCTTTACTATTAATTTACCTTTTAATTTATATTACATTCAAAAGTCATTTCAAAGTTCTAATGCGTATACATCTCAAAATATGTGCTAATTTGTTTTATTTTGTTTGGATAATAGAAAAATTTACAGAATACACTCGTAAAACTCTGCTGATATATAACAGTTATTCATCTACCTTAGAAATAAAATCTGTTGAATTTTTGTTTAATCACACAATTCCTTTATCTGAATAGTAATGTAATATATATTTATTGTTCTTTACATACATATATAAATGCAAACTAAATTTAGAAAATATCTGTTAAAAAAATCATTTATTTCAATTAAAGTGGCATGAACTATAGATTTACTAAATCTTAGAAATTTCATGCTATTTATCCTTTTATAGTTTCAGGTAAGAATATAGGGTATAATTGTACTTATCACAGAAATATCTAATGCTATTGGAAAAGCATAAGTTAGTCAACAATACTATGTCTTTGAGTGTTTACTACAATAGACACAGTAATTTTACCTATGCTCAATTTGAACCTACCTTAACATAACTTTTAAGTTATAAATGAGTAGAGAAGTCTAAATAGTGCAGAACTTTCATGTTAGCACTTTTAAAGCAAAGCAGGAATTACTTTTTTTTATTCTATTTCTTTTGGAAATATGTTATTTTTAATATGTGATACATTAAATGTAATAGATATTGAAATTTTAATATTTTGAAATTAATAAAGTTGAAATAATTTTTACATCAGAAGTGTGCATAATTTTATCCATGGAATGTTAATATTTGAAAGAAAAGGTTATATATTTCATTTAAGGATGTGTGGACAGTATTTTCATATTTACGTATCACCTGGAGTCTTCTAATTACAGTATAATTTAGTTTTTAAATACCAGTAAAAGTATCAATAATACATATACTCAAAAGAATTTTGTGGTAAGTTGAACAAATTATTCTCGAAACACTTAAAATCAAAATATCACTTCCTTCTTAATTAAAACCTTTCATTTTTGCATAAGAAATAATTTAATTAAACATCCATGAGAAAAGAAAATTTAATTAATTCAAACCTATAAATTTATCTGGTCAGATAACATTGGTTACTTTACTGCTAAGATTTTTAATAAAGTATTTATTGTTATATTTCCCAAATTCTGGTTAGAAAAGTATATAGTCTTTTTCAATCAGGGTGATTTCTTAAAAAATTATACAGGCATTTTCTTTTCCTTAAAACTTGAGATTAATTTTGATTCTTCTCTCTTTTTAGTATAGTTGGTGTAACGATCATATCCAATGCTGATAAAAATGTTCAGTATAATTTTCCTCCTGGAGCAGTATGGTCCATTATGGGTGCATTCTTTTATGCAGCATACATTGTTTTACTTAGAAGAAAAATAGATAATGAAGAACTATTAGATTTTCCTATGTTTTTTGGTAAGTGCTATGATATAAAAGGAAATTTTTAATGGAGCAGACTCTTTCATAGGTGTTCCTGCTATATACGCTGAATATTCATGTTATCATAATTATTTGAACAACAACTATTTGATAAAATTGTTAATTCTTGTAAATTCTGATTCATAACATAAAATTTATTTAGGGCTTAATACAATTATCAGAATCACCGGTAGTAAGAATTTCTAGTGGTGGGTAGTCAAATATATTAAATCAGTGAATAGTAACATAAAATTTAAAACTCATGTATGGTACAAAAATGAGAAAGTATGCCTACTAAGTGAATAATGAGAGAATGTATGAGACTGAGTGACTGAGTCTAACTCGGCTCAGTCACTATGCCTCTTACTTCCATTCTCATAGTTTAGTCTCATACATTAATAAACATATATTTAAACAGTTTTGTAAATTAAAATATACCAAAATTTTAATGTTCTTAAAAAATGATATATAAAAAAGCTTAATATGCAAAATTTTAGTACTGAATATCCATATTTGGCAGCAAGAGCACTCTGATTTCTGGCATCATTACTGCCCATTTAATCTCTAATTTAAATGGGATTTAATAGTGCCAATAATTTGTTACATAATTTCAGTTTTAATTCTTTGTTTCATTCTGTTTTGAATTTGTATCATCATTAAGGATGTTATAATACAACTATAAATATCTTATTTGAATTGACTGCATTTTCTTTGTCTAGTAAATTAAAATAGGTTGTTTTCAGATTATTTTAATTACTTTAACCCTGGTATTGGAATTGTATTCCCAAATATTTAAAATCTGTTAATATTAAAGTAACTTTAATTTAAATTAGAGCAATGCATTGATTAATAATAGTATAAAAACAGCTTATTTATGCCTGCTACTTCAGCTTTATTATAGCCGAACGATGGCCGATTGGTTAGGGTGCTGGCCTTCGGTACCGGAGTTCGTGGGTTCGAATCCCGCAGTGGCATGGATGTTCGTAGCCGTTCGGAATCGGCTTTAAGCTGTAGGTCCCGGTCTCATTAGCCCTCATGTTGCAAAAAGTAGACCGTAGCACTCCAAACCAATCAGCTTTATTATAGCAGTTTGAGTCTTTTTTTTTTTTTTTTTTTTTTAAGAATACACTGGGACATGAAATGATTGAAATAGTTAAGTGTAAAATGTTAATATACTTTTTATTCTATTGTTTTGCTTTTTTTCTTGATGTGATGTAATATATTAGCATTACCTCATTTATTTTCTACAGGTTTTGTAGGTTTGTTTAATTTGCTTTTAATGTGGCCTGGGTTTATTTTTCTGCATTATACCAAAGTGGAAGAATTTCAGTGGCCTTCTAAACATCAGTGGCTATTTTTGGTTTGCAATGGTTTGATAGGCACTGTTTTATCTGAACTTTTATGGTTATGGTAAGATTTTTTTTTTGCTTGTTCCTGTAATTTTTGTTATATTTAACCTTAATTTTTTTTTTTTTTTTTTTTAATTTATCTGCATCTCTTGAAGAAGTTTACTTAACCCATTTTATCCCAGTATCCTATTAGAGGACACCTGAAAAATATCATGTGGAAATCACTATTTGTTTGTTGCGAATATTTTGTAAGCTGGAACCTGAAGGGGTATATACTAGCTTCTGCTAGCATGAGTTTCGGCTTTCGCCCCCTCCTCCTTCCCCTGGGCATTTTGTCTATTCCTCGCATTAGTGGGTGTGGTTTGTACCATCTCTTTGCAATTGCATAATTCTTTTTCAGTTTACTTTGGACATTTCACTGGGCATTTATGTGATAGTACTCTTCTGTTATCATCTTGGTGGTAAAGTAGAGTTATATTATTCTTAGGTAGGTTCTAGCTCATTATTTTTTAACTGTCCTCTAAATAGGACAGTGGGACGATACATATGCAATTGACGTATTCTTTCTCCCTTTCTAAGTAAGAGAAAAAAAAAATTCCCTTCTAGTGTTTTACTCCTGCTGAGTTATGTCAGTACAAAGGTTTCTGAAGTTAGAGGAAGCATTGGATTTACTAAATAGTTTATATTCAGATGAGAGCGACATTGAAATTACTGTGTTACCATCAGATGCTAATGAACTAACTGACGAAGATGAAGGGAATGAGAATGCAGTAAATACTGGTGGTATTATTATAAACGTTGTTCCTGGGTCTATGGAGGTTAGAACTGGAGATACTTTCGAGTCTGAACCATCCACAATCTCTAGTGTTTCGACAACAAAGAACAAAAAAATGGCTAAACGACTTCAGTCTTCTTGGATAAAAAATAAGTCACCGCAATACACAAAATGGAAAATACAGGCTGAATCAACTGCAAGTGACTTTCTCAAGTAGATGGAAACTGCACTGAAAGACAAAACTCCACCAAAGGTTTTTGAGCAGTTTTATTCCAGTGAAGTTTACGATCTCATTGTAAAAGAAACTGTGCGACATGCAACAGATGTAAAAAATTAACATGATTTATTTACCACTGCTGATGAAATACGTGTTTTTGTAGGAATTTTGCTTTTAACTGGTTATCATTCAAATACCTGTGAACGTGACTACTGGTCAGATGCCGAAGACCTTGGCATTACCCTGGGGGAAAATGCCAAGTCAAGAAACCGCTTCCAAAAGTAGAAATCTTATTTACACTTTGTCGACAATGGAACTGTATTCAGCATGGGCAGGATCTATACTTCAAAATAAAACCTTTGTTTGTCATACTCAATAATAATTTTATGAGATTTGGACAGTTCAAGTTAACGTGAAGATGCCGAATTTGATAAATTCTTACAACAAACATATGGGCGGTGTGGGTCACCACGACTGGTTGGCTGGACTTTATTGTCCAGCCAACCAGTCCATTAAAATTCGTGGGAAAAAGTAGTACTGACTACTTTTTATACATTCATTGAATATGGCTATGGTAAACGCATGGATAATGCACAAAACTCTCAACAAAATGAAGCCCTAAACTTGAAAGAGTTCCGAAAAGCTGTAACAACAGTTTATCTAAAAACATCTGTGATAAGAACAAGAGGTGGACCTAGGATCTCGACTGTACCTTCTGGTGCAAAAGGAGATGTCTGAAAAGATAGTGTTGGCCATTTTTTACTAAAGCGAGAAAAACAGCTTCATTGTCAAAGAGAGGACGGCAAAGGAAAACCCAAAACATACTGTGGGAAATGTGACAAAACACTTCATCAGGCTTGCTTTGGAACCTTTCCACCAAGATTAAAGGAAAATTCAACTGAAAATTGAATTATTTTTTAAATAAGATATTAATATTCAATTAAAGTAAAATTTTGTACTCGGAAATCACTTTTTATCTTTGAAGAAAACAGGAAAACATGTAAGTGCAAATTTTATCCCCTTTATCCCAGTGCCCTATTTCGAGGACGGGTCAGATTTCTTATATGAAATATATATTTTTTTCAAATTTTGTTATATTTAGTTTTTTTAGGTTGAATTAACTTTAGAAAACATGATTCTACTCAAATCCAAAGAAAATAAATAAATTGGGATAAAACGGGTTAAACCAGCACTGTATCCTATTAAACTTTAAAACTGATTAGATATTGCAATTTATTTTCTGCACACACCAAAAATTTTTTTTTCCCTATTTGTATATACTTAAGTATAGTTATCACCAAAATCATAGTTTTCTTTCACACTCTTTTTTTTCTCTCAATTGAGCATTTTATATATTTCTTGTATATAAGTTAGAATTTCAGTGTAATTTTTCTTTTTTGTGTAAAAGTCCTTTTTTGTATCTTTTCTTTTTTGTGTCCTTCTGAATATTTTATATAAAAGTGGTTTTATACTCTATACACTCACACAGGGCCAGTTCTCAGCTATTAGCTGCTTGCGTGCAAGATAGTATTCAGCTGCATTCACAAATGTGGATTCACAATAGATTCATTACTTAGCCCAATCCATAAGAGTCTATTATGTTTATATGACTGATCTATATAACTTGACTATGGATCATAGAAGTATTTTAAAAATAGGTTTACTTCATATTTTTATTCAAATTTTGTATCCTATAAAATTAAAAAAAAAAAGTAACAAAATGAAAGCATAAACTGCATTTTTTTCGCTTTATTATTTTTTTATAATTAATAATTCTAAATTTTTACATAACTTGTCTTTATTTACTAGAATTACTATCTAAAGAGGCAGAATACAATTTGGTATTGAAATCTGCACTTCATAGCCTTTTGTTTATATATGAAGGCAAATAAATCTCTTATCACATGATTTTTCTTTTTTAATAAATGACCCCCTGTGATACTTAAAATTTCAGCTCATCATTAATAATGATGAGCGGTATTATTCATAGTTGCATAAATTTCATATTTGTATTGTTCTGTGCAGTCGCTAAAAATTTAGATTTAAGATATTCATTAATAAATATTCTACAGAAATGACTTGGGCATTAATGGGTTAATATTTAATTTTGTTTATAGTTATACTCTTTCATATTCAAAGTTTTATCAGAATTATTATGATAGGAAATGCATTATTAAAAGTAAAATCGGTTATCCTCCCTTTGTTAGTATTATAACATCTGCTTCTTTTTAAAATTTTTGTAGCAATCTCTTAACCATTTTATTTTTATATATTTTTCAGGGGCTGTTTCTTAACATCATCTTTGATAGCTACTCTTTCTGTATCACTAACCATTCCCTTGACTATTGTATTTGATGTATTTCTGAAAAAGGTATAATTAGGCATTCAGTTTCTGATGAAATTTACAATGATTTTTATGATAAGCCCATATTAATATTCTTTTTTCCTTTCTTTAGGTAGATTACCCTTTACCATTTTTTCTGGGTACTCTGCCAATGTTTTTATCATTCTTTGCTGTTGCGTTCCTGACACATTATGAAAATTGGGATCCTGTACTTGTAGGGATCAAAAAACTAGTCAATATTTGTTGCAGAAAGTCACAGAAGTAATTTTTTTTTTATTTTACTGAAATACTTCCTATAATCTGTTATTTTTTTATTATATATATATGTGTGTATGTGTATGCATGCAATATATAAAAAATTATAGCCCTTAAAGTTCTTCAAACTTCTTCCCATTCACATTCTATTTTGCTAATCTTAACTTTCCCAGCCATCCAGATTAAAATGAGAGGAATCATTGAGATTGCGTTCCTTTCACATTTCTCAAAACTATAGACTGAATTAATAACTGCCATGTTTGGCCTTTTCTTTTCCTTTTCTAACCTAGTTTAGTTGTCAATTTTTCTAGCAAAAATTGCTGATCCTTGTAACCTTTATACTGTTGTTAAACATTTGGGATAGAATAATTGCTAACAAGTAACAAAATAAAAGCTGATTTAAAACTCATCAGAGGTTATCCACATCATTTCCCCCTCTTTGGAAAGGCATTTTATATACATATTTCTTTAACCTGCATAAGATATTAGTCGGTTCTCCATCTTTAGAATGAAAATAAAAAATATTTAAGTATTTTGCTTGATCTTAGCATCTGGGCAAGCTACCTTCCACAGCATGATTGCAATAAAGTTATGTTGCTAAGCAAGCCCTGGCAACTAAAAATTGTGGATAATATCCCATGAGGTTAGTGAAGAATAATTTTACCAGTTAGATACACACACACACACACACACACATATATATATATATATACATACATATATATACATACATACATATATATATATATATATGTATATATATATATATATATATATATATATATATATATATATATTGCAGAAACTACATAAGAGGTTTGTTTTTTAAATAAATACTGTTTTTAAAATTTTCAGCATTGCAGTTGCTGGTTTAGCTACAATACATATCAATTATTAATACCTGTTATCTAATCACATAAGCCATTACAGAAGGATACAATTTGGTTTCCTTTCTGTTTGTGAGTGTTTAAAATACCTCAGCCATTTGAAAATCCTGCTGACTGTGAAATGCTATATCATTTTCATAATGCAAAACATAAAAAGCTGATATTCATTGTAAGATCAGTGTAATGTGTAGAAAAACATTAGGAAAGGAATGGTAAGAAAGTAGGTTAGTGAATTCAAAGATGTCTGCATGAACTAGCAATCTTCTGACATTACTGAAGACTTAGTACAGAAAATTGATGGAGGAGTTTCAGAGAACAAACGTGTTAGGATTTAATCTAAAACTGATAAATTTCCTTAGGTTTCAAGATATATTCAGGAAGCTCAAGAAGAACTTGGGCAACAGATTTCTGTGGTGATGTAATTCTAAAGTTGGTTGTCCAAGTGCTCTATTAGGGAAATATGCTGAAAATATTTTAATATGTAGGTTTTTGTATAAAATTGATTAAAAAAAATGTGCCTTGTATAAATTTAGTCCTTAAAATTTTTGGAGTAATATCTTGTATATTTATGTATAAAATACTTATTTTTAACATTTTTTTTTCCTCTCATCTAGAGTTCGTAATATAGATTATGAACAGACAGAATCCCTGATCAGTGTAAATAGTGAATATACATGACCACGTCATTATGCTTCAATCATTCATCATGCTACTTCTGAAAACTTTCAGGATTTAGAGCTTTTGATTCATTTTTATATGTTAGCTGTATTGCTATGGAAAACAGACTAATAAAACATTATCATAATCATTTCATAAGAGTCACTGATGAAAATTAAATCTGTTAACTCACTTTGTTTTTATTGCTCTCTTTTAGTATATGTATATAATATATTATAAAGCTTACCTACGCTATATGTGTAATAAATTTCAGTTCATAAAATTCCAACTATTTTAAGTAGCAGACATTTTGTATTATCTGTTAAAATTAATATATTTATTTGTATCTTTATAATTCTGTTTGTAAACTTTATGTATAAATGCAAGATATTAAATGTTGCTTACATTTTAAAAACTTATATTTTTAAAATAATTATTGATGTAATATTGTAATCAACAAAAAAATGTGATTATAATTGAATATTGTGATAATAAATTTATATATCAGTATTTTGTTGGTTTACTTTTCTTTATTTGTGTTCTTAGTTGCTAAGCTTGGTTCCTTAATATATACTTAACTATGTGATGGTATAATTCAGGGATGGATAAATTACATGCTAGTCCCAGCTTGCTGTAAAAGTTTTTATGGGTAATACAATAAAATACAATAAGGAAAACGATAATCTATAATTCATTTAAAGTGCAAATCACTTTCCACTTTTGTGCATGGTCAAATTATATATACATAAATTTTAAGGGATCTAAAAGTAAGGTTGAAAAACCTACAGTAAAAAAAGTGTACATTTTGTTTCAAAAAACCATTACAGCTAACTGATAGTACATACATAGTTACATTTTAATGTAGTCTCTATAATGGTTTAGGCACTTGTCGTTTCATGGGATTAGTTCGAATATTTCCTCCTGGTAAAATTCCTGTCCTAGCATATTCAGCCATGTTGCTGTAAACTGTTTGACCTCCATCTCTGAGGCAAATTGTCACCTTCCCAGGAGCTCCTTCAAATAAGGAAAGAGATAGAATTTCCTTGTAGCCAGGTCCAGGCAC
>CM063503.1:122712136-122769636 GCA_032207245.1 Pardosa pseudoannulata | reverse complement strand
TTCCATTTTGAAAGCATGTATAAGTATTAAGTACAAGTATAAAAGAAAAAAAATCTTTGCGAAGCTATTTGAATAACATGAATAAAGACTTTTTGATTAATCTAGGATCTTACGTGTCCATATTCAATAGTAGCATTGCAATACAATTATGAGTTTCATTTCAATACAACTACAATTTGAGTATTAGAGAGAAGTTATCTAGAGTAATTAATTTCTAAGGTTAACAGAGCCTAACAAAAGACAGTAAATAGTTAGTGTTGAAATTTTTGTATTTTAAAGAAACTTTCAATACTCTACACTTAGCAAAGATACACAGATTTAATGGTGGTTTTATGTAAAGAATTTTTTAAAAAATAATCACAAAATAAAGATTCAATTGAGTACAAAATCAGGGAATTTTATTTTTATCTTAATAATATATGAATACAGTTAATGTAATATCAAAAGACTACAGAAGTAAAGTATCCTATTAAAAAATATGAAATTAAATTAAAACAAAAGTCATTGCTTAACAAGATAATACTGTCTATAAATAAAACTTTTGTGAGGAACAAAATGTTTCATAACCGTACAAGCATCTTTATATGAAAAACAATTTTCGCTTAAAGGTGTTAACATATGAGAAATAAAATTTCTACCACACAATGCAACTATTGGGTGATAGAACAATACTGATATTGTAAATCACAATGTCAATACTCAGGAAGCAATCAGTCGTCGTTAAGGTCTAACAAAGACAAAACTTTTCAAATGAGCAATGATCATTCGATGATTATTCCAAATATACTAACAAAGTTTATATTCTAGACGTGTTTATATAGCACAGGTTATGAAAATGTATTGAAAAATTATGGACGGGATGTTGGGTTCAAAAAAAGTTAACATTCACCTATAGGAATCACCTATAATATCGAGGAAAAATTAAATGGAAAAGTAATTTCTACAGTAGACGCGTAAACATTATTTAACTCTAAGTCAGTATGCAACTGTCTAAGGAAAGTACTCTTCAGGCATTTGTTCTAGACCTTTTCGCACAGCGCTAATATAACGCCGATCTTTCCCGACTACGTAAAGCATCGACGTATCGACGGGTAGAATTCATCCGATTTTTCTTGTAACAGGAGGTAGTGTTTCAACGGCATCGGAATGTCGAGGTACCAAACTCCGTTCGGAAGAGTTCCGGAACTAATAAGGACATCTCTCACTGCACACCTGCTGAGCTGCTTCAATGTCCTGGGGCTAGAATGTTCTTTGAAATTTGGTAATTCTTCTTTGAACTTCTTGCATAAATCCTCACTCACTCTTTCGTCATGTTCATGTGCAACAACCACCCGTAGGAATCTAGAACGAAATCAGGAAAATCTCTATAATCTCATAAGATATATATAAGCATTTTGAAATGTTTTAACGTCATTTTACTAAATACGGAATGGCATTACTTTTAAAATATAAAATTCCTCGTAGATTTTCAACTACATAAGAAAAAGTAAATGAAATATTGATAACTGACAAATAAAAACACTCGTTTCTTATAGATTTTAACCAAACAATGGAAACTAAATGAATTATTACGGACCTTTGATCAAAAATCAAACATTTTAATTTTGTTTAATGTTCATATAAACAACCTTACTCTTATTGGAAATGTTTCATTCAACATTTTTTAATCAAGAAAACATTTACACAAAACACCATATTTTTTTTAAATATTAACTTAGTTTACATGAAATCTTCCCAGACACCTGATGTTTAATAATGAATTTAACAGTAAAGATATCTGAATGGTAGAGCGCTGCTTTTCGGTAGAGCTTTACCGTAAAGATCCAAAACAAGACAAAACCAATGATAAGCATAAGCAAAAAAGTTTTTCTACCACTACATAAAAAATTATTAAATCGCGAAAATTGCATATTGATTGTTCTTTTTCTTAATTTAACTAGATTAATATTTCACTGGGAGCACTAAAAAAACATAATATATCAATAAAGTCACTTCAAACCAATATACCTGTCAATTTCTTGTCCTGTGCTGAAGGGTTCTGTTGATGCTTTAAACTACGGATGCAGCTCCACCAATTTGGGAAGTACTCGGGCTCTATCGATTGAAGGATGACGTACACAAACAATACGACGAGGTACAATCGTCTTTGTTCCCGGTACGTTTTGTAAGTAATCATTATTCTGGATGCATTCCACTGGACATCTTCATATATTAGAGGCAACAGTTTAGCACTAAAATATGTAAAAAAAGATACTATGAACTACTCGAATTATTCGAAATTTCGTCTAATTAAAATGAATAACAAGAGAATATTAATTCTACAAAAATAATAATTTTGATTTATTGAATAATAATTTTTTTCAGAGATCAAAAGAACATTTCTAAATATTTAATCAAAACACAAAAATATATGTAATATAGAACATACATACATACATACATATATATATATATATATATATATATATATATATATATATATATATATATATATATATATATATATATATATACCCAGCTAGCAACGTTACGTTGGGCCAACATTGTACTGCATACGTTGGGCCAACGTTGATATGACACGTTGGCCAACCGTTGGCCAACGGTTGGCTAATGGTGGTTTGTTTACATATTGCCAACGGAATACTACGGTGGGCCAACGGAATACCAACGTTTATATTTCTGTTTATTATTTTGCTATAGTGTATAATATAGAATGGGCATGTGCTATTACTTTGAAATAAGCTGATGTTTTTATAACATAAGTCATTTTTAAATTTTGCAATAGTTAAAAATTAGAAAATAGATATAAAAAGAATGACATAGTTTATTTTAGTCCACACCACACATTTCATATAATACTTACTCTGCGGCAATCCATTTTTTCCTTTGAAATCTGTATTAATTTTTTTAATGATACAAACTGTTTCGTAAATAAGAAAAACGAAAATTTCCCGTTCTGAGAGCTAAAAATAGATAACTGAAGAAAAGCACAATACAACAGAGGTTAAACAAAAAAAATATATACATATTTTAGTTATTTCTCTTTTATTTCAATTTTTTTTTAAATTTAAATTCGGCCACCATATCCATCTACCAAAGTTCTCTACATTTTCTCTGGATTCACAATTTCATGGCATCTGAAACACAAATAAGTAACTCAAAAAGTATATATTATAAAATGTTTTAATTTTACCACTAACATTTCCTTTTATCCTTTTACCTTTTTAAAATGATTCAAAGATGATTTGAATATGTAAAAAAGTAAAGGCAAACATAATTACATCTAATAAATAAAATTAAGTTATAAAGTAAACAAGTTTCATAACTATGATAAAGTGAAATCTATAATATTTACATATCATTATACAACTTTATTATTATTATTAAGAAAAAACACAAAAAAGTAACCTAACGATAATTTAAATCAGCATGCTTTAAAAAAAATTATGTCACCTATCTTAAATTGACTTAAAATTTGCTATTTTCTTAAATCTGTACTAAAGAAGTGTATTAAAAGGTATTAAACACTAAAGTGTACCAAAACACCGTGTATATACTTTTGTAAATGGTATGTTACTATTAAAAACACAAAAGAGAAACTACAGTTCAGATAGCCAAACATCGTTTTCTTCAGGAATAAATTAATAATAATGAGAGCATATCATATATATATATGATAGAACATAAAAATATCAAGAGAACTTACCTTGCAAATTTGAAATCTTGCAGCGATGGCGCGTTAACCCTAAAGATGGCGGTTGATACACAACTTTCTCTTCTGGCGGAGCTTCTGCACATGCTCGTAGATATAGGCGGTTACTTTTATATTTCTTAGCCAATGGTATGCCGATATTTGTGCAAGAGGCGTAAACAGAAAATCTCTTACGTTGGCCCAACGGTTGGCCAACGTTTCAGAATTACCGATGGCCAACCAAACATTTTGCCAACTAATTACCATCACTTCATTTCCCCTTTTCAACGTTTACCCAACCAAAGACCAACAGCCAACTTATAGCCAACGAAAATCCAACGTTTCCGTGCTAGCTGGGTATATATATATATATATATATATATATATATATATATATATATATATATATATATGTAGGCTTCTGCTTTCATAAATAGCTTCGAACTCTTTTGCTCCGAAATAATTTATTAAGACATGTTGAGGGAGCACATTACACAAAACAAACAAAAACATAAAATATATAATCGTTGTAAAATATGGCGCGAGCGTCGAATAAAGTCATAATAAAGAATAAAGTCAGTTAAAATTAAGTTCAGCTTAAAATGACTGTGGCAAGAGAATAACACTCTAGACACAAATAAAACCAACAATGAATATTTTTTTTTGTCTAAGAGTGTATAAACTAACTTTTGGATAGTACCTTGTTTAAAAATTTTCTAAGATTTCACTTGACTATTTAGTACTAACTGGTATTTATTTAAATATACACATGAAGAGAAAACAAAACACAGGGGAATGAGTGAAAAACTATTCTTTTTTATATGGGCCATTTTATTATTGCTTATAAGTTATATATAAAGCATTTATTATATAGCACTTATTATATTATAATATAATAATATAATATAACTTGCTATAGAAAGTGTTATTAAAAAATATTTTCGTGGGTTCGAATCCCATGGTGGCATAGATTTTGAAATAGTCATTTGGAATCGGCTTCAAGCAGTAGGTTCTGGTCTCATTAAACCTTGTGTAAAAAAAAATGAAGACCGAGAAACCAAACCAAGCAAGTTTTTTTTTTTTTTCGGTTGTGTGTTGAGTTTACGGATCTGATATTTCAGCCCGATGGTCACATTTCTGAATTTTGTTTTTACTACATAATTTATGTCACAAAACGCCAGGTTGGAGGGATTCCTTAATTGACTCACTTTCTTTTAATCCAAGGCATCTGCAGCCTTGTTGATATCTATGCAGGCATTTGTTGGTATCCAATGCATGATGCAGTGTTCATGACTCTGTTCATTAGGGAAAATTATTCATGACAGTCAACATGTCAATTGATTCATGACTCTCAATTATGTTAATTCATCATTCACCCCCCCCCCAATCAAGAAAAACCTGTTATACCCTCTCAGTCATGAAAAATATTTCCCAAGCATGTAAACTTGTTATTTATTCTTAAACAGGAAAAAATTATTCATAACTCGGGTAAAAGTATTCACTCCAACCAAAAAATCATATTTATAGCCCCTTTTAAGCAAATTGAAAAATTATTTTAAAGAGTACTGGTGATTATCTACGTTGGACACTGGACACTGGAAAGAACATTTTGGGGCGCCTAGGGCCGAGGGCCCTTTATCCCCAGTATTGGACATATATATGTGATCAACATTACAACTAATCCTTTGGCTGATATTTGGATAATATATATAGAAAAGGAAAGAGGAGAGGGGAAGGAAAAGAGAAAAGAACATAGACAACACAGCGCAGAATAAAAGTAAACAAGATATACAATTATATAAGGATATAAACATTGCCCATATTTTTTTTTCCACTCTGAATATTCTCTTTACATACAAAATCAGTTAACAATACAATACAAAATCAGTTGGTGAGTACAATACAAAATCAGTTAAATAACATAGTATAAGACAAGATTATAAATAAGAGATTGGTTGATATACAATAAATTACATAAATCAATTAAGAGAATTTCAGAGGGTTTTTTTTTGGCATGAATATATTTACAACATTAGAATTGACATTTTAAACCTGAGGGCGAATGCCCGATAATAAAGTGGTGGCTCTCGGCATGCGCCGATTTTCTGCAGGATCATAATCGGGAAGGTTGAAAATTTCTTCATTATTTATATTGTTCAGATTATTAAAGAAGTTATTGGATAGCTTTGTTATGAAGTCCCGAATGGGTTCGATATTAAGAGTGTTATGAATAATGTCATTTCTGACATACCTGTGAGCTTTGATTATCATTCTAATGGTTTTATTTTGAATAGTTTGCAGTCTCTGGATCTGAGTGTTGGAAGCCGAACCCCAGACCGGGGAGATATCTACTTTATCAGGTGACTGTATGTGGGTGAATTATGTGAACTGTGATAAAAAAAAATGGTGACCAAAATTTTTCGTTAAATATATGCTTTTATCTGATATTATAAACTAACAAAAGTTGATTTATTTTAAACTTTAACTAATAAACCATGAATTTTAGTAAAGTTGCAAATAAATATTTTTTTTTCAGCAGCAGAGGAACACTAATGGACATCTAGTGGAGAAAATTATAAACCTTATTTTCTTAAAGTTTATCCTCTACCTTCAGGATCTCACTTTTAATCTGAACAAGCGTTCTGTCGGCAGTAGTGAATGTGTACGAAACGTACGTAATGTGATTAGTCAGAGTATTATAGTTCCAAGGCAATTTACTAATATAAATCCTTTGTTCATCATGGCGAGGTCACTAATACCTAGCGAACTGAAACTCGCTGAGAAATTAACAATTTTAAATGACAGGGGCGTTGGCATGCTCACTCGAATATACAATATTAAAAAAGTATGTATTGGTCTTTTTGATCTTATGAAATACTTACTTAATCTCTTCATTCTGTTAAATACATGTAAAACATCTCGATAATTAAGTTTCAACACAAATACAGTTTTATCCATTAAGTACAAGAAATTAAATGTTCCGATGTGTGTGTACAACATGAGAATGAAACTGTTGATGTAAATGTATATGTTTCTTTTTTTTTTTTTTCTTTATGTACTAGTGGTCAGTGTATTCCGAAAAGAAAAGATATCACGAGTATTGAGATACCTTTATTCAGCGATTGCTTATATTTTTGTGTAGTTCTCTTTTTCTGGTTGAGTTGGTATTTATTTAAATGTACACACGCAGAGTAAACAAAACACAGGGGAATGAGTTAAAAGCTATTCGTTTTTATATGGGTCATTTTATTATAGCTTAAATGTTATATATAAAACATTTATGTACAAACATTTTGGGATATTTATACCGAATATTATAGTTGTCATGTACGGGTTTATTTTGATTTCTTATGACTCACTCTCTTGTTACTTAAGTAATGATTGCAATTAAAATCAATAGATATTTATAAATACCCATTGATACTTATTACTAGGTTTTTAATAAGTTTTTCGTCCTTTTATTAATGCATTCATTTGTACATATAGTATATTGTAACGTTTTATTTATAATATCCTAATTTTCTGAGCCTAGTTATCAAAATATTATTTGCTCACATTGAAAATTATTTGTGGGGTTTTATTTATTTCGTGCTTAATTATTTTCTTGCATAAGAATTAATATTTTTATATATTTTATATCAGAGAAATAAAATTTTTATATAGAATGCTAAATTTTTGTGTAGCAAATATCAAAAACCTGGAATACTCTGTACTGTTTATAAATTGCTCCTAAATTTTAAAAATGTTGAGCAAACATAAATGTTGAGCTTGTGTTTAATTTTAGAGTGTGTTGATTTGTTTTGAGATATTTCCCTTATAAATACTTTGTGTTTAGAAATGAAGGTTTCAACATTGATTTAAATATAGGCTCTTACGCATTATAAATCCTTTCAATCTTTTACTTTATACTCTAAAAAATAAGAGTTTTTATTCAAAATTAATAATGGGTGGGGCTTGTTTAGAATCCTCCATCTTTATCCACCAGGCTGATTCTGTATCATTCATATCCAGTATAATTTTACAGCTCTATTTTATTATTAATAACATGCTTTAAAATTTATTCAAATACATGTGAATCACTGTCCTTATAAATAGTCAATAAAATAGTTATTAGTGTGTATAAAATACTACAAATAGTTAAAAAACTGAGGCTTAAAATATACAAAATTACTGAAAATTGATCTAGATTGAAAAATGCATTATATGTATTATTTTCTGATGAGTTTTTTTTATTGGCTTTTTTATGACCTATGATTAAATAGAAAAATAAAAATTTCATTTTCAAAGTTAAAATATTTTAAAGTTTTATAAAATGTTTTAGTTTTCTTAATGTAATGCAAGTGAAAGTTAATGTTCATTAATTTTTTTTCAGAAGTATCTTAACAGATTTAAATTTATTTTATTAATCTTTTATGGTAATTCTGTAATTGTAGATATTAATAATATGTTTATTTAGTGTGATTATTTTTCTTGTTTTCTTAGGCTTGTGGCGATGCAAAATCAAAACCAACATTTCTCTCTGATAAGAGCTTAGAATCAGCTATTAAACATGTTGTTCGAAGGTTTCCTAACATTGATACCAAAGGGAATAGTGTAAGTTTCTCACTTTTATATTACAGTATTGTTTTGAATTGTTTACAAGAAACTCTGGTGACTATCAGACTAGATTTTATGTAAAATATAAAATCTATTTTTTTTTTCAATATGACTGATGTTGACTATTAAGCATTTGATCTGTGATCTGTAATTAAAGTATAAATTGAACAATAACTTCAATGTTTCAATGTACCTTATTAATACTAATACTAGTCATATATATATATATATATATATATATATATATATATATATATATATATATATATATATATATATATATATATATATATATACATACATACATACATACATACATATATATATATGTATATATATATGTATATATATATATATATATATATATATATATATATGTATATGTATATATGTATATATGTATATATGTATATGTATATATATGTATATGTATATATATATATGTATATATATATATATATATATATATATATATATATATATATATATATATATATATATATATATATATAATGTAAATAAAAGAGGAAACATTTAAGATTTTTTTTAACAATAGTATCCATCACCTTTTATATTAGGTACAAATTTGTTGTTAATTTTTAAATTATGAAATATAAATTTATTTGTTAAAATATGTATTCATGATTTTCCTTGCTATTTTTTTTTCATTACTGTAGAGTATCTTTCTAATTGATCATTTGTTGAAAAATTGTATATTAATAAATTACAGTTATATCATGTAATTGTATTACTAATAATTATAGTTTTCTCGAAACAATTTTAAAAAACTTTTGATTAAAATAATTTTTTTTTGCAAAGTATTGATTCAAATATTTTAAGTCATTCCTTGAATAATTATATTCTGAATCATTTATCTCCCATGAGGTTTAATTCTATGATTTATTATTTTGATAAGTGGTTCACCACATTTTGATAGAATAATTTGTACTGCTAGAAAACACTCCTTTTCTTAAAATTGTCTTACAGTCATACCTTGATTCAAAACTTATACTATCAATTTCTGTGTTGTAATGTCATTGATTTGTATTTTAATATAAAATATTGTCTTTAAAAGATTTTTTATATAGATTTTTATTAAATTTGAATGATCTATTAGAATACATGAAAGTGCTTAAAATGGTACATTAATGTAATTTAGATATTTACAAACATTATCAAGTTTCTTTGTTTTCGATACATTAGTATATAGTTTAGGAAAGAAGTGATAAATATTCTTTCTATATAAATAGTTGACTATGAATTGTATATGTATACATATTGGATTTTCAGTGTAGCCAGTTGTGAAGATAGTGTGTAATCAAGAATATGTACAAACAAGGTTTTTCAAGTGTTACACCTTTTCTGGCAAGAAATTTTTACATTCATGAAATAAGAATGTCTGTAAACAGAAGTCTATCTTATCCATATGTAAAACTTTGTGTTTTATTTATTGAGCAGTTTTATTTATTGTTTAATATATATTCATTATATGGGTTTATATAATACTTAAATGTATGTGCAATTAGTTATAATTAAAATGTTTCTTTAAAAGATAAGGTGAATGAGATTAGTTTATTGACATCATAAATCTTTAAGCAGTGAGAAACATGTTTTGTTGCATGTCTAATGTAATCAACTTTTTTGTTGTTGCTTGTTTATTATGAGCTATAGAAAACAAGAAATAACTTTACATTTTATTGTTAAAAAAAACTATGCAGCATGCTGAATCTTTTTCTTTCCATTTTCCAGAGTCAACTTAATGCAGTATTCAGCATACGCCAAGAAATAATGAAATCCTTGTCACTCTACTATTATACATTTGTGGATCTATTAGATTTCAAGGTAAAGTTTTGTTTATTTATCATGTTACAGATTATTAAACAAGATATTGAACGGGAGGTCATTTCATTTGTGGTTCAAATATTTCATGGGAGATGTTGAGTAATTGGACATCTGTGATATGATGTATTTGGTGACTTGGTTGTAAATTGTTGTAAACCTCAGGGACCATTTTTAGTGACAAACTTTGATTTTAGTAACTTTAAAAAAAATATTTGAAGTGTGAAATATGGCATTTTTTAAATAAAGATCAACTCATGATTTTTTTCATTTTTAAACCTATGAAATTTTGTAGGAATAAATGTAAGGCCAAATAATGACAGAAAATTTGTCAAAGAAATGAAATACAAGATCTTTATTAGATTAAAATTGAAAAAAAAAAAATCCAAACTAAACATATACATACTTTATTTAAAAATACAAATATCATGTTTATGTTTGGAACAAACAAATATGCCTTATTTTATTTTTGAATTTTTTTTTTTTTTAAAGTATCAACTCAGAATTATATATTTAAAGAAAAAAGATATGAAGTGAGACAACAAATTCACTCATGAGATTAAATAGAAAATAAGACTAAAATTATTTTGAGTTTAAATAAAAATAAGGGCTTGATAAATAAGTAATCATATCTTGTTTAAAAACATAAAATACTTGTTTATGTATATATTTATACATTAATTACAAAAGACTCATTTCAAAATAAATGTAGGCACCTTGATTAAATAAAAATATCTTATTGAAATATATAAATAACTTGTATGAAAATATAAGACGGGTTCTTAACCTTGTGCCCACAAAGCTATTTTTGTGTGTCCGCAGTATTTGGAATTTAGCTGAAGTTAAAAAAAAAATTCCCCTTTTGAAAAAAAGATTTTATAAATTGAAATCCTGTTTTGGTTCCATATATTTATGTGAATCATTATTTTCAGCAATGAACAGAGAAAATCAATAGTCAGATCTTGACTTAACGATAGCAATCTTGAAGATGCTTTAAAATTGGGAATATTATCTTATATGCCTTATTTTGAAATGTTAGTGAATAATATGCTATGCCAAAAATCACATTAAATGTTATTAATTTAATTTTTTTTTTTACCTTTTTAAGTATAGGGTACTGTTTATGATGTCTATGATTGTAATAAAATAAAGAAATATTAAGAATCATTATGCTTTTTTTTGAACTGGGTTTGCAGCAATTTTCTGTTTGTCAGATGTACCCAGACGGGAAATAAGGTTAAGAGCCCCTCATATAAGAAATATCTTAGTTATTTGTTATACTGTTCCCAGTTGTTAAAAAATTGCACATTTTTGAATACCTCACTTTAAAACACATGAAATATATTCTTAGTTGAAAACTAAATTTGATTTTTTAAAGTTTTATCTATTTTATTTAAAAAGTTTTCTTTTACAAAATTAAAATTTTTATTTCCATTTTCAGTTTTTTTAAAAGTTTTTTTCTAACTGTTGGATACAGTAATTTTCAATGCTTCCCATCTGATTTATATAGTGTTCCTTTTTTACTCCATCTCATCATATAGTCAGTTTCTTATTTGAAAATTCAAATTTAAGTTATTTGGAAATAACACTGGTAAAATCAACTTTTGATATATGGAGCATTCACTGTGTTTATAATGCAGCACTTTATTCTGAATTTAAATATGTAAATGAAATTCTTCTATCACCCAAAATTTTCAGTATTGCTTTTTTAGAATCTTTATAATTTTTTAAAAACTAAGTGTGATGGAGAAAAACTGCATTTATATTAGAATTTAGCATAAAATATTCTATTAAAATTTAACAAAAGAGACTGCAAAAAAATAAACAAGTTTTATTAAGCATTTTTAATACTATATTTAAAAATTGTTCACAGAAGCAAAAATTGTCAGAGTAAGGTCTTGGAATGCTAAAAGCTCATATACTGGGAGAATTCACAAATTGAGATATTTAAATAAATTATATAAAAAAAATTAATGATAGAATTTTATGGTAATTACCATGAAACTTTTTTGCATTATTAAATATGTTTTACTTAAAATTTTTAGGACCATGTTAATGAGCTTTTGACAACAATGGATGCATGCCAGTTACAACTTGATATTGTAAGTATATATGTATGTTTATATATATGCAGTTTTATTTAGTATTAGTGTCTATAATTTAGTTATTAAGGGTTTTATTTCACTTTTTAAACTTTAGACTACAAGTTTTGATCTGACGAAGAATTACTTGGACCTCATTATTACCTATGTATCACTGATGATTTTGCTGTATAGAGTGGCTGATAGGAAAGCTGTTCTTGGGTTATTTAATACTGCCCATGAAATGACACATGGTCACAGGTGACTATATCAATATTTTACACATTTTATTGTAATGGTTTACACTCTTTAATGTTATTATTTTCTATTATATAAATATTTAGTAAATTTTTATCTAATTGATTATCATATATGCAGAAAAGTATCATTTATACATTTCTTATTTAAGGGAAATTGGGGTAAAATGGTCCGCTTTTGTGAATTTTGAGTATTTACTCTCAAACTAATGATTTTTTGAATCTGAAAATATATATGCATATTACCTATATATTAGGCTTTATATTACATTCAGTCAAAACCAATTATTATAATTACTTTTTTTATTATAATTTTTTTAATATTGAGTGACAAATAACCATTTTACCCCGACCCCGGGGTAAAATGGTCCTTGGCACGGGGCAAAAATGGACCGCAAAAAATTTCTAAAGATAACTTAAATGTAATACATTATATAATAGTACAAAACATAAAATGTATTGTATTTATTTTCTATAGCTTCAATCTGTACATATAAGGCATAATATTAGCGAATATTGAAGTTAATGAATAATACACCAAAATATTTGTGTGTTACTGAAAGTCAGCTATTTTCATGAGAAGCAGTGGGGTCTGGGAGACTCATCACAATATCTTGAACATTTCCAAGTGATTCATCCGCATTGTCAGAGAAAATGAACACATTTTGATTAGGTTTTTGCTTTATAAATTTCACAAGAACATAATCTTCATCATTTTTTCCTGTTATTAAACCAACAAAATGAACTACTGTCCAAATTTAACCAAAATATACTTGCCAACTTTTAATTCATTACCAAAATTAGCAGCATGCTGTGAATTGTTTTCTTTATCACTGTGTTGTGTATCACTATAAACAGACATATTTTTCAAATCACTCGAACTTTCTGATTCACATATATTGTCTTTATTTGCTTTAAAATTCACAGTTTATCATTTTTCTGCATAGTTAAGACTAACATTTTTCTAAATTCTTCCTAGCTTTAACTAAAGCAGCATTTTTCTGTTTTAGTTTTTTCTTTTCCATCTCTTCGACATCTTTTTTAATCATTGTTTTCACTAGTGTATCAGAATTTTTGATGCACCCTTCTTTCATTTGTTTGTTGTCTTGCACATGCTAGCTTTTGCCAAGGGGCATAATTCAAAAGGTGATATTGTTTTCAACTGATGATTTTCCCTTTGTACTGATTGTCATGTATTTGGTTGCTGATCATCTATGCTTATGCTTGATTGTTGATCACCTGGGCACATATGAGGAAAGATATTGGATATCATCAAAGACGTTTTCATTGAATGGCCATATATCTGTTACTTTAAATCCTGATTGCATGTTTTTTAAAGTATCATACATAAAATCAACTTTTAAAAGCATATGGGATACAGAAATAAAAAAAAAAAAACACAACCTGGAAAATGGACCATGGTCCATTTTACCCCAGGTTCTGGTGGTCCATTTTACCCCATGTGTAATTCTGGCAAAAAGTATCCGAAAAAAAGAACAAATCTTATATTAAATTGTTTTAGCTACATTAAATATAATAATACATTATCTTAGTTCTTTATTGTAATAAGTTAAATCCTCCAAATCACAATTCTTAAATAAAGAGAAGAAGATATGTTATGATGAAAATATTTACTTCTGACTACCACAAATCAACTTTCTAGAATAAAATGGCTAAATTGTCAGCTAAACACACAATTACACATTCATCTTCAAGACTGCAGTACTGTCATCTATGTATCAAAATATTAAACATTAAAAATAATCAATAAAATAATAGGGGGTGGTCCATTTTACCCCATGGACCATTTTACCCCAGTCTCCCCTATATCATTTACATTTATACTGTGTTTTGTCATAGCAATCCCTTTATAACCATTCTAATTATAAAGCATTTCAGTTATACATTGTATAGCATGTAAAGCTTTGGCTATTTATTGTGTATCATTTTTGTACTGTAAAATTTTGGTCTCTGTCTTTATTGCTTTCTTTTAAAAGGGAAACTTTTCCTGGAAAGTATGCACAATTGATGAATTATTTAAAAAAAAAATAGTCTGGTGCTAATTTAAGTTATGTTGATGCAAAATGTGAAGAGTTGTTCCACAGTCTATTAAAAATGCACTTGACTCTGTAATAAACTTATTTGTTTTTGTTGTGAAAGCACCAGTAAAGAGTTATTTAATGCACTTATTATAATTCATACTACACTATCGTACTTAATACTTAGAGAAAAGCAGCACCTCAAATGGTGATTAAAGATTTCTTAAAATAAATGCCTCTCTGCATTTGCATAAATGGTGTAGTTAGTTTCCCAGATATGATTTTCACACTTATATGATGAATGCTTAATTTAAAAATTTAATTACTACCGTTTTCGATATTCATTTTGTAGTAATATACTAGTCCTTCTGTCTTAGAACACTACTGTTAATTACTGTTATTGTAAAATTACTGTTACACAATTTCTATTAAAATTTACTAATTAAAATTGTTTGTTAAAATTTTGGCTATAAGGCTTTTTTATTTATTTCATTTTATGTTTGTTCCTTGAATGATATAATGTGTAAATGGTGTTACTGTATTAGTTCTGTCATAAAACTTGATTATTTTTCTGAATTTTAGATTTCTCTGTTAATAATACTGTATATTTCCAAATATAAGTCGATCTATATATAAGCTGGTGCGAAAAAAAAAAAAAAAATCTAGAATGTTTAAATATGTTGCCAAGCAGCTAAAGTGAAGGAAATATTTTCCAATCAAGTTGCCTTAAATTAAAATGCTAGATCAATGCATCTCAAACTGTTTTTGCCACAGCATCTAGTTTAAATACTGCAAAGGTAGAGGATAGGTTGTACCTAGAGATAAATACAAGGACATATCTTAGCATGTTTTAAAAGTGGGGAGAAAAAAAGCAGCATAGATTTTAAATTTTAATTACCTTTACGCATCTTAGTTAATTTCACAATTTATACTAACTTATTTAGGTAACTGCCATGAAGCATGCTTTGATAATTGTGGTGCTAGATCATGTGACCATTGGTATTTTAACTTAGATGCTAATGACAAGTTTTAGTTCTGGCAACCCAATATAAAGATAACTTTTTTTTTTAAATATAAGCAGTATAAGCTTAGAAGAAAAAAAAAAAATGCTATGTTTGGTAATTTATCGATTGCTTCTATGTTATGTAGAATTGTGTTTATTAAAAAAAGATTAGCCAATCTGCTATTGATTGTACTGTTGTTTTGGAGTGATTATAACACAGATATGAGTAATTTTAAATTCATTTTTTAATTTTTATGTTTTCTCATTTCAAAATAATTACAAGCTCTATTTACTTTTTGCCATTATGCATTTTCTTTTTTGTTCTTTACTGGTTTCTTTTACTGTTTTGTTTATTTTTATCAACTTTTTGCCACCAACGGCAAAAAGTATCACTATAAACCACATTTATTACATCTGTTCCATGAATCTGTATATAAGCCAACCTTTCCCTCCTTCGGTCTTTAAAAAGCCCCCAACATTATCGGCTTATACATGGAAATTTATAGTAGTTTAATGGTTTATTTTGTAATGCCTGAATTTATTTACAGTGATACAAGTTTTCCACGGTTAGGATTATTAATCATGGACTATGACCCTCCGCTGAAGAAATTATCTGAAGAATTCATCCCACATTCTAAAGTAAGTATTTTGATACATTAAAAGCAGTTTATTAAAAACAGAAAAGTTCTTACACATAGAAGAAGCTTATTAAGTAAGAATTAAGTATATACACTACTTTGTCAGTACTTAAGGAGCTGCTTCATTCTGAAAAATTATTTTTGCTGTGAAAGAACAGTTTCCAAGAGATGGGAGGTTATTAGTCAATATAGTTGCTGTATAGTATATGCTTGTGTATGTGTGCATGTGTACATAAATATAATATTTGAGAGTAATCAATGTATCTGGGTATGATTGCATGAGAGTAAACTCTATAAAAGACTAAGGCAATGATTGTTCTATCAAAAACTTAATAAGAGTTGTGGATTAAAAAAACCCCATCTGTTACTAGTATTTAATGGCAGAAAATTAGACTTTGAAACAGTGGAGGAATTTTATATTGCCTCTTAATATATATACGTAATTTAAAATTTTATACCTTTTTCCAATGAATCAAATGTAAAAGTATGTCAAAACTTAAGCTGCTTTCATATGATCTAAAATCACAGTATAAAAAACAATGTGCATTGTTTTAGTTATTATTTCAAGCTCTGATGTCACTCCAACAAGTTTTTCCTAGAAGAAATTTGACAGTTGATGACTGGAGAAAAAGCCAAATGTTGAGCCTTGTTGCTAGTCCTTCCCAAATGCTTAATCCTGCGCAAACAGAAACGGTATGTAGTCTGTAATTCATAATAGTTTAAAGGCTACTATAATTTTAGCCTATTTAATTGCAGGAAATGTATATGTATTCTTTTAAAATCATGTTTTTCTCTTACTGTATATACCCTTCAGAGGTATACCTCCTATAGGTTTGTATAGGTTTGATGCACCTGAGGTACCCAAATCATCTTCCTGTGTTCCATCTGAGAGTCCCAAGCTTACCTTTCTTTTCTCATTTCCAGGTTGGGCTACATTAATTACTTAAACTGCTCTTTAAAAGTCTGCATCTACGTAGTTGCTTCCGGTTGCAGTCATGTCAGGTTGTTCAGTGATTATATTAGGCAGCCAAGGCATTGGGTCAAATTCATTACTTATTATATTTATACATCAAATGAGGGCTTAATAGGTAATGCATTGTCTTTTGGTATCAGAGTTTGTGTTCATATCCCAATGCCAGCATAAATATCTGTAGCCATTCAGAATAAACTTCTGGCAGTTAATTCTGGTCTTAATAAGCCTAATATTACTGGTTTTATATGGTATGGATAAATACAGTTAATCTTCTCTAAACAAATTTGGAAGGAAATTGTACTGTATTGATAATTATTAATATCATAATTACCAGATATGAAATTATGAGAATGAATTAGTATTTATATTCATTAAATGTTTTATAATTTGGGATCAAATCCTATTCGAAATTTTAGTATTGTTGTTGAAGTTATATTTATCAAAATGTTGTTCTAATCTAAACTTTTTTTTTGTTTTTAGATGCCTTGTGAATATTTATCCTTAGATGTTATGGAAAGGTGGATAATATGTAAGTGAATATATAAATATCTCATAATTAATATTTTTATCTTGTTTTATTCTGGATTAATGTATTTTTTTTAATATTTTTAGTTGGTTTCATACTTATCCACCAATATTTAAGTCAGCCACCTGCCCAAGAATTATTTCAGAGTGCATTGCATGGAGGTTGGGTTCACACACTGTTTCGTGATGAAGTTCTCCAGACTCACCTTTATATTCAGCAGTTCTTTGAATCTATCAAAGGGTAAAAAAGCATTTTCTCATTTGAAAGAAAAAAACTAACAAATAATGCTGTTTATACTTGATGCCTCATTTGAAATTTTTATTTGCTATTAACTTTAATGTAATGTATAAATAAAGAAGAGGCTCAAGTTGTTTGATGAATTTTAATGGTAGAGTTAATTTTTTATTCTACCAAATCGTATTTCGTGTAGTTAAAGAAATATTAATTCTTTGGTTAAATTAATCTGCATGTAACTCACCCTTAAAAAATAAAAATAGCTTTTTTTTATACATATATGTAGGCAAATTAACATTTTAACATTTAATAGTTCATCTTCTAAACTGAATTAAGAAGCAAATTATATTTTAATATGAGTAATGCCTTATTGTCAAATGAAAAAGAGTAATTTTTTTAAATATGAGCTGAGATAAAAGTGAAGTAATTTGTTATGAATGAAAATGGATTAAAATATTGCTGAGGCAAAGAGAAAAAGAAATGTTCTGCCATTAATGGTTTATCCCATTTTTACTTTTTTTTGTACAAAGTAAAGGAAGTTTTCTAATCATGAATTTCAATACTCTAGATTTCAACAGAAATAATTCATTTAACATGTCTGACTGAATTTTGACTAGTTTTCAGTAATGTCTGTATATGCACACAAGGAATCTTTAATATTGAAACCTTTAGTATCCATTTTGACCATTCCAAATCTGGTTATGAGTAGTTTATTCTCAATGTCTGTCTGTATTTATATATGTATGTTTCTCGCAGAAATTGTTAGCCGTAGGAAGTTAAAAATTTGTATTTAGGACAGTTACTATGTTTTGTTGTGCACCTCTCCATTTGATAGCAATCTACACTATAGAATAAAAAATTTCAATAGTATTCAACATTATTAATGCTACAGGGATTAGTATTAAGATGATTACCTGTAGAATGTTGACATTTTTTATTTAGAACTAATATAACTTCAATTTGTGCACTCCCTTTTTGATTGCAATCTGCTCTCTGTGTAACAAAATTTTTTTAATATAATGTATATTAATACTGTGGGTCAAAACTCAAAAACAATTCATTTTAAATATTAAAATTTTGTATTTAAGACTGTTCTAATAACTTGTTCTGTATCTCTATTTTTTTTAAATTGTAATTTACACTCTATATAAAAATCTTCAAAAATATTTATATATCCATATTCAATTCTGATAATGCTATTTATACTGTGGAAATAAAGCTTTTAATGTCCATTAAAAAGAATTAAAATCTTATTTGCAGAATTTTTTTTCTTCAGTTTCATACTTCCTGTTCTGGAGTGACACAAGTATTGCAATTGCCCCTCCCAAAAAAAAAGGGTTTAGAATAACTAAAGCTTTCAATATACTGAATATTAATACTGCAGGTTTCTGCCAGATTGCAGGACTGAAGGGCTGTTTAGACGACAGGGATACCCTGGGAAATAAAGCCTACTTTGTTTTTACCACATCAGATTTTTTAATGTTTATATTGAGATTTATGCATATGGTTTATACTGTCTTCATGTTTTGAAGAACTTTGTAGTTATTACAGTCTGAGTTGCTGCTAATAATTTTGAATGATGTGCATTGAATTATTTTATATCTTATATATATATCACTGTACCATGTTGAATGCCATGCTAATTTCACATGTCTTGTCTGTATCTCCTACGGGAATTTTTTAGTATGTGTTGAATATTGTGCTGAAATATTAACTATAGATAAGTTAGTTTGTGTAATTATCAGTAATGTAATTATTTTATTGCAGTCACTGGTGACTTCCATGGTGCTTAATTAAATCTTTTGTGAAAGTTAATATTTTAATGAATCATGAATTCTTCAAATTTAAATATGTGTCTATGTTGCGTAATCAAATTATTTTAATATCTAATATTTTTTCAGATATAATAAGCGTGTTTCTGAAGTTAAGGATTGCTTTAATCATGCTATTCAACATGCGTAAGTTACAATATATATTAATTTAACTTTTAACTTTTAACTTTTTACAAATTTATTAGTGTTAAATGTTTCTCTTAGCATTTTATGTGCTTTATAAACTGTTATGACTGTTGTAAGTTAATTATTTTATTAAGTTTAAGAATACTTTTTTGTAAAACCAGTTTCTTATGATGTACCTTTTGAAAATTTAAAGTGCTGTAAGAATACACTCTTTTTAAAAATTAACTTGTAGTAGAATGCCAGAGAACCAACAAACAGTTTTAATATAGATTTAATTAAGATATTCTAATTTGTTTAAGCCAAATAATTGCTGATTGGTTAGGGTGCTGGCCTTCGGTACCATTCATGGGTTCGAATCTCACATTGGCCTGGATGTTCGTAGCCATTTGGAATCAGCTTTAAGCTGTTGGTCCCGGTCTCATTAGTCCTCGTGTTTCAAAAAATAGACCATAGCAATCCAAACCACACCTAATTTGTTTAATGCATCTCTGGAAAATACCTTTTCTACTTTTGTCATTTACATTCTTTTTATAAGATTTTTATGCATTGGTAGAATTTCAGTATTGCTAAACTCCTTGAGTAATTTTCAGAAGCTGCTAAGCTTTTGTTAAAATAGTTTAACTTACCTGCTCTTGCTTTTGACAATAGTTTATGTAGTAGAAAATCTTTATTAACAATAGAAGTATATTAGGGATAATAAAGGAAATGTGACAATTATCTGGTTTATCTGGCATATTTTTAATATTCAGAACCTTAGCTAGATAGCTGCACAAAAGTGTCAGATGTCTGTCAAGCTATATATCTGACTTAGATATCCAGAGGGAAAAATTTAGAAAACAATTTCTCATTTTTAAGACAACTGCTTTCTATGCCCACACAACTATAGTTACCAGGATTTATTTATAAAGGAACCCCTGTCTTTTGCAACTTGATCTGGTGTCAGATAATTCTGAAACTATAAATCTTCAGAAAGAGAAAACATTTTTTTTTCTTTTTGTAGCACGTGTTATTTGACACTTACTATATTAAATTTCAGATTCTCACTGACAACTAGCTCTCTTATGCTTATATAACATGATATTCAAGGCAGCTAAAGATTTGAGGCAACTTACTAGATGGTGGCTTCTGTTTGATTTTCTAGGTCTGTGCGACAGCAAACGCTTGTTTTCTGCTCCCCAAAATGCTCAATTCTGCTCAATTTCAAAATTCTAAAACCATTCATCCTTTCTGACCCCAAAATTTCTTTTCTTTTGAAATGAGATATTGTGTGTTTACATATCTTTGCTGATGATAGATCTTTTTGGTCAACTGTCACAGGATAGTTTTGTTTCAAGTTATAAACTAGGAGTGAAGTTGGGAGTGGGTATTTTGTATTTAGTTTGGATTCTTCTATCCCTGTTGATAGTTGATTATAGCCTGAAACAGTATTTCACTTTATATAAGATTCTAATAGTGATAGTATTCAGAATTGAGTGTTGCATTTTATGTTTTGGTTTTAGTTAGAAATTTTTAGCTACATATAGTGAAATTGATATTAATGATTTGGTAATGTTTGTATAAAGGAAGACAGAAATTAAAACTAATATGATTTTGAGACTATACAGCTTATTCTAAATTTACAGAGCAACTTTTAAGGAATATTTTTAGTTTTAATACCTTTAATCAAATAAAAAGTTTAACGATATTGTTGTTAAAAAAATTTAATTGTTCATTTTAATAAAATTTGAACAAAAATACTTTTATTAATGAAACATTATGTGTAAAATATTAACATTAAAAATGTTGTTCTATTAATATCTGTATTATAATTGATGAAAAATTATATGTTTTTGTTAAACTAATTAATAATGTTAAAAAGTTAATATTAAATAAAACAACTATAATAAGAAACAATAAAAGAAACCAATAATGAATAAATATTTAGTTTATCTTAAATCTTGGTACTATCATGTATCTAATCATACTGTAATACTAATTTTGTTGTTCTATTGTTAACTATTGTTAATCATCTGAGTTAGCATTTCCTTTGTTCCATAAAATATACTCCTATTTTAAGCTAACTTCTTAAATATAGAATACTACTCCATATTGTCTGTGTTTTAGCCACAAATGAACTAGGCTTATTTTTGCCTTGGTTGCTATATCTTGTTTATCTCTGCATTGCAAAATTAGCTTTATTTGATATTATATTTCAATATTTTCAAAGAATTGTGTTTAAACCTGTTAATAATTTATTATTTTCTAATGACATTATATAAAAAGTATAAATATGTCAATAATATAATTAACAAATGATGCTGGATATCTACCACTAAATCTCTTTATGTATGGCTCAGATGTCTGTATTTATTAGAATAAGGAGCTCCAGATATTCAATAAGCCATTTCCGGTAAAATCAGTTTTGATTTCAACTTTAATTTAAATGTCAGATCTAAAAGGAAATTTATGCTTTGTGAAGCTTTTTATAATTACAGTTATTAGATGTTCTTCATGAGTTGATTGTATACATCTATGAATAGTAATTAAGACTTTTTCAGCATTTTGTCTTTATATAAATCAGTGTGTCTATAGCAGTCAGTGTTCTTTATATCATTTCTATTTGGTAGTTATTTTATTGAAGTGTTAGTTAGAACTTTTGTATCAGAGATTAATCAGTACAGTTCATGGCTATCTTTTTATTAGAGTCACCTTTGGTGAAATTATGGTACAATCATAGTGCAGTGAAACTGTGAATAAGTTTATATTAAAAATACCTATCTACTTTTTACTCTAAATACAGCTAATTTTCTTTTCTAGGTGTCTTGTTCATAGGGAACGAAGAAAATTTCTCCGTACAGCATTGAAAGAACTAGGTTTGATACTTTCTGACCAGCCCGGTTTATTTGGACCAAAAGTACATTTTGATATTTTACTAACTTTTATTGTTTTTCTTTTTGGTTTATTTAAAATATATTTGTAATATTTTATTCTTTTGCTTGCAGGTCCTGTTTGTCTTTATGGGATTGTCTTTTGCCAGAGATGAAATTCATTGGCTACTTAGACACTGTGAGAACCTTCCTTCTCGTGTTGGAAGAGCACGTACATCACCAGAGGATTTAGTTGACAGACAATTGCCAGAATTACTATTTCACATGGAAGAACTAAGAGGTAATTGCTTTTGTTTGCTTGTTATAAATAAGAGCCTATATTACGTATATTGACATTTAAAATTCTAATTACAGAAGTGGACACATTTTTTTGTTTACTTGTATGTTTAGCCCTTTATACTATTAATATTACTAATAGTCCTTTCTATAAGTTGGCACCTCTATGTTATTAAATGCCAAAATTTTTAATACTGTATTATTTAAACATTTGTAGAAGTTCATTATATTAAGTTTAATTATAGTTGACTTAGTTTTCACTTTATTTCAACTTTGATCTACTTTATATGGACATTAATTATAATAGCATCTTATTGTTGACAGTAGTATAATATAATTGATTGGTGTGAATTTTTTATTTAGTAATTATTACTCATATCATGGTAATCTGTTTTTAAAATTGAGTTCTGTTACATTTTAGCCCTTATCAGGAAGTATAACCAAGTTATTCAAAGGTACTATGTCCAATATCTGGCTGGTTATGATGCTGTAGCTCTGAATCACATGATTCAAGTAAGAATTCTTATTTTTGTTCTTACTGTTAAATTAAAAAAAAAAAAGATATCATGAGTTGTGCTTTATTCATTACTTTTTAGTGTAGTGGTTGTCAAATTTATGAAGCATCTGAGCAACATAACATTTTAAAATTCTAATAAATGTGCTACCAGAAAAAACACAACAGAAGTAAAACTTTTTAAAAATTCATATTTATTTATTAAACATACATTTTTTCTTTAATAGAGATCAATTTTATGAAATGTAATGAAACTGTTTAACAGAAAAAGAATTAAAATTGACCTGTACATAAATAAAAGATTGAACTGTTTTTACTAACAATTAAAACAAAAATTAAAACAATTTTAATAGACTTGACTATTGAATGAATAAGGATGGCACTCATTTTGGTCATCAACAAGTTTTTAATGTTGGGAGGGTAACCATTCAAATAGAGTTGTTCAAATGTTCCTCAATCAGTATGTTTTTATACAGTAAAAAAGAAAAAAGTTAGTATTATTGAAAAGAAATGTTACATAGATATATAGGGCTGAACATTGCCTTGACTTTTAGACCAATTTAGAATCAATACTGAATATTTTCAAAGGTTGAAGAAGGGATATTTTTAGAGTTTTGTTTAAGTTCAGTTGAGTAAAATACAGCTTAACCAACCTGGCCATGACACTGCAATCTTCTAAAATTTTCCGTGTGAATTACTAGTTACTCATTGAAAGTTTTGTAATCTCTGGTTTAGTGTAGTTTTTATTTGGAGTGGTGTATTTGTTCTCATTAGGTATTTTCTTCTAGAATGTATCAGTTATTCCTGAAGAAGATTCTATTATTCTTTCTTCAATGTGTAGTACAATATCCTCCCTTACTGTTAAACAAGGTAAGTTTAATAGCTTAAGTCTAGTGTAAATGCTAACTACCTATATATAGATGCTAATATTTGAACTTTCATTCTTTTACTAGTTGAGGATAATGAGATGTTTGACTTCAGAGGTTTGCGTCTGGATTGGTTTAGGTTACAGGTATGGCATTTTTCAAAATTGTTAGACTGAAAAATTTAAATCACATGCAAACTTTAATCCATCTGTATGTTTGAATTTATTTAACATGTTTTTAATATATACTGTATATTTCTGTTTATAAGCTGAGAAATTTTGGGGGCATTTTAAGGACCTGAAGTGTATATGTGGGGCAGCTTATAGGCTTATAAAGGATTTCATGGAACAGATGTAATACATGTGTTTTTTGGCGACATTTTTTGTCGTTGGTGATAAAAAGTCGCCAAATTGGCAAAAAATTATTGAAACAGTTAAAAAAAAAAAAAAAAAAAACAGCAAAGAACATAAAAGGAAATGTGTAATGGTAAAAAGTAAATAAAGTTTACAAAAATTCTGAAAAGCAATAAGCTCTAAAATTGATAAATAAATTTAAAATGACTGGCTAATCTTCTAATGAACACAATTCTATGTAAGCAGGAAGCAATCGATAAATTGACAAACATAGTATTTTTTCCTATTTTTAAAGCTTATATTGCTTACATTTATAAAAAAGTTATCTTTATATAGGGTTTTCAGAGTTGAAAATTGTTAGCATCTAAGTAAAAATATCATCAGTCACATTTCCTAGTGCACGATTATCAAACTGTGCACTGTGGCAATAATCTAGATAAGTTAGTGTAAAATTGTAAAATTAATTAAGAGAGCATGAAGTTAATTAAAATTTAAAATGTAAGTTGTCTTTCTTCGCCAATTTTGAACGTGCTGAGAGATGTCATTATCTTTGTCTCAAGGAGCAACTGATCCTCTACTTTCAAAGTACTTAAATTGAATGCCATGGCAAAAAAAAGGTTTGAGAAGCATTCGTCTAGCATTTTTTTAAAATGAAATTTGATTGGAAAAAATTTCCCTCGTTTTACCTGCTTGGCTTCTTGGCGATATATTTGAACGTTCTGGCGATCCTTTTTTTTATTTCAGTTAATACACAGGCTTTTAATTTTGGGTACATTTTTGAAGGAAAGTCATACTCTTGGCTTACATACAGATAGGCTTATATTCGGAAATATACCGTATATTAATTTTCATATTTAATAACTTAGAAAGTTGTTGAAAATAGTAGCTAAAGAAAAGGGTACAGTTACTACTGTTAAAGAAATATTGTTATGAATTATATTTGGCAGTCCTTTTTCACTGGATATGATATATTTTTAAATATGTTTTTTTATGTTTAGTATTATAAAGTAAGAATTTTAAAAAATTATATATTTCAGATGATAAATTACAAGAAACTTTATTAGAGTGTGTTTGTAATAATGACAAAGAAGCCTATAAATTTCTATATCATTTATATCTCCATAATGAAAACCTTCAAGGGTTAAGGGTTAAAGTGTATCTTTATATACAAATTTTTCTATCCATGTGTTTGTAATAGAACTCTTAAACAGTTGATTTTGATGAAATTGTGTATGTAATTAAGTTGATTTGAGAATGGTTTAGATTCACAATTTCATCTGATTGAAAATGTTTTTTTTTATTAAAAATCCAGAATTGTGCTCTTATTGAGATTATTATAATGCCGTTTGAAACCCTTCACTGCCAAATATCTGTGGTGCAGTGCTCAGCATAACAGGCTTCTGTACGAGAAATCCCAGGATTGAATTCCTCCACAAGCAATGCGGGAATTTTAATTTAATCTCATTATGTTTGTGATGACTGTATGTGTAATGGCATCAAGTATTTTTAAAATTTTTTTTTCTTACTTTTCCATCTATCACAATGGTCCAATTTATTATTTATTTAAAAACATTACATATTTTTTGGATTTACAGCATTAAAACAGGATAACGGCTATCAGGTCATCTAGTATCTAATAAATGTAGATTTTTTTAAAAGTCTTTTGATACATTTCCCTATAACAGTTAGTTTAGTATGATAATTTGAGCACATTTAAAGAATATTATAGTTGAAACTCTAATAGAAATAATATAAAAAATAATTTATTAAACTTTTTATTGTCTTATTTTGATTATAAAATAATCAAATTTTGTTTTTCATATGTGTGCAATAAAATAGGTATTTAATAATCACTATTTTATTTATTCATATGTAACCTATTAAAATTTATTTAGGCTTACAGCAGTGTTGCTAAGTATCCGTTAAATCTACATGAACACAGAGAACTAGCATCACTAATGAATACTATAGTTTTCCATACCAAAGTTGTAGATTATCTGGATGAATTACTTGTCGAAACATCTGATTTATCTATTTTCTGGTGAGTAATTATTTATCCCATAATTATAGAGGAAATAATTTTATTCTTAAAAAATTAACCTGCAATTGTTAGTCTACTATTGGTTGGGATAAGTATATAAAATAGTTTTTAATAGTTTTACAGACATGTCAACTATTCCGGATTCTTCAGAGCAGCTCAAAAGAAATGAGAAAATTTGATAACTCCGGAAACTCCTGAGATTGCTCAAGAAAATAAAAACTTTTAAACAGCTAAAAGATTATAATTCAGCAATTAAATACAAAGTTTTGCAAAAAATAATGCTAAATATTACTCTTTTCACACAGTAATGCTGCGTGTTAAAAGTTTTCAGTGCTGTGCAGAAAGACGAAACTGAATTTAGGTCTAATTTGAGTAGACAAAATATAGAATCCTTGATGATGGAAAAATGGAAATATTTTAATCAGGTTCAATGTTACTATAAGGAACATTGTTCTGAAAAATAAGTTGTTAAAGATAAAAAAGCTACTCAAAAATTTTTAAATGCATAAATTTTAATTTACCTTCTACAATATATTACTGTGTAAATATTTTAAATTTAATTTAATTCAGAAACCAATAAGATATGTACTTAATTATAATGTATATATATCTATATATAAATTTCAAACCAAGCTGTTGCTCCGAACACAAGTGTCTGACTGTTGGCATGTTTGGCTTTGTCATTCAATATTTAAAGCTTGAAAGCTAAAAAATTTATTAAAATTGCCTAAAAACTATATGAAATTCTTAAAGTAATTACTTTTTATTGTTCAGCAACTTAATTTTTATGCAAAGAAGAGCTAAAAAAAGTTTGTAGAGTACTGAAGTATTATAAAATCTTTTGTATTACCTGTCTGTAAATTTAAAAAAATGTTATCTAGTAGTTTTATTAGGGTTGGTTATCACCATGCACTAACATCTTTTCTTATAAAAATATTAATAATTCCTGCAACTTTTGAATGCCATTTCACATTTTGTAGCTACACATGTGTGTTTTCTTGAAATAATACCTTTATCTCTGTTCCAGTTTCTATTCAACTGTATTTGAGAGTCAATTCCACATGTGTCTTGAATTTCCTGCTCAAACAAGATACATTATAGCTTTTCCTTTAATATGTGGTCATTTCATGAACTGTACTCATGAACTTTGCCCAGAAGAAGTATGTTGGCTTACCTGGATACTAAGTTATAAAATGATTTAATTAAAAAAAAAAAATTCTTATTTCTTATTTATTTTTTTTTCAGAGAATTCACATTGGAGATAGAAGCTTGACAATGGTGAATGCTTTCCTTGATGAAATGTCCAAAGAAGCTAAGGACATTATCACAACAATATGTGATGAGCAGTGTATTTTAAGTGACAAGGTAACATTTATTTGCTGTTTATCACTTACTATTAAATACTATTTGATATTAAATATTTGTCTATATGTTTGTTACATTCTTCTCCTAAGACTGATTAATTGCGCATACAAAGTGTGTATAAAATAATTTATAACGATAGTTTTAGTCTTAATTTTGGGTCAATAATGTGTACAACATTTAAACTTATTTCATTGTGGTTAAAAAAATAAATAATACTTTAATTTATTTTAGATTGTTAAAATTTGTATTAAAAATATATTTTCTTAAATATATCCTGTAAAATTAACTCTTAAAATATGCAATTTTGTTATGGAAAATAAAAAAAAACAACTTTAATTTCACTTGTTTAATTTAGTTTCCCTGAATTTTGCAGATTTTTTTTCTGCCATTTCTTTAAATTTTTGCAATTAAAAAATTTTTTTAATCAATATTTTCCTTTGTGTAAATATTTTTTAGTATTGTATGCTCTAAAGTGTTGCATTTTAATGTATAGCAGATACTGTTATCATGTATCCATAATTAATATGAACCTTATCAATCAACAACTGCACTTTTTTGAAGTTTAACAAAAACAGCCTTTTTTCATAAATACTCAATGAAACATGTTTATGACTTAATGTATTTCAGCAGGGCATTTTACAACATTTTTTTTACTTTACATGGTCAACTGGCTTTATAAAAACTAATCTTACATTTTGTTAGCATTCTCATAAATTTTAAAAATTATTTGTAGTTGCTATGTCATAAAGGTATTTAAATTGGTTAAATGGCCCTGTTGGTTACTGATGTGTTACAACTGTTTTATTCTTGAATATAAATGGAAAAGCATACTACAATGCAGGATTACTGTGTTTGTAAATTCTTACTTTAGAATATTTATCTTATGTTTTCACATTTTGCTTAAGTTTGGTAAATTTAGGAGGATATTTTAAATTTCATTTAATCTTGAGGAAGTCAATTTAAAAATAATTATGCTTTGATTCTTTTAGACTAATAATATCTAAAATTTGATTTTTAACTTAGTATTGAAAGTTTAGGAATTCCTTAAATCTAATGTTTAAAATATTTCCAGTAGTCCACATTTTCATGAAAATTTTCAATCTAGCAGTAAATTCTTAACAAGATATGTAAGAATATAGGCTTATGTTTCTAGGTATAGCTTAATTTACAAATAATCTTCCATTATTTGATAATGAACAAAAATAACTATTTAAATTGCATTATTTTTATAAACTGATATCAGTGGCAAACTGGTAATATTTTATTTTCACAGAAATATTTTACAAGTAATTTATCTTACTGGTGGTTGTAAAGTCACATTTTAGAGTAAAATACTTCTTTTGTGTTTAGTTTTGATTGAAAATAATTATTAGGTAAAACAGTAGTAAAATTCATTGTAGTGTATTTTACTGTGAAACTTTTTGTATGCATATCTGTTAGTATTTGCTTTCTATTATAATTTAAAAAAAATTATCTTTCGTATATAATTTTTGTGTTTTAAATCGGTCCTAGTCAATCCAAAACATTCTTGAATTAAAAATACATTTAATTCCAGTAAGCTACATTTTATATATATATATATATATATATATATATATATACTTAACAGTAGAACCTTTGAAAATTTATATATAAACATAAATACTTATAAAAATAATCAGTAAATCGAATAATATTAGATATACTTACAGTTAAAACATATATCATATTTATTATAAATGTTGCTAATTGAGCTGCAGGGCATGGTATTGCCACTCTTGTTTTTACAAAGTTTTATTCTCTATTTTCTACTTCTAGCTTCTACCAAAGCACTGTGCTCCTCTCATTGCTCAAGTTGTGAATAAAAAGAGGCGCGATAAGAAAAGTAAAATTATTGCAGAACCAGGAAAGCCAGGTAGTGAAAGTTACAGAAAGACTAGAGAAGAGCTTACTACGTATGTAACTTTCTATCTTTAACAATATATCAGTTCATGTAGGATTAGTTACTGCAGTATTGAAATCTTAAAAGATGCATTGTATCTTGAGTTTGATATATTATCTTTATAGCATTGGAAAATTGTTTTATTGCATGTTAAATGGGACAAAACCAAAAGTAACTTTTCAAGTGTTTATATACTGTAGCATTAAACAGTTGACCTGTATATATGCATGTGCTTATGTATATATGTTGAATTTAGGTATTTATATTTTTAATTAAACTGTATTTGTAATTGTATTTTAGAATTTTCGACTGTTTCTTATGTTTTATTCTAATTTTTATAGCTTAAAAATATATTTTAAGTTTTCAAAAAACTTTTTATTATCGAAAAATTTTGTTTATCTGTATAAAATTCAGTTATCTGTTTTAATACATTTTCTAGTATGGATAAACTGCACATGGCATTAACTGAATTATGTTATGCTATTAACTACTCAAGCACTGTAAATGTATGGGAACATACATTTGCTCCTCGAGAATATTTGACTCAGCATTTAGAAAGTCGTTTCAATAAGTAAGATTTTAATTTTTTTTAAAGAGTTAAATTAGTTGCATAAATATTATGCATTTTAGTTTAAAAAAATGTTTATTTTTTTCAGGTCATTAGTTAAAATGGTTATGTTTAATCCTGACAATAATGAAATTGCCAAGCCTTCAGAGTTACTCACTAGTGTTCGCTCATTTATGAGTGTTTTACAGAGTATAGAAAATTATGGTAATTAACTTTATTATTATTAATATTTAACTTGCCTCATATAAAATGATGCTTAATAAGTATATAACTAATATAATGCCTAATATAAGTATTAAATGACTTTTTTTGTCTTAATTCAGTTCATTTAGATATTACAAGGGTATTTAACAATGTTCTTCTACAACAAACTCAACCACAAGATAGTCATGGAGATAAAACTGTTACAAGTCTTTATACTAATTGGTATGTGTCATTTTTTTAAAATATTCTCATTATTGGTAATATAAATTAAATTTTGAATTTCTTCCTTTGTAAAGTTACTCACCTTTGTAAATAAAGACATTTGTAGACACAAAAATTTGCATTCCCATAATGTTATTGCATTAAAGTATGTTGTATACAGTGTTTAAATTTGTTGCTTCATAGCTTAAATTTAAATGTATTACAATAAATCTATTATGTCAGGCTGTTTTAATATATTAGAGGATTTATGCATGTATTATCTAATATTATCTGACATTTTGATATGAATTAATCTTTATTTTTTTCATTTTTATGTTAAATGCTTGTAACATTTCTTGATTTGTCATATTTCAAGCATCCAAAATACTTGTGTCCTTTTAAAAGATTCTGTAGTCAGTATATTCACATTAAAGGATAATAAATTGAAGACTTTATTATAAAACATTAATTTATTTTCTCTAAATAATTTGCTTCATTTATAAAGCAAAATTGTTTGTACAGCCTCCAGTTTTAGTTTTTATTCTTGATAATAAATGTATACTGGAGCAACACAGTTGTTTAAAGTAGAACGTGAAGAAAAATCTTATGTTTAATAAATTGATTTTTTACCTTTGTTGTCAGATGTGAGATATGAGCTGTTTTTTTTTAATGTTGCTTTATTACTGAAAAATTTTATTCATCTGTATTATAGTTTTTATGTGGATTGTAATCATTACCTGCTGAATATATTTATGTATAATACTCAGTACAGATATACATTGAATAACTTGACAATATATTTTGTTCCTATGTGGATACACAAAATAAGGTTGCAGTTCATCTTAAGGACAAATTTTCTAAACTTCCTTGGCAGCCCTCTAGTTCAGAAATATCTAACAATTTGTACACATAAAAATTATTGATTTCATAAAGCATGGATAAAGCTAAAGAGACTAGTAAAACTAGTAAGATTAATGGTCCTTCACTTATTTTAAGTATAAACAAATAATTCTTGCTTAAAAATTATCTTTAGTTGGAAACTTATTTTCTGGTAATGGTATCTATTATTTATTAGGTCTATTATTTATTAGGTGTTAGAACTAACTAGTAATCTGTTAAAAATATCATTCTAAAGTTTGATACCAAGTAGAAAAAAAAATTTGATAGAAAATTAAATATTTTTCTCTTTTGATGTACTTAAAAAATTACTTTTTGAAGTATGTGGTAATACAGTAACTGACCTTAAACATTGCTAATGTTACGATTGCTTTCTTGAGCTAGTTGTAGGTAGATTTTTCTTTTGCAGTCTGTAGAAAGTTTGTATTATAACTGCACAATGTATTTTGCATATGATTTTTAGGCTAGGGAATGTATCTTAAAATGTAAATTTTATTTAGGTATTTAGAGGCCCTATTAAGGCGAGTAAGTGCTGGACAGATATCGTATTCAAGAAATCAAAGAGCCTTTGTTACACTTTCTTCTGAGGGACAACTTCCTTTCAGTGCTGAAGAATTTTCTGATATTAATGGTATTAAATTTTGATTGTAGTGCAATATAAATAGCTAATTTTAAAACTTTAAAATACTTGTGCATGGAAATTGACAGACTTTGCTTGTAAGTTTCATAAAATAATGTAAATGAAGCTATTTACCATGGGTATAGAATTATTCATTTAAACGGTATTTCAAATTTGATTAAACATTTAATTTTGTATATATAAATGTAACTGAAATGAAACATGAATATTGCAGTTCATTAATCATTACATTATTTGACAGTGAGCTGGCTAAGTATTTCTAAACAGTAGAATTAAAATATTATTAAAAATGCTTAGAGTAGCATATCTAAACAGTAAAAATTTAAATTTTCCCAGGATGTACCACAAGGCTTTTTATTGTTTATTATAGTAACCAATAAAGAAGCTAAATGTTTTTTGTATCTATTTTTTAAAAAGTTTATTTCTGATTTTAATCTTTATATTAAAATTATAGTTTATGTAGCAAATGTGATTTATTAATGTGTATTTAAAAACTTTGTGTAAATTTATTTTTAGAACTTCGTGCCTTAGCTGAGTTGATTGGTCCCTATGGAATGAAATACTTAAATGAAAGTCTCATGTGGCATATAGCCAGTCAAGTAACTGAATTAAAAAAGCTGGTTGTGATAAACAAAGAAATCTTGATGGCACTGAGATCAAATTATGACAAACCTGAACAAATGAAAGAGCTTTTTCGGAGGTTACAAAGTGAGCCAGCTCAGTCATATTGTTGACAAACTTTACTGTAGAATTAATTAGTTTACTTTTAAAACTTTGATCTTAATTTTACCAGTTTATATTACTTTCATATTCCCCCATTAAATGATTTTGATGTTAAAAGATTTAAAACTTCTAAGTAGTTTTATACCTTAAAAGTAGTTTTATACTATTTCTTCTTATTAAAGCTTATGATACATAGATTTTAATTGTATACTTTTGTCCCCTACTGTAGCAAAAAATTGTAGATATTAGTTTATTCAATATTTTTAATAATTATGATTGTTGTATAATTGTATATATTATGGATTAATTTAAAAAATATTAACTTGGATGTTATTACAGTCTAAAGCTTTTGAAATAAAAACTGTTGTTCCAAGTACTAGGAACTTTAAATCATTTATAATTTAGCATTTAAATTCTTTTGATGGTAATTACAATAAATCTATTATCAAATTTATAATGAAAGGACTATATAATTAGATATTGATTTTATAGTGATATAGTATTCTGTATATATTTATAGTGATATATTAAAGAAATTTACATAGAAAAATATTCATGTATAGAAATTTCTTCAACATTAGTTTTTGATGTTGATTAAATTAGATCTGATTTCATTAGATTATGCTCATTTCTGTATTTGTTGTTTTGCTTATGCTATTTGTATTTTTATGCTATCTTTTGTTTGACATTTTATTTATATCAAAAATTTTCTGTTTTCTGGTTTTTGAATCAGCAAAGCTCTATTCTGTATATAGTTTTTTTAAATGATAAAAGGAAGTTTGATAGTATGTTTCACTGTTGCAGTATTTAAAGCACTTCTCAATAAAGTTGTCAAATTTTGTAAAAGGCACACTTTTTTCACTTCTGCATTAGTCAGTTTTTAGTATAGATGAAATTTTGGGCTTGTATTTTAGATTTTGAGGGATAACTTCTGATCTTTTTTAATATGATTGCTGATATTGCTGCCAAGATCAAGAAGAGGCAAAAAATTAATGGATAAGTAATCTCTTTGAAAAACATGCTTGAATGCACTGTAATTAAGAAAAAGTTTTCTGTACATTTTTCAATTTTTTAGATGCATATCTGTATTTTCTGATACCTTTATACTTTAGAAATACTTAAGGCTGTAGTCCTTACTCTTAAATAATTTGTCAAATAATGCTTGCTTATCCTTTCTCACTCCCTTTCTTTCTGCAGCGTAATAATTGTCATAATTTGTAACTCAAAAGCATAATAAATATTATCCATCATTCAGCTGTACATTTTAATGGTACAGACTATTGGAAGTAAAAATTTGTACCACTGTTCATTTTTTTGGCTGTAATTATAAACAATCAATAGTCATTCTACTTGGAAATTGACATTACTGTCTAACTTTTGGAGCACATTATTATATTATGCAGGGCTAATTTTTGAAACTGTGATTTGTCACATTTGCTCTCTTGTCAATTTCATTATTTGCTCTTCTAAATGCAAAATTCCAGTTATATTATTTTTTCTGTATAAAATTAAAGATCTTGTATGAATACATATCTTTAAGACTTTACACAAGATCATTTGCATAGCAGGACTTCTGTATTATTATCTTCAAGCAAATTTCAATATCATAATGTAACACAAAGATATATTATGTAATTAAAATGAAAATGACAGCTTCATTTTGTAAAAGATGCATTAAATGTGATTGTTGTAATAGGGATAATTTATTTATGAATTGTGATAATTTCACCTTGGTCTACTATTAATTAAAATTTTAGTAAGCTTGTTGCTTTATCTAATTTCAAATTGCAAATGTGACTGTATTAACTTAGTTTAAGCTAATGAATATATAGGGATAAATTGTAATTATTACAATAATAATTGACATATTGTTTAATAAGTGTTTTTAACAAGTTTTATAAGATTAACATATTCTTGATTCTTTACGTGTAATATTTTTTGGCTATTTTTTAGTTTAATACTGGCTATAATTTCTCTTTCATGCTTTTTACTCCGTACTCATGCTTTCAGGACCAAAAATGGCTCAAAGTAAGATTACTAGATTTTAGTAATATTATGCACTCTATTTTGTGTCATTTAGATTTTAGATATTTTATGCTTTAAAATCTGATTATGCTTTTTGTGTTACTAGTATGTAATTGTAGCATTTGTAGAAGGCTTATTTTAGTACTGCTATGTAGATGCTAACTAATTAAAAAAATAATTTTTTGTGAATATATGATGGTAGTTTCATTTAATGGTTATTAGGAAATGGTAAATCAGTGTTCATTCTGTGCATTTACTGCAATATTGTGTAATAATTAAAAATACAAAGTAGTTAAAAATTGGAATCATTGCTTCATATTCCCTATAATCAACATTGAAATTGGTTTTATGGTAAATTTAATGTCTTAATGACTAAATTGTTACCTATAAATTGAGCTGATTGTTTGGCATTGACTGCTTTTTCATAGCTTTTTTAATAAGCATGGTTGGATACATTACCTAGTTACTTGCTGTCACATTTTTAAAAAGTACAGTGAAGGGAAAAATGTAGTTTTATTGAGGATTCATGATTTAGTATTAGTAATTCACTATCACTTTATATTTAAAGTCATCTCATCAATCTGAATGGTAATTTTAATCTCTTCAAATGTTTCCTATTATTTTGATCAGTCCTTAGGATTTTGATCAATCCTTAGGATAATGTCTATTTAATGTTTGTTTGCTTATGTTTCTTGGAAGTTATATCCATTGTAGGATTACAAAAGTTAAAAATTTAATCATTTTTTCTGCATTTAAAAGTATTGTTTTTTTTTAAAGGAAGTTTCATTTGTTTATGAGACTTATAAAAATGAGTATTTAACATCATTACTTATACCATATAGTTGTGTTTGGATTTTACTTTTCTAATTCTGCTTGACCAAAATAATTGTTATGTGTAATTACTCTTTTAGAAGAGGATTTTGAAAGCCCTACAGATTGTCTCAATAAAGTAGTTTTTGAGGGAAACACAGTCAGTTAATATTTTCTCAATCTGTTCAAGTATGTTTTGTAATGCGTATATTTAGGCAGAAGGTATTTCTTATGCTATAAAAAGTTTAATATTTTCTCGTAAATGAATGCTCATTTATAACAGGCATTACAAAAGCCTTTTAATTTTCTTGCTCATGAATCCTTTGTTTTTAACCTTATTTTGAAAAAAATATTCAGCTGTGCTAATTGTTTGGTTTTTAAAGCATTTATGAGGCTTCAAATACTTAATTTATATGTTTTCATCTGTAATATCATGAATATAAACTAGTTTATTATTTGTGCAATATAGACTCTAAAACTTGATACCTTTTCAAAAATGTAACTTCTATGCAATAATTTTAAAAGTATTCATTAAAATTTTGTTTTCATTTACAGCAATTCTGAAATCCTGATATTTTAAAAGTATTCATTAAAATTTTGTTTTCATTTACAGCAATTCTGAAATTCTGATATTTTATTCAAATTCTATTATATTCATATTTTTCTACCATTTTTGATTTGGCTAACTTTGCATTACAGCAAGACTAGTTATATTTCACTATCATATTAAACATCCTATCACACTAAGGCATTGGGTCTCATCAGTGTTTGTATATTCTAGCATTGTTCTTGATTGATAAATTTTGCAAAAGTATGTTATAAAAAGTGATAAAATATTCTATTGAGGATTAGGAAATTAATAGTTAGGACTCTCCCCTTTCTTTTGCTGTTATTTAACTCCTTAATAATTGCATAATTTTGAGGAAAACAATCATAAAAGTGTCTATTTTTTATTCAAGAAAGTTATTTAAAAATATATATGCAATCATTTTTAACTTATGGATTCATTTTGAGCTTAAAATAAATATTTCTTTTAGGAAAAGCCAACATTCAGGGTTATTATGACTGACTTGGTTTTTTAGTAAATATAAAAAACTAAAATAATATATATTTTAAACATTGAAAAAGAATTTTATTACACTTATGTATAATATAAATGAATATTAGTAAATTTGTATTGTGTGATAAATTTCAAAGCATGAGATGAAAAGTCCAACATTACAATTTCAAAAGTAGTATAGATTTTCCTTCCTTCATCTCTTTGGTAACAACAAACTTTGCATTCTCTTGATGGTTGCTGTATCTTATCAGTGGGAGGTATCTGTCTAATAAAATACCTTTCAATCAAATGGTTGGGGTTACCATCTGACCTTGGCTGGCCTCTGTTTGCAGTGGTATCTGATATCAAATACTTTTCAATTAAGTCATCCACCAAAGATAAACAGAACATCAAGTACAATTTTTTTCCACCGTGTTTTTTGTAAATAAGTTATGAGTTCAAAATAGTTTGATCTAATACATTACAAATAATACATATGTCTGCCATTGGGTGTATAGATTGAGAAATAAATATGAATCCACTGATAAGAAATAGATTGTTTTAATATTTTTGGCACGTTACTTTTGAACACTCCAGCCCGGAAATATCATGGGTGCAAGAAATAAAGGGCAAAACTTCACCCTGTCATTTTAACTGGAGCGAGAAGGAAGGGGTTAACAGTCACATACATCATTATGGTGTTTTCCATCATTTGAGAATTTTAAAATAATATATTTTATCATTTTACAGATGTGGATAATGTCTTGATGAGAATGACCATAATTGGTGTGATACTTTGCTTCCGTGGTCTTGCACAAGATTCCTTATCTGATGTGAGTTATAAAATTTTTTCTTTTAATATTTATGATTATTAAAACACATTGTATAATTAACCATAATTTTTCTTTCAGGTGCTGTCAGAGCGCATTCCCTTTCTATTGAGTTCTGTGCGTGACTTTAAGCATCATGTACCAAATGGAGATTCTATGGTAATTTACCTTCTTGTATAAGTAGACTTAACTTTAAAAGTGTTTATTTAGTTTTTAATAGAAGTGTTTTTGCAGATTGTTAGTGAAATGGCATCTGCTGCTGGTCTTCCTTGTAAAGTAGATCCAGCTTTGGTAGCTGCTTTACGCTCCCAAAAAAGTGGTATGTAAACTTTTTTGACCAAACCTTTATGTATTTCTGTTTGTGAATAGTCAAGTTTTCATTGTATTGTTTTAGAAACTTCATTTGTTGTATTTTAAAAACAATATCATTGTTTTTCATTTCATGTAAAGCGCAGTATATTTTGTTAACTTTGAAATAGTGTGTTGCTGTATTATTTGTAAGAAGTGTTTCAGATTCTCTTCTCTCTTTTTATTTTTCTTTATAATTTGTAAATATATTCAAGTGGTAATTGCTACAGATTATGTAGTTTGTGGGGAAATCTTAACTGAGCAAGCTTCCATTATGAAGCATAATATATGCTTTCTATATGACAGTTTATTAAAAGTTTCACAAAATACTAATAAGTATGTGGCTGATTACATCTAACTTATAAGATTTAAAGTTATAAGTTTACTGAAATCTAAAGTTCTTTTTGGTATTATGTTTATCTCTATTGTAATTCTATCGATTATTCATAACTTCCTTTTATCTAATTTCTTCATTTGTGCTGTATTTAATATTATGCCTCACTTATGTAGTCTTTAGACATATCTTTCAAATTTTAATATTACTTATTTGATTAACATTCAATCTTAAAAATGTATGAAATGAGTTTAAAATTTTCAAAGAAATTGATCTTTCTTCATCTTAAGAAAAGTATTTTAAATATTGTAATTTATATTACTGTAAAGGAAATACAAAATTAAAGTGTATAATTAAGCTGTTATTCAAGTAAATTTTACTATGTGCTGTGTAAATGAAGATAAATTTTTACAAGCACTTTTCTATTTCTTAAATCAAATAATCCCAATTAAGCTGAATGTATATTTGTGAGTTGTACTTTCATTGACAGGAAGATTAAGATTTATTATGTATGTATACACACATATATGTATGTATTTTAATGTTAAAAAAAAACTATTGCAGCAGTAGTCATAGTACATTTTACATGAATTGGTTTGATAATTTAAGGTAATTAAACATAATCATTATACTTAATTTAGCATTTATAAATTGGTACTGCAGGTTATATTTCTAGTAGTAAGTAGGAAGCTATACTAATTTGTCAATGATAATACTTTTATTTTGTCTTATTTTGTCAATAAAGTATGTGAAGTTAACTTTTTTGAAATAAATATTCATTTTTGTAGAAAATTTCCCTTTTTTTACTTGAATAAAGCTAATCCTTAAAATGTTGAATTTATTTTATGTTTTCCATGTTCTAATTATTCTTTTATTTATCATGTTTTAGTATTTCATTCTTCTTCTACTTTATTATGATTCTCTTATGTTTATGGGATTATAAAGCTTTTAATGTATATAAAGAGTTGTGACAAACATTTATTTATTTATTTTTATTTTAATTTTTTTTAAACCTTAGAACTAGGAGAAGATGAATATACAGTTGCCTGTTTATTGATGGTTTTTGTTGCAGTTTCTGTGCCTAAATTAGCACGTAATGAAGGTTCATATTATAAAGCATCTTTAGAAGGTTTGTTAATTTTATTCTCTAACATTTAAATATATCATTTTCTAGAAATATCTTATTCTTAATAACTTTATGAGTTTTAGTTAAAAATAACATTTTAACTGCTCTTTAAAACTGAGTATTGTATGACTATATGATATTGAAATCAATCAATATTATGTATATATATATATATATATATATATTATAACATGTCAGGCATGTGCATATATATACATTTTTTTTTGTGATCAAAATAGTTGTCTCAGTGTGATGTTTATTAATATCATAAATATTTAGGATTTTAATGTCAGTTGAGTATTTAACAAGCCAGAATTTTGTTTTACATCTATACATTTTTTTACTGCCATCTTTTCTCATTGCTCTTACATTTCTTATTATTTGACTCTATTTAAGCAAAGGAAACATTTTTGAATTAATTTCTTACTACAAATAATATTATTGAGATTAGTTTTGTATATTTCATATTAAATACCAATCTAAAATTGCCGAATGATGGCCGATTGGTTAGGGTGCTGGCCTTCGGTACTGGAGTTCGTGGGTTCGAATCCCACTTTGGCATGGATGTTCGTAGCCTTTCGAAATCGGCTTTAAGCTGCAGGTCTCGGTCTCATTAGCCCTTGTGTTATAAAAAAGTAGACTGTGGCACTCCAAACCAACCTAAAATTTGTAATTAGTTTTTAAATATGTGATTGAAGAAATTTAATGTTTTTTTAAAATATATAAAAAAAATTATTTTTCACCTGAAATTTATCACAGGTAGCAGTCAGAGAGGATGGACATTGTCATAGTAATGAGTCATAAATAAACCTTTTGTACTGACATGTTGAATGTAACACAGTATAACTAGCATTTACATTAGCTTGTAAATGCAACTACACTTGAAAGTTTCACCACAAAGTGAAAGAGGAAATTTTGTGTATTTACCTTGTAACTTTTTTTAAAAAATCATCAACATGAGAGGATGAGTAAAAGTAACTTGTAACACTGAAGTATTGGACAGGTTATTTAGGTTACTAGATGTTGAAATTTCAAAATAAACATTAGCAAATTTTATTTCAAGAGGTTGTACTATAAGTTTAAATAGTTCTTTTAATGGATTAACTGACACTTGCCTTCATTTTTCTCATAAGTACAAGCTTAAGCAAAAGAGTATTATACAATGGTATTGTGACCTACAAGTTTGATTTGTTCTGTGTCCTACATCATAACTTAAATTACTTGTATCTCAAATTTTCCCAAAGAAATGAATGGAAATGCCATTAATATGTTTTAGGACCTGATACCTAACCACAACTATGATCATAATTTTTTTTATAATTAAAAAAAAAAAAAATCAGTGTGCACCATTTCTTCCCAACATTGTTCATTGTGTGTATTTCCTTAAAACTCTTATTTTGGAAAAGGAAGTGTGTCAAACAGCTGCAAGCGTAAAGCTGATGCTTTCACTGTTAAGCTATAACTGATTACAAAGGTTTGTAATCAGTGAAGATTTTTAGTATGATCTTTCACATGTATATCGTATGTTTTACTGAAAAGAGATAAGGTCACTGAATGTTTGCCTATTCTGAGAATTTATGGTATAGAAATCTTGTGAAACTAACCTGGTAATAGAAAACAAGACAAGCAACTCACTTTAATAAATCTTTGGCTATAATTAGTCAATTGGCTTGAAAAGTTAGTCCAGATGTAAGGGGGATAATCACTTAATAAGTTCTATGATCCATCTAACCCCTTCTCTCAGAATTCCTGTTCAGTGTTCCTGCCAGAAATGACAGTTAATGAAAAGAGTGATATAAGTAGAATTTAGGTATTAGCACCCACAATATTTTACTTTGATGTACCAGTTTAATTGGTTCTGAGTTAAGTTGATATTCACGTGTGTCAAATAAATTTTTCCAATTTAAATAAATATGAGTGGAATTAATCTCTTTAAGCCAACTCCTTCATTTTAACCTTTTGACTACTAATGGGCCATACAGGTTTCACTAAAAGTTAAAATGCTACAGAGGTAAAAAGTGCTTACACCTACTGTAAAAATTAAACCAGCCTCTGTCTTAAAAACTTTATAAAAAAAAGGAAAGAATTGTTTTGTGATCTCGTTTATTTGTATGAACAGTACAAGGAGTCCCCCCAAAAATAAATAAATAAATAAATAAATTATAGTCAATGGTTTAATGCAAGAAAACTGTATTTAAAAAAGGAAGTAAATTACGTGCAAACTTATATTAAAATTTATATGAGACTGTAAAAAGTATTTTATAAAGTGTATATCTGCAGTATTGAAAACTTAAAGAAATTTTTCCACTTAATTTTTTTCATTGTTGGGTTTTGCTTTTTCATCATTTATTTGGAATATTTGTTCATAAGTTGGCCCCAAAATTAGTTGAGTGATTACTCATGTATCAAAACATTTGAAAGTCAAGGTACCATAGTAGTTATATATTATCTTGGATATGTCTGTGAATAGATGTAAATAAGTTTTTAATATAAAATATTTCTAAGATAAATTTTGTAATTTTTTCTCTGTTTAATAAATTTTTTCCAACCTTATGTATTTTTTTCTCATGTAGGTCACACAAATAATATTCATTGTCTTGCTCAAGCTGTTAATGGTATTGCTGGAGCATTATTTACTATATGTGGTCATGGAGATATTGAAGATCGTCTGAAAGAATTTTTAGCAGTAAGAAACCTTTTTTAATATTCAGTATAAAGTTTATTTTAATGAATTTAAAGGTTAATGGTCTGTTACTATTGATTATAAAAATCATATTTGAATATAACTATCAAGATTTTTAGGGAAACAAAATGTAAAAAATTATTGTATATGGATAATACACATTAGTGATGCAAACAAGAAAAGTGTGATATGATAAATATTCCCATCTTTTTTTCTTTTAAATTGGTATCTCAGGTATAACATTTTTTTTGCCTTACTATTTATCTAGTTAATAAACTTTTAAATTGTTAAAGTCAGCATATAAATTTTTTCTTATTTACTAGTTTCAGCATGCCTTTTTTTCATCTTTCTTAAGTTTTATTTAAAACTTTTGGTAGAGTTCATTTTTTTTCTTTCACCTTCGTGTTTATTATGACTTAAACTATAAAAATTATAGTTATGAAAAAGAAAAGATGATTTTTTGAAGCAATATTTATATGTAATAATCATTAGTGACAATTTCATAGAATATTTTAATCTTTAATGAACACATGTACATACAATTCCTATATATTTAATAGAATAAATTTTATTTTCATTTACCTCTTTGTTTTATTAAAATTTTATCTTTAATGAATATATATGCATGTCATTTGAACCCATTTGGCTGATATTTTGTGATTTTTATAAAGTTATTTAATTTCAAAAATACTTAAATGATTACTTGAAGATATATTTACAAATTCTATGTGTATTTTTTATTTCTACTTTTTCATTGTTTGCATTAAAGTATTAGAATTTTATCTATATCAAAAATTAATAAATGTGCTTTTTGAGTATTTTCTAAAGTCTTTTTATCAACAAAGTATGGGTTTTGAAATAAAATTCATTGTGACTTTTTATGTGTATGCACTAATGAAATCTTTAATATATTTTAGCTTGCCTCATCCAGTTTATTACGATTGGGTCAAGAGAATGACAAAGAAGCAACTCGTAATAGAGAATCAGTTTACCTCTTACTTGATTTAATTGTTCAAGAGTCACCTTTTCTTACTATGGATTTACTAGAATCATGCTTTCCATATGCTCTTTTAAGGAATGCATATCATGCTGTTTACAGAATTGAGAATGTATGATTAATATAAAAATATTTTTGCTTTCTAACCTGCCTTCTTCAGAACATCTTGTTCTGTAACTTAGGAAATCTGAGATGAGATGAAATCATATGGGTTTCAGATAGTATTGAGTGCAACCCTACATGGACCATGTTATTAATAGTCAAGTCTAAAGTCATTAGTTTTCCTATCTTTAGTTGTCAAATTGTGAATAAGTGCATTTATATAAACAGTTCATTACATCTATCATTTCTGTTTGTACTGCATTTATAAGTTATGTTCTTACTTTTCCAACAAGTGTTGAGTCCATTTTGCAAGTGCCACACAAAAGTTTGTTGTGGTCCTGTACATTTGAGAACTTGTTACATTTTGACCTCATTGCGTGTCAGTAAATTTTAATAATGGAGAGCCATGATTTATGAATGGCATTGTTTTTAAACTACCAAAGGTATATTTAAGAAAAATGTGTCTTAAGTTTGTATATAATTGACTTTTCTTTACAAATTTGTTCATTGTAATTACCTGTACATAATATATATATAAATAAATATATACATACACACATTTAAGTAATTTATGAGTTTATTATAACTTAGTTCGACATTCTCTTAGATTTTGAAGTTCATTGTGCTAATGCTTTGTTATTTGTATATAAATAGAAGTAATGAAGATTTATAATATATTCTCAACACTTTTACTTTACATAAGCACATTTATGCTTTAAGGGGTAGTTGGTCCATTATAGCAAGTATGTTCTTGGATTCTATTGATGGTTATCATGAAAGCTAGTCTGATCAATAATTTTCTATGCTATTAAAAACTTCTAGACTAAAGGATTCTCAAACTTAAAATCAGTAGCTCTTTAATGTTATTTGAGTGAAATAAATTATTATTTAAGCCTTTGTAAACATCTCAATATATTTTTACCTTGACTTTTTGTAGTTCATCATGTAATATTGTGCTCATATCTAACAAATTAACAATCTTTTACATGAAAGATATTTCAATGAATTTGACGCTGTTATGTATTAGAGAAAGAAGAAAAATTAAAAAAAAAATTATGTAAAATTGGTGCCCAAAGAATGTACTTTCTGCCTAATATATATTTTTAAACTTTAACTGTGAAAATTTTTGTCTTGGTGACCATTCCTTGGAAGTATAGTGATCCAAATTATTTTCTCAGAAAGTGAATAGATTAGTGAATAAAAGTGCCAAAAATATATCTATTATGTGCATTAAAATTTAGATATGTTTAAAATTTATAAAAACTTTTACTGTGGTATAATTGTTGATATAATTTAAATAAAAGATTTTGTCAAATTCACTTTTAGACTTGACTCACAAAAACTTGTTCCTTATTGAATGTCTTAAATTTCAAGCTAGTTGATATTGAAATATACTTAATATTTTTCTTGGGTTACTTTTTTCTTATACCTTTAATAGCAATAAGGAATTTAGTGTTGTTTGCATGGGCAGAAATTAAAGTTATCTAAAAATATTTGAAATTGAATTGCTATTTTTATACTTGCAAAAGGGTATTTAAAAAATGATTCTGAAAATGCAGTATTTTATTTTTCAAGTGGTGAAAGAAAATTTGTCAGTAATGTGTTTTAAAAATTTGAATACCTTTTTAACTGAGTACTTTAATTTTATTAGGAGTTACAGATATTTTAGTATAACAAAGTAAATATTGATTGTCAAGTCTAAAGGTTAGAATCAAGTTATTTATTAGAAAATTCTAATTATAGCTTTGTTTGAATCAGATTCAGTGCAAGTGGTTCATACAAAAGTTAAAGGTTTTAATTTGATGTTTGATCAATTTCAGATCTTCAGCTATGTTACATTGGAAAATACCAGAGTAAAACCTCTAAACTGGCAGTATGTCCTAAAAACTGCCTTTAAAAGGTTATAAACTGTTCATGTAAATTCATGTGCAAAATGGGCATCAGCTCAGATTTGTAATTTTACTTTGATCATGGTCAAACTATTGTTATTAATGCATTAAAATTAAGTTTTTATATTGTCTCTTACTTCTACCAATGGCCAATTTGAACTAGCTGCCCCTAACTTTTTTTTTGTATGAAATACATAATTGTTTTATGTTTTTGTTAGTTTTATTTATATATCTTTATATATGTTACTTTATTTATTTGTTTGTATTTACATCCTATTTTACATTCTGATTTTTGCAATGTTTGGGCCAATATTAATCTTATTTTTCTGTCTTTCATATTTTATATTTTTTCTTATTGTTTATTCTTATCAAAATGTGCTGTGCAAAAACTTCTGAGGCAACTGTACAGTTTTGTTACTTTGTTTTTAATATTTTCTTTATTGTGGCTTAAAAATCTTTTAGATATACTATATTTTAGTTTTTAAACATACTATCCTGACATTTCTTATTCTCTTGATAGGATATATCCATTAATTTGTGTTCTACATATATAAAAATGTAAATATTTGCTAATGTGTATTATATTTTAATGAGATACTGTAAGAGAAAGACTTGCTAATGCTGTTTAATAAAATTAATAATTTCCTAATGTTTTCTTTATTGTTAAATCTGTCATAATCCTTCTTAACCACAATTTTCACACAAAGCTTATTTTAATTGCAGTTTAAGAAAAATCACTTAATTGATAACATAATTTAACTGAACTCTTAGAATTGTGGAGGAAAAAAATTATTCATTAGTTTCTTGTACTAAAATAATCTTGTACATGTTGTCAAGAATGTGAAGAAAAAGTCCAAAGAAGGGCAAGTGTGTGAGAAAAATTAGTCACATTCAATGTTTTTTAATCCTCTCCTTATAATTTTGTAAATCAGTTTTTCTGAACAGAACCAGTTGAAAATTTGTTGAAATATGCACTAGTGCATGCATGTAACATTCTTGACTATTTCATCACCAGTTAGGATTTTTTTAAATGCAACAAGTTTTAAATTGTATATAGTTACAAAGCAATTTAAAATTTAACTAAATGGAACAATCAAGACAGAAATTACAATTACAAAAATTAATGTATGATGAAAATTCTATATTTTTTAAAAGCTGAAAACAAGTTAAACTCCATTTAACAAATAAAATGACAAAATGATTAAGAGAAAGGTGTATAAAATAAAATGGGAATTTCAACTGCTTACATGTGAGATTATCTCATTATTTTGTTTGCCTGGACACAGTGCAAAAGGAACTTCTAGATAATCTACAGTCATGAAGCCACCAGAAAAACAAATCCATTATTGTGGACCTCTGTTTATTGAGAATCAAAAAAGATCGGTTTAACAGACTGTCTCTACAGTATAACTGCTGTACATAGAATATCCTAAGAATAATAAATCTTTCAATGATGTTGGATCCCAGAGTGAGTGAATCACATTTTGTTCTCAAGAGACTAAAGATTGATCAGCACATTGTAGGAGGCAAAAGTGAACCTTGATCATTTAAGCTAGTTTGAAAAGCTCACAGATAGCAATTTAGTTAGCAAAAAAGTGATACCATTTTAATGGGATAGCCGAAAAAGATGGCCAGTAGATAGAATACTGGCCTTTATTCTAATGTTAGTTTTGAGAAATGAGTAAAAAGAATTCAAATTGGGACAACACTCCTTTATGGGACTTTTTATGGGTGGAAAATTAGATATTAAAAAAGAGAACTTTGGGTACCTATTTTAGGGATAATATTTATATATTATGAACACACACATTTATTATATGGATTTTTTTTTTGGAAAAAATGTCAGGAAATAAACTTTTAGCAATTCACTAGAAACTGTTGTAATTTAAAAATAAATCTCTCCCAAATTTTTACATGTGGTAATTCTTCAAGTTTATCTTTCATTACCTGTATCTGTACACATATTTGTATGTTTTATACATAAAGTTAACCATAAATACTTAAAATAGTAAGTGCTGAACAAGGAAAATATCAAAACCATGTTTTAGTTTGAAATTTCCTTCCAAATAGCATGCATTGTATCAGTTGTTTTGTAAAATTAAAAATCCCTTAAGTATATCAACTTAGTTTGAGAAGCATTTGTTATTCTATGTTCAGAGATAGAGGTAAGTGAGTATGGTTTATCTTATGTAGAATCATACTGACTACAATTAATCCTTTGTTTTTAAAGCATATATATATATATATATATATATATATATATATATATATATATATATAATGTCTCAGCTATTTGGTTGAAGCTATTGTTTCTGTCTGAAAAACTTCCAAGACATATTTTCACAATGATTTTTTATAGAATTGTGATGTTGGTTTTTTCCGCCCTTGATTCAAATAAATATAATAAAGAAAACAATTTTTCAATAATTTCCTTACAAAATATGGTCAAATAGGTAAGGTGCTGCCTTTTAGAACTAGGGTAGAGTTTTAATGTCACTAGCAGCATAGATGTTTGTAGCTATTCATAATCAGCTTTAAGTAGTAGGTCTGGGTTTTATTAACCCCCAAGGTCGAAAAATTTACCATAGATCTTGGAACCAAACTTTATAAAATATTTTGCAAGATTATATTGAAGGCTAAGAGGACACCTTGGATTATTTTGTGTTAAGTTAGTATTTTCAAGTGTAAATAATACATATGGTTGTACCATTTACATTACTTAAGTGACATTTTACTTTAGTGAATTAAAAAAAAATTTTGAAGTTTGTTCAATTTTACAAAATGTTATTTGTTTATTGGCTTGTTATTGGTTTTATATTTTCTAAAAGAATTAAATTAAGAGATTTGAATATCTATATTGTTCTGATTGACATATTTTATTAAGTTATTTAATATATAGAAAGAGTAGTGTGTTAAGTCATTTGCATCATGCCAACTAATTAGGTCTTACTGCTTAAAGCTGATTCCAAATAGCTACAAGCATCCATGTCAACACCTAAGTACTTTGGTACCAAAAAAAGATACCCTATTTAGTTGGTCATTGCTCAGGCTAGCTGCTTTGAAGCTGTAAAGAGTTTCGAGCCAGTTTGTGCCTATTGTATGCATAAAATAGGGAGGATTTAGTGAGTGGAATTTTGAAGAAAATTCTAGAGTATCATATACACTAGTCTTCCCTAAATGAGTCTTTTTCTATTTTTTATCCAATATGAAGCTGCATGTTGAACAATATAGCTTAAAAATCAGTATAGTTTAAGCTTTATAAAGTTGTTGCAATATTAACTATATGTTTAAATTTTTAATAATCTTTAATGCTTTTAAGAATTTACATGTTTTTGGTGTTTAACAGTACAACTTCAATTCAACAATTCATTTAGTATTAACTTCAACAGAATACTGTAACTCATTAAGGTTGTTTACTTTGACCTTTAGCAAAATACCTGATTTGTTATGAATTTCCTTAGGTAAAATACCACTTTATTCATGGTCATTAACAACAATTTTTAAATATTAGATGCTGTAACAATCAAGTTTCATATGTATAGAAATTTTAGACTGTAAAATTTATCATAATCACTAAAATCTAACCAACAGTTTTATACATACTTCTGAGACACTGGAGAAATTTCATGGACTCAAATGAGCTATGAAATAGAATTATCTTGCAGATGGCAAGGGTAAGATTTTTGGGAGTAAGTGTAGAGGACAGGTTGGGGAAAGGGGTCGGGCAGACGGTAAGGGTAAGTTATTGCGGGTAAGCATAGGGGAGGGTTTGGGGAAGGGGGGGTCGGGTGGACGGCAAAGGTAAGTTTTGGGAGGTAAGTGTAGGGGAGGGGTTGGGGAAAAGTACTTTCATAGTTAGTTTACATTTCTAAAATAAAAAGCAGTTTTTTCCGCGTTTGCTTAAAAAATTTTCTTCTATTTATTTTTATATACACAAACTTCATTTTAGAAATGTTAGTTATGAAATACAAAGAAAAATTCTAGAATATGACGAGTTTATTTCTTATATATTTTCTACTGTTTTAAATAACATAACCTATGACAGTAATTTTTTTTTGAAGGAATGGTAACTATGAAATAAAATCAAAATTTATTGAACATAACGTATTTATTGAAAATAAATATCTCGCCAAGATAAAGCAGAAAAATAGTACTTTCCTAAAAAAAATGAGGGCATAGAATAAATATTTGCATTTATTGATAAAGAAAAAATTAAGCGATTAAACAGAAATTGATTTTTAACTGTCCCAATATTGGAGCATTTGTAGAATGTAAGATGATAGTAACGAAAAACAGAAAATTATCGCGAATGACAAATAGTTGCAACTCGAGTTAATAAATGACGCCACACGTAATTTCAACTTTTAAATTAATATCGTTTCAACTAATTGTAATAACGGAATTTCAATGGTCAAAACAGATTCTGCGTTTAGCGGTTTGAGCGAAGTAAGTCGCACATACTTATGCACAAAAATTCATAACTACTTCTGTACACATTTTAATAGTATGTATATAACGCAGAACATAAAATTTTGTACTATAATGATGCCAACAATTAGAGTACAGTCATTTTTTGTTGCCAACTTAACAACGGAAATACCACATTTTTAAAACGGTATTTTGTTTATTCAGGTTTTTCATTAATATCTCTCGAACTAACTGGAATATCGTAACGCGAATGACCTAAATGACTTCCGTGGACTTCTTTTGGTACCTTTGGTGCCCTTCTGTGTCTAGTAGTTCGGGAGGAGATAGACGCACATACATAGATAGATAGTTGCAGTCAGATTTTAATATTTAAGACAAGCTGCTTCGTACTTAGCCTTCGGTCTGGGTAAGTAAGGTTCCAAGTACAGTTTTAGAACAACTACTATAGGTAAAAGTAGTAAAAAAATGTTAAATGAACCTTGTATGCTGCAAATTGCCGACGAATATAAGTTTTTTAACAATAAATAGTGTACATGAGAGAGAGTGGGTGTGGGATCCTTAAGGAATTCCTGATCCGCGTTCTGAGGTCATCCACCGGGCCTTGCGTCCCAGATTAAGACGTGAATGTTTACTGCAATTCTTATGGAAGGTTATCACCTCTAAAATATATATTATATATGAAAGGATTGCTTTATTAATGTAAGTTGAAGGGGAAGATGCCACAATTGTTTTACTAATCCCTTGTTAATAGTACTTAATTTCATTTTTATTGAATTAAGTACTATTAATTTATTAATTATTGAGGGTACCAACATTTTGAAGGAAAATGGCCCCAAACCCTTTCATATACTATTAAATCAGTTCCTCTCATGTGTCATCAAAATATTAATATGGGATTTCGAATATGTATTTCATGTAATAGTAGGTATATTTCTATTACTCTGTTGATATCGCTAAAAAATTGATGAAGTGCAATGTCTCAGACGTGCTTTGGCGATCTATTGGCGATCTATTTTCTTGGGTGATATTCAGAATAATTGATCACTTCGTTCAATTTCGGATTTCCTTTGATCATAAATTGTGAGCAATTGTATCAGGCACTCTACGAAAAATTTTCATAATTGAAAAGTTTTATTAAAAAACTGACTGACTGAAACTAATTGTAGTCCAATTACAATGGCAGAAAAATTATTGGATAACATTTAAAACTGTTATACCTGCAAAAGAGCTTTTGTAAACAAGGTGTAAGATGACACACTTAAGTTTTACTGCGGAGAGATGTTTGTTCGAATGACTACTTCGAAGCTTTCTTCAGTGCAATTAGTTAAAATTTGGGAATTAAAAATGAAAATTTGTAATATATTTTTAAATTGTCTTTTATTTTTACTTTTCAGTTTGTTAAATATATTTTGTTATTTTAACAATTGCTGTTAGTATCCCAGATTAGTAGGTTGGTCAGATGGAGACATTTACAAACGTTTAATAAAATGATGCAAAATTATATTTTTTAATTTTTGACATATATGAAAAGTATATTACTAAAAATTGAGCAAAATAGATATATTGACACAATATACTTATTAAAACAGAACTAAAGCAAAAATGTTAATTTGTGTACAGTTCACAAAACAGGTAACGATTTTTAAAAAGAAATAATACAATTTGGCGAAAATTTGGTAAGTATTACTTTCTTAAATAAATCCCAAAATTATTTTTGGATGTTAACTGAAATCCCATGAGTAAAATGAATCTGATATAAAAGATATAATAAAATATAACAAATAATCCTTTAAAATGCCTGAAAAATAATACAGTTAGTGGTAATAAATTCCCAATTAATCACATTTTTATTTTATTACTCTCAATCAAGCTTATACATACATACATACATACATATATACATACTAACATACTAACATAATTACAAGCAAATTTTAATATATAAGACGACTAGATTATACTATACTATAAACTATACTATACTATACAATACTATACTCTATAATATACTATACACTGTACTATACTATACATTGTACTATACCATACTAAACTATACACTATGCTATACTATACTATACTATATTATACTGTACTATACTCTATACTACACTATACAATATACTATACTATATTATACTATATTATAAAAAAAGAAAAGAAAAAAATTTGGAACACACGAAAGGAATTTATATATATATATATATTTATTATATTATATTATATTATATTACATTATATTATATTACTTTATATTATTTTATTTTACTTTACTTTACATTACATTACATTATATTATGTTACATTATTCATTATACTATACTAAATCCCACTATCTTATAGTATAGCATGCAGATCCTATCATAAGATATTTGAAAAACAGGAAAGGAAAAAAAAATACTTAATATTTTTGTTCTAAGCTGCAAAAAGGACTATTTTAAAGGGAGCAGTACTTCAAGTGCTGTTCATATTTTGGCGCCTAAAACGTTTTAATACAGGAATAGAGACGCTGGTAAAATAGGAGTTATGCACTTGTAAAAGTGAAACAAAATTTTCTCAAGTTTAGTTTATTCAAACTTTGTTACAGGTTTTAAAAGAATAAAGATCACAAAGAAATAAAAATCTGAATACTGTTTTTCGAATGCGGCTAGCAGAATAGATCTCTGAATACTAAATCAATTTCTTTAACTATTTGGTAGTTTGCATTCACATATTAACATACAGCAAAAATGTTCATTATGAAACATATAAACCTAAATAGATTTGTTTATTCGGCACTTTAATTGTTTATTTCTGTTATAAAAGAGTATAGGTACTGGTAAAACAGGTACTATTCACTCGTAAAAAATTAAACAAAATTTTCTGAAATGTTTCTTTATTTAAGAACATAAATTGAAGAAAATTTTGTTTCATTTTTTACGAGTAAGAAATGAAGCTAGATATGTTTTCATATAAAAAAATATTCCTTTTAAGCTTCAGCATTTTATATTTAAGGTTTTCAAGTTTAATATATGACTAAGAGATTCACAAATAAATAAATAAACATAAATACATTTGTTTACAGCAAATAGCGTAAAATAAATAATTAACGTTTCACACCAAACTTTAAAGTTAAATGAGAAGAGCGCTTAAAAAATATATTTTAAGAAAGGATATAAATCTGCCAGATCGGAAAGTGGAAGCAGAAGTTTGCAATTGCTTTTTCTTTTACTTATTGTCATCAATTTTGTGTCGACAATCGAATAACTGCTTATCAATCCTTTTTAAACTTTTGGGATGGGGCATAAAAAGCTCCTTTCGAAGCACCGGCGCCGTCGTTCCTGGAATAACTTTGCACCTATGTGCGATGTAAGCTTAAACGATAAAAAAAAAAGGCTTGGTATTTTATGAAAAGAAGGATTAAGTTGCCTTCACCGCAGAAATAATTAAACTCGATATTAGAAAATTAAGCTTAAACAAAGACATGCCATTTATCATAATCTATTTTCGGTGAATTCAGGCTCTCTTTGTGTATCAAAGAAGGGTTTCAAACCCATTTTTTTATGAGTTCATTTTCAATGTATAGATCGTTTAGCAACTGAAAAAAAAACCAAAGCTGGAAAATTAAGCACAACTTATAGTTGAAATAGAGCAAAAGAAGATCTGTACAATAGATTATCTTCAGCTTTCGAAGAATGTCTTTATATGTTAGTTTTAATTTACAACAGTGATTCTTCAACAGTAAATCCCAATCTCAAATGGGGTCAGAAAACGAAATGTTTGGGTTGTGAAAATGTGAGATACATGAATCTTATGAAATATTAGTAGTAATATTATTCTGTCTTTCAGTTTCACCTGCTTATGTGAAACTTCATATTCCGCTTTGAAATAATTCAATGTATCATTCAATGCTGAAGATGCTCTCTTCCAGCAATGTTTAACATCGCACCAAGACTCAATACATTATGCTGTAGGAAAACAAGGACATTCCTCAAAATTTAATACTTTCATTAACTTTTGTATGCTTGATATTAGTACTAAAACAACTTCTTTTCATATATGTATTGTTTATTAAAAGATAAATTATTTGTGATAAAATATTTATATATCTTTATTTTATATTTAACATCTGGTGTTGTCTCTAAAATAGCATCATAGATGAAAATGTTTAAGAAGTGATGTGTACAAGGGAAATCGATTCAAAGAAATAATGTTTTTAAAGATTTACGATGTAAAACTACGTATTGTTTTTTTCCAGTTTGTTCAATATGTTCGGTGGAGCTTTCGAAACTAGAGAATAGTAGAGGAGAAAGCTAGTTCCAGAAAGCTAAATCAGTTACTTTGCTTAAGGAATCGATTGTCTAATAGACAACTTTTCGTAAGTTATACTTTCTTCGCATACACACACATCAATTGTAAAAGAACTCCTAAAAGTCAATTCTTCCGGATGCATTTAACTGATGGTTTTTATTTTTCGATCGAAATGGATTTCAGCTAGTAAATGACAAAATCAAATGCTTCATCGTGGTCTAGAAGTACCACCATGATCTTTTAAGAGAAATCTGGATTGTTATAAAAGTTTCTTGGTTTTCTCCAGAAAAATCTTTTCATGCATCATGAATAGTTTTAAATGCGATCAAAAGTTATAGCTTACTGGTAGTTCTTGGACTTGGCTTGTAGTTAATGATTGTTTTTCGCAGTGTTTCTTTCAGTTCTGAATTATTCATTGATCCTCAAATAATTAAAATAATTGGGATGTTTAATTTAAGGCCCATCAAAATCTATGATTCAAAGACCGTTGAAATAGACTCTAGAATGCTTATTAGGAGCTTTAAGGTAATCCTTTAAAACACGGAGATTTAATCTCCTTTGATGGGTTGTCCTTTTTGAACGGCTACAAAAATCCATACTACTTATAAATTTGAATCAACCAAGGAAGTCGCTTTGAATGATTTGCTGATTTAATTTGAGTCTTAGAATGTGACTATCATTTGAATTAGCTTCACTGAAAATCTATTCCCACTTACAGTTCTTTATATACACTTAAAAAAGCCAAAAAAAAAAAAAGGTTTAGAATATTTAAACACAACTGTCATAGATATTACTTAATATGACAATCTCTTTAACATTTATTAAAGAACAATAATTAGTCATTTTAGAACAATAATTAGTTAAAAGGTTTCTTAAATAAACTTTAACATTATTTTTTGTTGATTCTTTATTTAATGCGCATTTTATCTACATGCTCTGTATATGCGTTTAAGATATTTGTAAAGCAATAAACTGCATTTTATGCATTAAAAGTTTTTTTCATCTGTGGTATTTTTATCTTTTTGTTCCTCGTTTGCCCCCTTTCTCTTTTGAATGAAAATTCCACGAGGGGATGTACTTTTAGTTGAACTATAATAAGCTCATACTTTGTTAAAAAGTTTCACGAATTACATCAAAATTATTATTGGTAATAGTTTACATAATTGAAAAATAAGTAAAATGATTATTTCCTCCTAATCAATATGCTTTAAATTTATTTTCATTGTACAAGAAGTATTATTACTTGGATTTGCTAAATTTATACTGGTTTCTGCTTATACAATTAAATTGTAGCAACTTCTAGTATAATGTTATAAGTCTCGTTTTTAAATTCGCGATACAATTAAAGAATCATTGTTTAAAGAAAGATAACAAACCTTAATTAATTAATTAAAATTTTTTATTCTGCATTTTAGCCATAACAGGCTGTAATATACATTTCCTTTCCATAAATTAAGGGATACTTTTGTTGCGAAATACTTTTTTTTCCGATTTTATAGAAAAGTACCTGAAAGAGCGATTCAAACCTTTTGTGTTGTGAGGAATATGCTTTTCCTCGTACTTTCCAGAAAACTATGAATAAAAAGTATACATTCGTAGTACATCACTTTATCGCTAAAAGTTTTTGATTCTATAACCTGAGAAAAATGATTAATATAATATAGAAATATCTTACTCTTATAATGCAGTGCCGTTACAGCTGCTCATTGAACACATGCTCTGATATCCGTCGGTTCAACATGATAACCTCTTTCACATGAACTCCCTTTCCATAAAAGAACTCAATTTTCTTCATTTCAGAGGGATAAAAAGTGGGTCTTACGGTATCAGCAGATAGAAACACGCCGCGAATCATTTTGTGTACCAAATCTTCAATCATAGAGATCTTTGATGCTTCGCTTCATCCAGTATTGCTTTGCTTCAAAAGGATGCATTCGACTTTAAGAGAGGCGAGTTGTGCTATATTGAGAGACATATACTTAGTGCTAAGCATAATCGGTTTTCTAATTCGGATTATTACTCTCAGCTTGCCTTGAAATTGTTTATTTAGATGCATCAGCGAGATATTAACAGGCTTCTCTAGATGTCACTTGGTGCATTAATGCCAATTAACAATTTTCCGAAGTTTTGTCGTTGGACAGCCTTTACTAGTCTCTCTGATGATGGCAGCCGTTATTAGGGATTGATACAATAGTTTGGATACCACTTTATCCCAGGATCAGTACTATCACAGGAGACAATTGTTTTTATCGTGTGACCTCCGTCAACTTCAAGCCTACTATGAGCTCACTATCTTTGGTTATTGTTTAAAAAACTAAATTCTGAGAAAGAAATTCGCAGATGCAGAAAAAATTTACTTGTACGTTTACTCGTAAAATTTACCCGTATAACATTTAGAAAACATTGGATGCTAAGACAGTATTCATCATTAACCGCTTTATGTCTGACAGTAATTTGGAAATGGTGTCTTATAACAATTTTTATTCATTTTAATAAATTCATTTGTAAATTTAATTTTGGTCTCCAACTTACATTTTTGAGTCAGAATCAAGTTAAGTAGGGTAAAAGGTAGGATTACTTTCCTTTGCATGCATATGTACGGGAAAACTAGCCAAGTAGAAATCTGAAAACCAGAAGAAAGAACAATTTTAATGACTTTGTATGACTTAGTAACAAAAATGACTTTTGAATAATTTTAACAACTGCAAGTTGTAAAATTACAATATATTTAACAAAATTCAACATATCATTTCTGAGCTGAACTAATGGAAATCATAGTAATATCTCATAAAGGGTATTAACTCATAAAAATCGGTGACTTCATATTAAAAGAAAAAATCAGGAGTATCACATCATACTTGTCTTCTATATATTAGGTCATCAACCAGCTTGTAACAAGTTAATGACCAACAAGAGAACTAAACATAAACATCACTTCCGAACTACACAAAAGTTATCTGAAAAGAAAGAAAAAATGTTGATAGGATATGATGGTGCAAAGCATCCTCCAGCCCTCAGCAGATCGATAGCCATCAAGTTGTCATGAGCAGGTAATTCCATTAGAAGCAGCAAAATAGTGGCACATATTCAAGAAATTACCGTAAACATTCCACAGAGATGTCTCCATGAATAACTTCAGTTGACGTAAGTATATGTGAAGAAATTATAAAAGCTTAAAGAAGTTATTTGGAAAAGAGCAATTTATTTCTAATTCTATGATACTTTACAAATGTGAATACATAACTATGTTTCACTAGATCTGTTTATTTATTCTTATAGCACACTTTTGTAAGGGTTTGATAATTATTGCATGTAGTTTGTAAACCGT
>CM063503.1:122669636-122707136 GCA_032207245.1 Pardosa pseudoannulata | reverse complement strand
CGCAACTAAGACCGGGACCTACTGCTTAAAGCCGATTCCGAGTGGTTACGAACATCCATGTCATCAGCGGAATTCGAACTCACGAACTCCGGTACCGAAAAGCAGCGCTCTCCATTTGGCCATCATTCGTCTGCATGTTTGGGAACACTTTGGGATTTATCGTAGCTGATCTAACAAAGCTCATTCGAATGATAGTAAAGTTCGCCCTAAACTCTCACATAAGAGCCCCTCCCCCATTGTCGAAATAATTGCCCCTATTTGAGAGACAGGATAAATTTATTATTTTGAGGCACCTTTGAGTACAATTTAAGCCACTTCTGGTGTTGATCAAACGACAAAAATGATTGTTAAAATTGGATCTAATGATGCTCTTTCGAATGACACTAAAATTGTCCCAAAATTCCAACATGTGGGAGGGGTTGAAATTTTTTGATTTGGGGACACCTTTGGGGGTAATTTGGAGGCATTTTTGGTGTTGATTAAACCACAAAAATGGTTTATCGAAACTGATCTAATGACATTGATTCAAAAGATATTCGTTCATGTTTATAAGATCATTTTAAAAAATCCATAAAGTTATCCCCCACTCTTTACGTTTTTTAAAGTTTTTTTTTAATTTATTAATCGATGAAATATGTTGATCCAACCTGATCAACAGTGATCAAACGAATGACATACTTTGAAATGTTAGTTTTCCTCATGAGGGGAGCTAACTTTATCAGGAATTATTTTCAGTCGCATTTAAACTTTGAATTGACATTAAAACCAAACCTATTAAAATTACATTTAAAAAATTTCTTTAATCAGGTGTTTTAAAAAAATTAATATTTTGAAATGTTTTGGTAATTTTTAAATTGTTCCTTGTGCATTAATTTTGTTTTTCTTCTAATATTACCTTTTTTAATACTGAAAAATATTTTTAATCACCTCGGAGGTATTATTTAGCAAATAAACTGAATAGTTAATTTGAGGGAAATATTTTTTAATTGCACGTTGAATTTTCATAAAAAAAATTGGCTTATATCTAAATTTAAATTTAACAGGTTATAACTCTAATAAATTTAAAATGTAAAGTGGACAACCCAAATTTTTTTAAACAAAATAGGAGTATTGCTAAACATTTTTAAAAAAATCTATAACAACTTAGGTCGCTAGGACGAGCAGCATTTTAAATATTAAAAAATATTTATAAAAAAAATCGATTTTTATACACATCGGATTTTAAATTAAAAAAAATCTGTGATTAATTTACTAATACTTAAATTTATACGTATACAAAATTTCATAACTCAGAGTTGATACTAAAATAAAAATTTTCGTAATATCCACCATAATGATACAATTTTAATGAAATCTGCTTAGGATAATATAAAAATATATAAGAGAATTATCAATAAAAAATAGGTATACAAAAATGTTATATATACCATGAAAATGCTTTTAGTTAAATTAAATTAAAATGCTAAAACTATAAAAGTTTTAACTGCATTTTAGTATTTTGAAGATTAAACTGCACATGACATTTTGCACTAAAATTTTATTTTTTATAAATAAAAAACAAAACTTAATTATAAATGTATATTTTGAAAATTTTTTGTTAACCAAATATTATAATATTATCATTCAGAAACTACTGTCTATTTCAATATGCTCAAACTTTTTTCACTAAACAAAATCATTTCTATCATCAACTTTCAAATTTTTATATACCTATTTAAATATGTCTCCTTAATATTAATCCAACGATAAGAATTTTGTTAATCGAAATTTTTAATAAATATTATCGAAAAACTACAGACTATTTCAATATATAGATATTTCTTTCTTTCACTGATGAAAATCGTTTTTAGTACAAAAACTACACAAGTTGATGATTAATTATGCGATTAAATAAAATACAGATTAAATAATACAAAGAATGGAATCTTAATCAAAGAAAATACGTCACTTTTTGGCATGAAAATTTAAGAAACCCATAAATTTTTAAAGGGTTTTTTTTATTGGACCTAGTTTAAAATTAAAGATTTCAAGAGCCCAATTTTTAAGAATCTCGCTATTTGAAGTAGTTTTTAAAAACATTTGATGAACGTTCAAATCCTCTTTTTGTTCTCCCAAAAGATATAATACTTATATTCGCATATAGATACACAATCATTAAAGCTAAACATGAAAACTAAAAAATATATATATTAAAAAATACTAACCAATTTGCTTGATGTTTGCCATTTTAGCGCTTTAATCCAACATATCTAATCATATCACACGTTGAAAATCTTACATTTGAAAATCTGAAACTGTTGAAGGCTGCCAATATCTATTTTTAAAGCGCAACTACTCTATCACCTAAACGAATGATGGGTTAGTTGGACCTAGTCCTCTTGTTAAGTATGCTACTTAAAATTTTATTGTATAAATCTTGCGACCAATAATGAAGTACAGCTGTAAGTAGGGTGCAATATTTGTATGAATCCTCTACAATTAAGATTTAAATCATGCCTTTTCTGATTAACACCACATTTATTTAATGGATTTAATGAACTATCCCAATCTCATAAACGATTCCAAGAATAGTAGCCTTAAGTTAACGAAACTTAAGCATACCAGATGTGCAATTCCCTCTTCAAGGAGATAAAGATCCATTTAAGACAAGATTTTTTTAGTAAATGGCTGTTTAATCAGTTTTGCTCCTAATGACTGAATCCCATGCACACCCCATATTGTGTCCATTTATCTCCCTTCCTGGGCATTTTCATCACCCCTAGTGTTTAGTTTCTGTTTGTTTATGTTTTGTCCCCAACACACACATTCTGGAACCTACGTAGACCCTTCAATTGCCCATCAATCAATGTCAAAATGAATGCCAAAGATTACGAAAATTAACACCCCCCGAATTTTGACCATACGGGGTGGATAAAGCTTGCAGACTTGAAAGATATTTGTGCCCGAAGCGGTCTTCTTCTAAGAAAACTGTTGTCTATAGCGAAGCAGAGAGCACAAATGATCCATTTTCTTTCTACGAAACGGTCTTTTAGAATTTCGACGGAGTGCTGGAGCAGTTCCCTTGACTAAGGCTTTGAAAAGGCAAATCTGTTGGTTTCTTGTTGATTCCTTTTTAAGTGGCATTTTATTCCTGAAAAAAAGGTCTTGAAAAAGTCGAGAAGTCTACAGTTATTCAAATACTCATACTTGCTTTAATGAATTAAAAAAAACCCAAAACATTCGGAGGGACAAAACTACGAACTATACGCTTCGAATAACTATACGCTTTAAAAATGTCTCATGAAAGAAAAATAGCTGTAATTAGAATAAGTCTTAAGTACACAAATAAAAACAGAATAACTTCAACATTCATTAAAATGTTGAATCAATAATTTCATATATGAATAAAATCCTCAAAATCTGGAGGGGCAAAACAGCAAGTTCGAATACCTATACGCTTTAAAAATGTCCCAGGAAAGAAAAATAGCTGCAATTAGAATAAGTGTTAAGTACACAAATAAAAACAGAATAACTTCAACATTCATTAAAATGTTGAATCAAAAATTTCATATATGAATAAAATCCTCAAAATCTGGAGGGGCAAAACAGCAAGTTCGAATACCTATACGCTTTAAAAATGTCCCAGGAAAGAAAAATAGCTGTAATTAGAATAAGTGTTAAGTACACAAATAAAAACAGAATAACTTCAACATTCATTAAAATGTTGAATCAAAAATTTCATATATGAATAAAATCCTCAAAATCTGGAGGGGCAAAACAGCAAGTTCGAATACCTATACGCTTTAAAAATGTCCCAGGAAAGAAAAATAGCTGCAATTAGAATAAGTGTTAAGTACACAAATAAAAACAGAATAACTTCAACATTCATTAAAATGTTGAATCAAAAATTTCATATATGAATAAAATCCTCAAAATCTGGAGGGGCAAAACAGCAAGTTCGAATACCTATACGCTTTAAAAATGTCCCAGGAAAGAAAAATAGCTGCAATTAGAATAAGTGTTAAGTACACAAATAAAAACAGAATAACTTCAACATTCATTAAAATGTTGAATCAAAAATTTCATATATGAATAAAATCCTCAAAATCTGGAGGGGCAAAACAGCAAGTTCGAATACCTATACGCTTTAAAAATGTCCCAGGAAAGAAAAATAGCTGTAATTAGAATAAATCTTAAGTACACAAATAAAAACAGAATAACTTCAACATTCATTAAAATGTCGAATCAAAAATTTCATATATGAATAAAATCCTCAAAATCTGGAGGGGCAAAACTACAAGTTCAAATACCTATACGCTTTAAAAATGTCCCAGGAATGAAAGATAACTGTAATTAGAGTAAATCTTAAGCACACAAATAAAATCAGATTAGCTTCAACATTCATTAAAATGTCGAATCAAAAGTGTCATATATGAATAAAATCTTGAAAACCTTGGGGGGGGGGTGCAAAAGTACAAGTTCGAAAGCCTATAAGCTTAAAAAATGTCCCAGGAAAGGAATGTAATTGTTATTAGAATAAGTCTTAAGAACACTAATAAGAACAGAGTAACTTCAACATTCATTAAAATGTTGAATAAAAAATTTCATATATGAAAAAATCCTAAAAATCTGGAGGGGCAAAAATATAAGTTTGCCCCTCCACTAAAAATTCTGGGGGGGCAATTGCCCCCCTTGCCCCCCCCTAAATTACGCCCATGCCGTAACCCCTAAGTTTGGGTGTAGCACTTAGGAGTTTAATTTAGTTTTTTTTTTCAGTTTGGGGTTTGGTTGGTTGATTTCTAACGTTACGGTCTACTGTTTTGCTGTACGAGGGATAGTGAGATCTGAACCTAGTAAAAACGATTCCGGACGGCTGTGAACATTCATATAGTATTGGGATTTGAATTTAAGGACTCCGGTACCAAAAAGCCTACTTATTCAACCATCGTTAGACTTCGAATCGAAGATATTGAAATGTTTAAAGGAATGTAAGGTGTAATTCTTTATGGTGATACAATTTACCCAAAAATTTGAAAATTTATCACACGTCGTCAGCCTGTTTGGGTTGGAAAAGACAGGCATTAAGTTTACGATTCTCTTTCATGATGAAAAACGTTGTATAGTTAATCGTACATTCATAAATGTCTATCCAAATTGAAACATTAAAAATACAAGCAAATACTTGAAAATGCAGGTAATTTTTCAAAGCGTTATATCTAACGTCCCAAGAAAGAAAAAAACTGATCTTAGTAAGCATACAATTTCTTCACACTATTTTATTAACTATCCTATTTCTGGGTGTTCATGCATTACGTTAGGTTAACTATTATTTTTATAATAAAATTAATGAATAAGACCAGTCTTTATTATGGACAAATGGGAAGGTAAAGGACTTTTTATCTGGAAGTTGTTTAAAAATCCGCAACTAGATTTCACCGTTACAGTTTATGGCATATAACTTACGAATGGTTCTTTTAGAAGATCTTTTGCAATATCTGTTTTCCAAGTTGTAATGTCCGTTGGTACGCTCTAGTATTATTTAAAAAAATATAATAAATTTGATACATAAATGATTTATTATAAGACAGTTAATTTTAGAAGCTTCATTTCTAAGTGGGTTTGCTTTAGTAAATTTTTTAACCATTAAACTTAATGGGTCTCAAGACTGTTAAACTTAGGTTTTGTTACTACTTTTCAACTATTCATAACATTTTTTATTGCTCACTAAAATCTATGAAATATTTTTTGTTGAAATCTGTTATGTATCTCTTTAATAAACTAACCTTAAATATTTAGAAAATAAAAAATATATTTTTTTTAATATATATTTATAACTTAATTTTTTTATCTTTAAAACTTTTATCACTTGCGTACATGTTTACAAGAAATATTTGCACAGATATGCTAAACTTTTAATGAAGTTAATAAATATTGATAATGAATTTAATAATAAAGTTCATAAATTTTCATAAAGTTTTTAACGAAGAACATACTTCTAAAATAAATCACAAGTTCAAGTATATTTTATATTTTTAAAACATGTTTATAATTTTACCCCTTTTTGGGGTAACTAAATTTTGACATGTACTTACCTCTCTAAACTTTGACATGTACTTAACTCTCTAAACTATGTCATGTACTTAACTCTCTACACTTTGACATGTACTTAACTTTCTAAACTTTGACATATACTTAACTGTCTAAACTTTGACATGTACTTACCTCTTTAAACTTTGACATGTACTTAACTCTCTAAACTTTGACACGTACTTACCTATCTAAAACAAAAAATATTACTCTTATATCAATAATTTTAGTTCAATTATAAGAAAAAATTATTATGTTGAAATGCTGAAAATTTTGTGAAAAAAATATTAAATAGATTTTGAGAAGTCTTGCGAGTAACATTAAAAATTTGCATTTTGAGGAAAATCAGCAACCAAAAGTAACAGCTGCTAAGTTTACTCCCAAGCAGAGAAATTACTAGAGTGTCTTTTATATTTTTAATCATAACTTTAAAACTAAGTGAAATTTTTTCATACCATTTTTTTAAACTTCGTAGAACATCTTAATCTATAACATTTTTTGAGAACATTTTTCTGAGAAATTGAGAATGTTGAATGTTTAAGGGTCCTGAGACACCTTAAAAGAACATTTTTATTGATTTCCAAGAATTTCTCAGTTACTCTAACTTCTTTATGTTAGTTTAACATTCTAAATACAAAACTCTTTCCTTTTCATGGAAAATTAACTGCAAAGGAAATAAATTTTACAGAACTTAAGATAATTATACGGGTTCGTGTTAAGTTGATAGGGAAATTTCAGCTGAAAGAAATGCACTGCAAAATTTGATATTCACCTCTCATTGAATTAGAAAATATAACTCAGAATGAGATGCAAAAGATTGTTTTAATATCTATCATTCTATAATGAATATAATTATTATCATAAGGCACAATTACATTATTACTACTAATAATCTTAAACAAAACATTTTGTATTTCATGGATATATTATTAGGAATTTGTGCGTATAACTGTAAGTCTTCTTTACCATCATTATATTTAAATTCTGTAAATATCTGAAATGCGATTTAAAACTACTGTAGAGTCAAATGAACCTTCGATCCTAGTTTCCCTGCAATTTGGGTCCCCAGGCAGAGAAAAACGATGTACAGGCGAAACTTCTGACAGTGACAAATTCCGTTATTTGGGCGAGATATCGTCTAGTAGGTAATTGTTTCGGCTACTTAATTTTTATCACCAAGTTGGCGATATTTCGCCAAATGTCGCCAAAATTCCGGCAAATTTGTTGAGATTCTGGACTAGAATATTTTCTTTATGACCAGACAGTATTCTCATAGTCATAAGTCTTCTCATAGTTGTCAGCTGGATGGGGAGACTGAGAAAGGAGGAAACCCACTCAGTCAGTTGAGTTAATTTTTTTAGCTTGTATTGTTGACAAGTCTTTGTACGATAGCTTAGTCTTGTGTTCTTAGTGGTTTTATAAGCTACTGATAGAGTGTACTGAGTTGTGTACTATGACTTCTAGATATGCTCGAAAATTATCAAACTGTATACTGTAAATAAATCTCTTTAAGTTTTTGATTACTCTGGTCATAAACCGTTTAGAAACCGTACACGAAACAATATAAAACATTTTAGGTGCATTTCTAACTGTTACGCTTCTTTGAAGTTTTTCAGTTATATACTTTGTTGGATATATAATTAAAATTAGTTGGAGTTAACACTGGAACCGCGGGTTGAACCATTTTCACTTCAAACTATTTTGCTTCCAATTTTATCAAAAAGTTACTGACAAAATTGTAAGAAATTTCTTCAATTTTCCTAACTTTATACTCATAAAAAGCTACGAAAATATAATATTGAAGAATCAAAAAGCGTGGAAACAAAACTGTAGATATTTGTTGTAACTGCAAAATACCGATATGTAGAAAACGTACTATGTAAAAAAGGTGTCCGAATTGCTCTTGAACTGTGTAAGAAACTTGACTGGTAAAAAACCAAATATTTCCATTAATGCATTCCATACTTAAAATAACTGTGGCAGATTTTTTTTTTAGGAAAGATGGATATTTTCCCTATTATTCTTCCTTTTCTCTTTGTATTTTCCACGAATGTTTGTGATAAAATTTAATTTCTATTCTAAGGTGGGGAAATGTATATTATAAATAAAAATTCCATATTATGCTTAAAATAAGTATGGAACCCTTTTTGTTAAAACTCATTTTCAAACTATTAATAATTTATAGCTACAAAAGTAATTAACATTTCATTTTCTAATTTTGATCACATTTACATGAAAATATTTCCAATGACATATTATATTTTCAAAAAAGTCAATTTAAAGCTATAAAACTAATTATAAGAGTCTATGGTGACGTTAAAGGGAACATTATATTATTTCCTAAATTTAAACTCCGAATAGAAAACTTAGTTTAAGTCAGATCCATTTCTTTCTAGTATATTCCAATTTAGAGTTGAAGCTCGCAGGAGCTCCTCTTAACCTGGGATATTGAGAACATGTTTAGTGGGATCAGCTATATTCCTATTTAACTAATGTTATTTTAAACAATCACAGTGGAATCTTGAATGGAAGTCCTTTTATAAATTTTCTGAAAATCTCTTTGAAATTTCTCTGTTACAGATATTTTTTCCAATTTTTTCGAAGGCAATTTTATGTATATGTATCTAACTATAAACTTTGAAATAGCTGGAATTTAAAGGGATATTTAAAGGGAAATGGAAAAAAGGGTTACAAAAACTAACCGTAAATCAATAAATGCTTAACAAAATGTCAAAAGATTTGGGTGGATTGTTCTAAACATTTTAGGAAATATATAGAATAGAAATATGAAATTCACCAATAATTTTGGATTTTTGCCAAATTTGAGGTATTTATGTAATCGGAATGTAATTAATTGTAGGTACAAATGCAATAGAAATGTGGAAATATAAAATTACATTTTTTTTCTATAGGATACTTAAAGAAATTAAATCTGATATTTCAAAATTTTCATTTTTAATAATATAATAAAATGTTTATTTATGTTATTAGTAATTTATTAGTGAATTTTGTTTTATATCAATCATTGCTTCCAACAAAACTACCATTAAAAGCTTAGAAATTTCAGTATTTCCGATAAATTGAACCTTGGGATATTGTGAACTTTTTACTGGGTTTTCAGGTGGTTTGTTATAACGGAGTTCGAATGCATTAAGCTCGACTTTTCTGGAATGATTGCGGACTTTGACAGGGCAGGATATGTCAACACTCATAACTAACCTTAGGATTTATAGCTATTAAAACTTTAATGGGTGCAAAAATACCTGAGCTACCCGGTTTTATAAAATTCAAAAGTACTTTTACTTTTCTGAAGGTTTTTGAAAATTTAACGATTTTCTTTATCACTAAAATTAATAAGTTACAAAATAATTATAACATAGCTCAGTATTTCAAAATTAATCTTACGTTACGGAAAACACCACCACCAAAACACAAGACAAATAGTAAAAGTTAACAACTAGATTATACTGTACCGTGTACCAAAATTCTTAAGTTGGCTTTCAGACATGATAAGAAAACACGATACAAGGATTATTAAAGCAAAACTGTAAACAAAATGGAAAGCGAAGAGCAAATGTAAAATTTTTTTAATAGCTCTGTATTATTAAATTATTTAATCTATTTGACAGAGGATTCATGACAAATCAAAGAATGTACAAAATTTTAAAATTAATTTATTAAATACTGTTCAATATAATGGGAGGTGGTTTTAAAATAAAAAAAATATTGGCTAGAATAGAAGGAAGATACTTAAATATTATGAATAAAATATTAAAAGCAAATTTTATGATAAAATTATGCTGATAATTTTATCATAAAGTGTTACTTGTAACATGAGAGTTAAGATGAGCATTACTTAACAGTTTTTTATGAAAAATTGTGCCTTAAAATACTTTTGTTTATTTCAGCATATTTCATAATTGTGATAATGCATTTATGTTAGTTCAACCTTCAACGTGCAAAATATTTCTTTTTTCGTTTACATTATATGCTAAGGAAATAAATAAGCTAACTTTATTTTGTAATATATATTGATCTGAATTAAAGGATAAATAAATTTTTTCTTTATATTTAAACTCTGAATCGAAAACTGGGTACAAATCCAATCCATCTCTTTATTGTATTTTCCATTATATTAAGCTTGACGTTCGGGGGATAACTGCAGGTTCTGACACATGATAAAAAATATAAACAAGAAGCTTTTATTCAAAAATGCAAAAGAAAAGAAAGCAAATAAATGTAAACATTTTTTTTCGTTATCGCTGTGTATTATTAACGTCAATTCCTATTCAATTTATTTGACAGATGATTCCTGACAAAGACTCAGACAATGTAGGGAATTTTAAAATTTAATTATTCAATATTATTCAATCTAATGGGAGTTTATACTAAAATGAAAAAAATATTTGAAGATTAAACCAGATGGTAGTTACCTATATTAAGTTAACTTGACAAAAATAAATATTAAAGTAAATTGACAAAATGCTGATTTCATTTGTAGCTTGACAGTCAAGGTGAACATTAGTTACTTAAAGAATTTTTTCCTGTAAATTTGTGCTCTAAAATATTTTAATTTATTTCAGAGAATATATATATATATATATATATATATATATATATATATATATATATATATATATATATATATGTAATATTGGCGAGACTCATTCAAAATCACAACACAGTTTATTTCTAGTAATAAACATGAAATCCGTACAACAGGCAAAACCCTTTACAACTTCGTGCACACAGACAATAGTTCCCGCACATACACTTTTCAAGTAGGGATTCCTAAGGTAAAAGACTACGAATAATCCCTAAGCACCATTGATCACGTGATACAAAATACCCATGTTTAAAGAGAACTTTCTAACTATTGGCTAAAGTAGTCCAGACAGAGGCTGAACTAAGTCTATAGCGTGTCTGGAGGGAAAAATCAGAATTACCGCGCAAACACCGAACTCACTTTATGAACAAAAGTTATTAAATTAATATTAAAATACGTAAATAAGGGATTTTAATATTATATATATATATATATATATATATATATATATATATATACATACATATATATATATATATATGTATATATATATATATATATATATATATATATATATATATATATATATATATATATATATATATATATATATATACATACATATATACATATATATATGTATGAATGTATATATTATACATATATTATAGCGTTTTATATTAGCTTAACATTTTAAATGCAAATTATTTCCTTTTTCATAGAAATTAACTGCTAAAGACTTTTACTAACCACTTTTTGAAATTTATATGGTTCTATGCTAAAAGAAAGTGTAAAAATTTGCCGTACATTTAAACTTATATTTTTCTATTACATTAAGTTTGACGTATCTAGAATCACTGCAGGTTTTGACAGATGATTAGTATATTTACTACTTTCGATGACTGGTTAAAGATAAATAACACTGAACTGGAACAAGGAAAAGCTGATGGGAAATCATGACAAAAGTTTTGTAAAAAAGAAGAGATGTTTCGAATTGCTGGTGTAAAGTAAATACTGTGATTTTAAGATGAGTATTATTTGAACTAAAATAATTTATAGGGTAAATGGTTATTTTATGTATTTTTTATATACGCTCTTGTGATGTTTCTCATTAAAATAAGGGAATATGTTCTCATTTTCTCATTTCTTGAATAAAATATTAACCTCAATTTCTCTCTTCGGTGAGTCTCTCCAAACTGACAGCAATGACGTTATAATGTAACTCTTTGTTACATTCTCTCACACGGCAGGGAAAAAAATTCACGCAGGGATGAATCGACGCACAACTGTGGCAGCTACTAAAACTTAAACTTGCTAGTACTGACCCTTGTAACAGTAAAGCACAAAGAAACACATATGATTGTTTACACAATGACACAGATTACCAACTTTCTTTGCTGTAATTTGCTTCTTGCATAGATATGTAAAATAGCAATCAGTTTTAAACTGGATGTATGATAAAAAAATGCACAAGAAATTTTGTACAAAAATCCAAACGAAAAGGAAAGCGAAGAACAAATGTAAATCTTTTATTTATAGCCGTGCATTATTCATATCAGTTCCTATTTAATTTATTTGACAGATGATGATTCAAGTCACAGATAACGTATGGAACTTTAAAATTAAAATATTAAATATTATTTAATCTAATGCGAGATGATATTAAAAATATTTGGATGCTGAACTAGACAGCAATTACTTAAATAATTTTTTTTTAAATAATATTAAATGCATATTTTATGACAAAATTATGTTGTGTTTACTTGTAACTTCTTAACATTTTCTTTTTCCTTATATAGTATTCTTAGAAATAAACATATTTTTGACCTATTAATTTATGTTCAAATCTAGTATATACATAGAAATCTGTAGAAAAACCTTTTCTAAGTATTAAAATTATTAATTTATGCTAATTTTTATTTAAAATGTACATAACATGGTATTTTCACTTTAAGTTGGATTTTTCTTGAAAACTTACCGAAATAAAAAGAACAACACAGTGAAAGAATAGATGTCAGATAGTAATTTAAATTTTTTCATTCTTGAATTACTTTTAATATAAAAAATTGATATTAATAATATTCACAATTCGTGAAACGTCCATGAAGTTAAAAAAAGTGCTTCATTGAAAAGAGAGAAGAACCTGCACAATAAGACAGCACACTTGTATTGGAATTTAATCATAACTGGACTATTACAACTGTTTGACTTTTGTTGTCTAAAATATAGTAGTATAACGTGCCTTTAGAGTGACGAACTTTCATCTTATTTTATCGTTATAAAGTTGAATAACTGCTAAATTTATCAAAAAAAAAAAAAAAAATTAAAAAAAAAAAATTGCAATTTCCCAATAAAATTAAAAAAAAGTTTTTCCAAAAGAACATAAAATGTTCATTTCCTAATTCGTCGTTAGCGTGAGACAAACTTACAATAATTTAAGTGTTGTGTTCCACAATTCCATAAAAGATACATCTTGAAACTTGAGAACTCGCTGCGGACAGAAAAAGTCTGACTGACTGATACAAATTCCAACTTTGTATCCAGGTAGCAGATTTCTTTGAGAGTAGAATTCAAAAGTTGGTTTTATGATTTAAATACCTTGATATTAGAAAAAAATTGTTAAAAGTAGATTAATGTAAAGGCTCTCATGTAAAAATAAAACTGAAAGAAAAATCTACATATCTGTGTTTTAAATTTCAAAATGGTATCAAAAATATGACTCGCATAATTTATTTTTATCTTTGAGAAAATGTTTCCATATTTTGGTATTATTATACTATTGTTATGTTATTACTAATCGTTTACTTTAAATGGCTATAAATATCAACAACGAGTGGGGATTTAAAAGCAAACAGAATTTTGATTATGAGTTTTTGAAAGCAAACAGACTTTAGCTTTTTTCTGAGATAATTTAATTGTATAATGACCGTTTAAATATTGTTCCATTTTTTACACATTTAATACATTAGGAAAATAAAAGAAAAAGTTTTATTTTAAGCCTTATCTCCAACTCTCTTTTAAAGATATTTAACCCGCTTCTTTGACCTCTCCATTTTTTATCCGAGATTCCATCGGAAGAGATTGATTCCTTAGCTTCTCTTTTCTCGTTTTTTTCTTCTTCCAGAACAGCCTTTCTTACTCTTGAGCTTTTTTATTTGAGAATTTTTTAATCTGTTATCTTTTCTCTTTTATTTTTACGCTTATTTTAAATTATTCAAAAGTGAAAATTAGATTCTTGAATTTTTTTATTCGTATACTAGACAGGGAAACATCGATTTAATGTTTAAAAAATCAAACAGATAGGAAATGATAAAAAGAAAATTGACAAAAATGTTAAAATGTCATCTTAATTCTAAGTTACAATTTATTGGGGTAGAATTATCAATGAAATTACTTGTTACAAGCCATTTCTAAAGCAACTCATACTCTTGAGATTTTTATTTAAAATTGTTATAATCTGTTCTCGTTTCTTTTTTTTTTAACATTTATTTTGAATTACGATAAAGTAAAAATTATAAACTCGAAACCTTTTCATTTGAATAACCAGAAAAGGATACATTAATCGAATATTTAAAAAAATCCAATAGATAAGATTTGATAAAAATGTTTTGATAAATCATTCTAAATCTAAGATACACATCATTGTGGATGCAGTTATCGGTGAAATTACTTGTTACAAGCTATAATTACAGTTGGTTATTTCATTCTCTTTATTGTTAAATGTATCATTTTTAAGGAAAGAACGATGAAAAATAAAGTTTTTATTACTTCCTTCGTTACCAGGGTGCTTTACGTGGCGTAATATAAAAAACTATTTGCTTATTATTAAAACTTTGAAGGGATTTAAGATGTCATTCAGAAAATGAAGTCCATAAAGAGAAACAAATCATTATTACATGGAAGGATTTACTGCAAAGGATAAAGCTATATTGCAGCTACTTCTCAACATGATATCTACAGGAACTGTAAAACTTGTTATGCTGCGGGATAAGTATTTGTAGTCCAATATCACCTGGGGATAGAGCCAGCGTTAACAATTGTCTTCAGGTGTTCATCTGTGTTGTCCGAAAAGGAATTTCTTTATGTGTAAGAACAGGCAAAAGTTGCTGGAAATGACAGATGGTCTGCCACAGCGCTGGATATTTTGCTTACCTCCGGAAAAGCCGTGATACAAAAGACTATCTGCTTGCTTATGTAAGTGCACAAAAAACAGTTGACTATGGATTTCGATCGCTACCTTTGGCGTGTTCAAAAACTGTCGGCGGAAGAAGTAATGAAATCCGACATTTTAGTACACTACAACGACGTTAATGTAATTTACAACTGTAGCATACAACAGCACACCCTCAATGTACATGGCTTTTAGGGCTGTATTTTGAACCTTTCACAGCGCCATATTTTGGAAGTATAGAAAACTTACTTTATAATTATTGATGATCGTCGTACATAATCTAGAAGTTAAAGGAGATGTCATTGCCATTTACATTTATTAAAAAGTATTCTTTCGCATGTCTGTCAAAAATGCCAAGAACCATATAATGGAAAAATGGCTGGAGCATCGACTTTCTGAATCTCAATCTAGAAATTCAAGTTGCACTTTTAGCGTGGACATTTTTAGCTGTACTGAACTCCAGTCTAACTGGGCCACTACCAGCAAAAGTCTGAGCCCATCATTCACAACCAAGCTCGAATTTTTAAAGTCGAGTAGATTGGTTTGTCTACTTTTTGCTGCAAAAATACTAATTAAGAAAATTTGTAATATCAATTGTTAATGGTTGACAGTCATTTATGCCATCAATGAGTTTCGAACCTATGAAATCTTTTACCAACTATGTTAAAAGAAAATTAAATAAAGATTTAAAATGCATTAAAATTAATTAATTTTGAATGTAGACCTTTGAGTTTGCTAAAAAGAGGGTGGTAGCGGAAAAGTGACATTGTAATGTAATTTTAAAGTGATTTTTTATTAAAGGTTTTGTTGATTAGAAATACTTTTGTAATGACGTTATCATGATGTGGTTAATTATAGGTATTTTATTTAATTAATTTTTTTAAGAATGTCTTAAGAAAATGTGAATGTAATCAAAGTATTTTTACTAATATAAAATTAGTTTGATAAAATAATTCAGTGAGAATGAGTTAATCTTCGTTTATCAGGTTTAACAACTAACGCATTAAATCTATTCTACCGTACTTTTCTGATTGCACTTTTGGAACTTTCATTATTTCAGTAGAATAACTTTAATAACGTTATCATTAATTTATGTCTCTCAGTAGGATGGAAGTGAAATTGTACCAGAAAGGAATTTAGTCTTAAGAAAGAAAGATATTTACCAGCAGTGATAAATCAGATTTATTTCAAAAATCTATTTTTAACCCACCATTCCGTACATTTGATTACTAAAACGTTTTCCTTATGGTATTTGGTTTCAGTGGAAGTATATTAAGATTTAGGAAGACAAATGTATCATAATATTACAAAGATAATATTCAATACTTTCCTAATGTGTAGTTTTATTAGATAAAATTTTATGATAATGTAAGTTTGACATATCAGTATATATAAATATGTTACTATGTATAAATATGTATGTCACTATGCGACTAGTCTTTATCAAAGTACACAAAACCATTGGCGTATCCTTTCCTTTTGAAAATATTTCCCCCTCTATTTTCATATTAGATAAATTATTAAATTAAGACCAACGTATTTCAAATTTTCAAGTGGATGTACAAGGGATATTTCGTGTTCAGGATCCTAAAATGATTAATGTTTAGTATGTTTTAAAAATATAGTGATATGCTCCATAAATTTTCGAATACGTTTCAATAAAAGGGTAATTTTTCAGCCTTAAGATGAAAAGTAGAAGGAGATAGTACGATCACTCATTCGGTAACCTACATCTACGGCACACTCTGTAGCATATACACTGCAAATACGTATCATACATAGTGATACGTATTTGCAACGCATATGATACATTGTGTGCTGTAGGGGTAGAGAAGAAAATATATGATCAACACATGAAGTATCGAATAAATAGAAATTGCAAGAAAACTAATTTGAATTTCTAAATAACGACTAGACTGAGTTGGCAGAATGATGATTGAATGGGTAGGGGGCTGTTCTTTGGTGCTAGAGTTCATGGGTTTGAACCCTACTACTGCCAAGGATGTTCATTGACTTTAAGCAGTAGGCCAGGTCTCATTAACCCTCTTGTAGCAAAATAGTAGACTGTAGCGTTCCAAACGAAAGCCTCAGTTTTTGATAACTGTTAAAACGAAAAATATCTGCTTCCGAACCGTTTTGCAGTTTTCCCGTTTTACGCACCCACGTATAATAACTTTGATCATTTTATTCAAATAGATAACAGATTAAGTATCACGTAACTAGGAATCCATTTGAGTCGGTGGAGAGAGGCTAAACTCAAAAATTCTTAAAAAGTAAATAATAGAAAACTGATTCGAATATTGAGGAAACCACTACCTTGAGTTAAACCAAGAGTTATTAAGAAGGAATTGAAAGAACTCGGATCTCGATCCGTTTAGTAGGTTGATCCGTGCCAAGACACAAAAATTTCTACTTCTTTATTTATGCAGATTACCCTGTTCTCTGAAGCAGCACACGAAGTAAGTTAGAAGATTCTAGTTGTGGAAGAAGTTGTAAATGAATCTGGAACCTATTGATTTTGCAAAGTTATTCTTCTGTTTATTTTTCTTCAAATTAATAAAACTGTTAAATTTAAACTTTTATTTCTGGCCAACTTTCTTCAAAATGTTGCTAGTGCTTTTTATTACTCATTAAATATAGTATTTTTAAAATTCTTTCTTGACTTTATATATGCATTAACAATAATTTTATTTCATTAAATTTTTACTTCCTTGTGAAAAGTAAAAGAAGTATTGTATTCACGAAATTTCAGGGCTCAAGTTTAGACAAAATATTTATTTTGACCATGACTGACTTAATTTAAAACCTTTTAAGCATTACATATGTATAACAGTACAATTCTGAGTCTTTAAATTCTTATTTTGGCCCTTCGTGAACTAGTTGTAACTAGTTTACTCTTGATGTATGTACTTAAAAAGTTCAATATTTTTACTTCCTAGTATGTCCGATACTTCAGCAGCCTTATGCAGTTTTGAATAGTAGTCCAGTAACACTGGGTTAATTATATGTATGGACTTATCACACACTTAAAAAGACGAATATAATTGAACATAATCTTGCTGTAATACAGCTGTAATGTAACGGTAACTTAAAGATATGAAGCTGCGAATATAAAGCTTGCTCAGTATCTTGCTTACACTATCCTTCCTTGGCCATACCGATGACGTTCATGAACATTCCGTAGTTCTCAACGTGTTCCTCCTTCTCTCCAAACTAACTGGTGGTCAGAATTATTCATTCATCGGGAGAACATGACTCTAGACCATTGTTGCTTCCTCTAACCAATATGTTCCTTACACCACCGCAGTCTTTCTCGACAATGCCATGGTTTAAGTGGCATGCACTGAAAAGGTTTCATGCATGCAAACCAGCTCCAAGAAATAGTTCTGAGTGATACAAGTGTACGAGTAGCGGTTGCAGCTACTTCATTAGGAGTAAGATTTCTGTTCTTTTCGTCATCAGGGATGCATACCGATCCTTCAGAGAAATGGCTTTACTTCTATAACCTCAGGTATGCCTTCAGTGTTCTTTTTTAAATTCCAACATGATTTGTCACTCCAAATACTTTAACCATATTGGTGAAACTTTTATTTGCTTTGAACTGTTCAATTGCTTGTCCACGATCGTAGACACTCAAATGATGCCCTGCAGACATTATGCACTTGACTATTGTCTCACTACATGGAATTACCGACAAATAAATAACCTACGGTGCTATTTTATTATTAACATCTAGCTGTATGAACTTCCGAATGAATAAAGTTCTTGCGTTCATCACCTCTTATCTAGATTCCGTGCTACGCCCTCTACATGCAATTTTATTACGATTGGGCAACTGTCAGAAACGCTACGTTGCAAAAACCAGTTGTTCCTTATCAATTTGTCATGCAGCGTACTTCACTAACGTACAAGTAGGTTCAACAATGTCATATATCTTTTGTACATAAGATTTTGAAACTTTTATTTTTAAACCACACGGTAGGTAATTATAGAACCCCTTATGAAGCTTACAAATCGAAATTAAAATTTCAACATCAGAAGTACTTTTAGTAATAAGCTTTTAAAGTTAATATGAATTAAAAATTCATGAATTATTAAGTATTTGATTTATCACTTACCCTACTGTTATTAAGTCAATACTTTATCTTAGTTTTACAAGCTTTTCAACTAGTTTATACATAATTGCATTTCCGCATTATTTTCTATTTACATAGTACTAAAGAAATAAAAAATAATAGAACATAGCATACAAAAAACCTTGCATATTCAACCCTCCACGTTCTAGTGTTGTAACATTAATATAATGGCATTAGAACAATTTGAAAAATGTAATCAAATAGAGCGTCCAGCACGGAATAAATTTTTTCTAATGAACCTTCATTAGAGTTATTGCTTGTAATACTCTTCTTCAGTTTCTTTTAATTGCAGCACATGATGTCACCTTCCTAAAAAATGCTTCTCTTTGAATTTTTTAAAGAAAATCAATAAAAATACATTAGAAGAAATACTGACTTAACTCGTTTCATTTCATTTTAGATTAATCATTATTTAGAGAGTTCAGTTTTTTTGTATGTGTGTTTCGATTCAATTTTCATTTTCAAATTGCTTCTTTTAAAGAAATTATTTTTAAAATCAATAAAGTAATAAGAGATGTATTTTTTCCTTTTGATTTACTTCAAAATAATTTGGTTAATTTAGGAACCGTCTCGGTAGATATTTCTAAAGTTGAAGTAATAAAACAATTAAAAAATATCAGCTAAAACCTCTGAAAAACAGTAATTACTGGAACAAATTTGAATTAATAGGGAATATATACGTGTAACTGAATTATAAAACACTTTTTAATATGCTATCTTAAAAATATCTTCCTATGCAGTTTTATTAAAAGCATGCCTTATTTGTTTAAGAAAATTGTGTTTTTTTGTTCAATTATCTGATAATTTCCATAAAACTAAGATGATGGAAAAAAGATTTTACACGACCTGTCAACTAATGGAATAGTTTCAAAGAAAGAGAAGATAGTGTTATTTATTTAATCACAAAACAACTTCTTTTTGTATAAGTGAATGAAATAAAGTATTAAACAAATTGATGAGGTAGTTGATTTGATTGCAAAAAAAGTTTCATTACATAAAAAATGCTCTAAACATTTCATGAGTATAATGCAGGCTATGTTTGGTATATTGTAAGCACAAGTTACATTGAAATGTTTACTAAACGAGTTTTAATTAAGCTTGAATCTTTTGCATAGCTCCAACTTGATACAAACACTTTCTAGTACATACCCACCTCTATAGGTGACCCCATAAAGCTTTAGACCTGTTCAGCCCTCACCGGGTAGGGACCTAAAATGAAATTTAGGTTCCAGTCTTTAATTGATCCTTAGAAGTGAAATTGTACTTTAATTGATCAGTTACCTAAAAGATCCACTTCTTTTTCTCTCTGTACATAGGGTGCATAGTCAAGTCCTGAACCGGCCTTTTCACCTCAACCGTTGGTCTCAGGTACCTACTTATAAGAATGTTTCAAATAAGAAAGCCTCCCTTTTACGGTATTTTTAAGTCTAAAAATTCAATTTTGTGAAAATTTCAAAATCTAAACTTTAAAACGTTCTTCCGATCTTTATAATTATATTTATTAAATAATGAATAAAAAATTGAAGTACAAAATGTTCTACTCCTGTTTGATAAAATTTGACCGAGATTTTTAAATTTAAAGTTTGAGAAAGTTTAAAGATTTTTTTATAATTGTTTTTGGGGATTGGTTAAAAATTTTAAATGCTGTATTCAAGGCTGAAATTAAATTACAACGTTCATTTTAAGAGGATGGGATTACGAGCTTATTTTACTAGAAAATACAGTCTATATCCACTGCACTATGGATACATTTCCTTTTATATTTAAGGAAACCTCTTCCTTACATTTTAGATGTATTTTAGAACTAATTACAATGTTAATTATTGCTGGAAAGCAATAATTGTTGAAAGTGTAGCCAATAGACAGCACCCCTATTTAAAATGATCTATAATTATACATATATAATTAGGCTATCTACAATGATGCACTTTTATAATTGATTCGTGTTTTCTCACCGAAGATAAATCAATATGCAAAATTTCAGGTCAACTGGAGATCGGCAAGTTAATAAAAAATTGAATACAAGATTTGACCTAGACTTTCAATGGATGTTAAATAAATGCTTGAAAAGCGAAATACTTCTCCACTAGCAGGCCGAACGATGGCCGATTGGTTAGGGTCCTGCCCTTCGGAACCAGAGTTCGTGGGTTCGAATCCCACAGTGGCATGGATGTTTGTAGTCGTTCGGAATTGGCTTTAGGCTGTAGGTCCCGGTCTCATTAACCTTCGTGTTTCAAAAAGTAGACCGTAGCACTCCAAACCAAACTAAGCCATCTCTATTAGCAGAGTGTAAGGATGAATAGGTAAGTATCAGTTGCAGTTTTATAGATATATAAAAAATTTAATTTAAACAAAAGGTATTAACGCTTTATGAGTTGTTTATTTTTGAAATTGTTTTTATTACTGCTATGCAATATTATATAAAAACTTATATAAGTTTTGTAATAAATATAAACTTTATTTAGAAGAATCTTAATTACCCTGGTTGACGACTGGGCGCAAAGTGGCTAGTAGTACAAATAAATGTTTGTGTATGCGTGTCTTATTTTTTGTATATATAAGTGGAAAATCCATAAAATATCTGATGAATGATTAGACATTTCATTGTCATTGTTTATAATAAGTTGTAACTGGGAAATAAAATATATTATATAAATGTAAAAAAATATTAATGACAGAAATAATGAATTAAAAATGTTATAGTTTTAGGTCTGTAACAAGTAATTTTACACATTTCTCTGTTAATATTTCTCGTGAATTTCAGCAACAACATTAAGCATTCTACTTTCTATTGAACGCAAACATCACATTTCTTTTAATAACAATTCACCTATTTATGTAAATAAAATTAGTCGGCTTTATGCAGGAAGCAAGAAAATGCTTTATTTAAGCGAATAATGTAATTAGCACCATATGGGAGGTTGAAGCGGAAATTCTAGGCAGAAATTCATTTCCGGGCGGAGCGCCATTTCCTGTATCCGCCTCGTGTAATAAAGCTATTCTCCCGAATACCAGACTTTTGTAAGGTGAAATCCAGCGGTAGTTCGAGAAGTCAACAAAAATCTGAAATTAATGAATCCAAAAGCGAAATGGTGCAATGAATTCAATAAACAGGAAATTTGGCGATGAATAGGGAATGGCCTATGTATAAAACAGAGAACATGAAATCTAATTAATAGCGTTCGATAATATTTTAGAACGCGTCCTGAAGACAACATCGATTAGACATTTTATTATTTGTCTCCTGTCTTTATCAGGAGTCGATTCAGGTTATTTAGCAAAACGTAATGAGGCAATAAAATGGCATTTAGTAAAATATCGGACTCCAATGAAAAGAAATGCCCTCCCTGAATTAATGATCACCATTGGTTCTCACAATTCTAATTCATGACTTCACGAATTACGAAAATTCCGAACCATTTTATGAGTTGCAAACAAGCAACAACTTTTTTGATCATCCGGACAAAAAAATTTCACTGTTTCAGAAGCTCCCGCAATTTGTCATACAATAATATTTTTATAAGAATATTTTGATAAAAGACCATTTAAGATATAGTTGGGGATTGCGTGATTTTTGTCAATCAAAAAAATTTTACAAGCAAAATTTTATAAATGATCAAAGCAAAAATAGTCATCAGAAAGTAATTCTATTGGTAGAATATTTGATAAACGGTCGTTTAGAATATACATTTGACGACTATGCTGACTATGACATGCATTAGCGATGAACCATCTTACAAGTCGCAAAAGTGGTTAGATAAATGAGCAAAAATTGGCATTCCTCGAATGGAATCCTTTAATAAGAACACTCTTTAGTAACTAATGAGTATGGGAATTTATCAATCATTAATCATCAATAGAAAATGGACATTGTCGCAGTCCACGAATTAAAAGGTCTTCGGTTCGAACCTACAGAACGGTGAATTAGCTTTTCGCTCTTTATTTTTCCCTTTCTCAAATTTTTAAAAATTGTTTTAATGTCAAGAACACGATTGAATAATTTAAGAGAGTTCTCTTGAACAGCGGCAAAGACAACGATCTCGTAATTGGAAGAGTTACGGAGCCGGCTTAAGATTCGTTAATGGTGACGTAAAATATGTTCGTGGTCACAATTTCCTCCAAATTCCCAAACGAGTGGCCTTGGAAGTCTTCTGGTAGATCCGTGCTTCTAAATAACGAAGATCCACTGAGCAAAGGCTTTTTCACCCTAAAGTGCTCTTCAAACCAAAAATGCACTGCATCGCCTTTATTCGTGTGATCTCTAGCCTATGCGCTTGGCTTGTTCAAGTGGAATTAGCAGCAATAACTACAAGAGTATTATTCTCTCGTTTATTAAAATGTTGTAATATTAGGGAACTTTTGGTTAGGTTTGGAGCTCTATGGTGGGTATTCTGTTATGGCATGAATGAACGATAAACCACCGTAAATCCCAATGATACAACAGTTGCATAAGTGGCTAGAACAAACAAACAAAAAATTAGCCTCTTCAAAATATCTCAGACGGGATGCATTTAAGAAGAACACTATTTAAGATATAAATTGAGTATATGAATTTGTCAATCATCATCCATCAATAGTAAAATGGTTATTGTATCGATCACTTATTAGAAAAATTTTTAATGTTTTACATATACGTGCATTGCAAGTAAAGATAAAAATGACTTTTTTAGAAATTGGTATTTTTGCATATTCGTGTATAATTTATTCTTAAAGAGATAAAACAAATTACCTTCATTTCCTAAAATTGAGAGAATTAGGAAACTGGAACACATGAAAGAGCTTATTCATGATTTCCCCTATAAAAATTAAAAATTCTCTATTTTATTAAATTTTCTTCAAATTGTTATTTTATTAAAACTCACCCCCTTACAACTGGACTGTTAGATAGAAAGGGGTGTCTGTCTTAAAGCGCCGCTTTCATAAAATACATGAACAACAAAATTTATTATTTTTTATTCTTGAATTAGAACAATAACTTATGTATTATTATCTTATGTTCCTTAAAAGACATCCTTCAAATTATTTTTAAAACGTAAAAGCAGTGTTTCCATATGTCTTCAGACACATGCGTATAATGCTTTTCCCCAAAAAATCTCTCTTCGGTATATCCAGCAAATTGGTCAAAAGGATTTTGTGGGCAGAGAGCTCTTCATTCCTGAGCTTCTTTCAGTGAGCATGAATAGCAGGAAAATGAACAGCTAAATCGGAAAAAGGAAAGATAATGGTGGATTCGTGAGTTCATGACGCAACTAGAGTGGAGAGAGTTTAGGGCTAGTAAAAACACGATATGTTTCGGCCGGAGACATCCGTTCACGTAGAGCATCAAAACTACTCTTCCCGTGCGAGAAGAGTAGTTTTGATATTCGGTGAGATCCTTCCGCTCGCAAGATAACCAATAAGAATCGAGAATGCCGACCAATGGGAAAATGTCATGTCAAACGTGAGAAGAGAGTGTACATTAGATGTGGTGGCCATTTTATACAAGTTTCTTAATTTTTTCTTACAGTTTAATTATTTTAAAACATTTTATTATGTTTTTATAGTTTTTCAATTTTTTTAGTATTTAAGGCTTTTAAGAAAACAAACACCCAAAAGATTTTTTTTCCACCTAAAATGGATGTAGGCATTTTCTTATGAATAGTATCAGTGTGATTGACTATCGTATTTGACGAGATTATTAATAAGATCATTGTATACATTTTTATGGAATTTAGTGAATAGATTGAGTAAAAATTTTAATAGAAGGAATTTTAAGTTCGTTATGACTATCGTTATTTCTAAAGTGCCATGGAGAGTTTGTCATTTCGCGAAGAATGATATTTTGTGCTATTGTTAAAATTTTGATGAGGGTATAAATACCACTGCATACGAAACCTCTCTCTCAGAGCAAAGAGTTCTTTGTTAACTAAAAGCACGTTCTAAATTTAGTGGAGAAATAGAAATTTTCATTTTCAATTATCTTTCTCGTCATTTGTAACAGTACATTTATTCTAAATCTATTTTATGTAAAACTTAAATTTTAATTATCTTTCCAATAGTCAATGACTTATCTACCTTGGTATGCTTTCATGGCACTATCCTGCCATCGTAAGACATTTTGTGATCTTTTGTAACGTATATTCGTGAACTCCCGTTAACAGCTCTAAATAAAATATTCTTGCAACGTTTAAGATAATATTTCAACTATAATAACGTCAGCCAAGCATTCATTAATTTAGATTCGCAATTTTACATCATGATTGAGAAACGTATATCTCAATGTAATTATAGCATGAAGAAAAATCCCTAGTCTTTAATATCCTGACCACAACTCTCTGGAGGACCTCTGTTCTCAGTAATGCTCGAAACGTAATTCTTCGTAATGAATGCGTTTTCTAGAATATAAATCCTTTGGGCATAACATTTAAGAGAATGTAACCTGAATCCAAGTCTTGTTTAGGAGAGACTCTTGATGACACGATATATTTCATTCTTGCCATGATTTATATTGTTTTGATCTTTGCGACAACAAATTTTTCTTACTTTTTTTGTGAAAATTGAACGACAGAATTCATATTTAAAAGACACAATTTGTAATATTTAAGTTTTCTAAAGTTGTAAATAATGATTAAATTTACATGACAGAGAAATAAGAGGGTTTTAATTTATTAACTTAGTACCTTCACTTACCTGTCAGGTAAGATAAACAGGTGAATGAAAATTTTGAAGTACACGTTAATATCAAAACATATATAGATATAGCTTCCAACATATCAACTTTGAAGATTTTAAATTTTAACATACTAAACGCATGAGCTAAACATCTAGGCTGAAAACACATTCATAATTTTATACATAAAGTTTTAATATGTAATACTTAACAAATCATTATCAAAGAAACATGCATGAAAATTATATGCAAAGTAAATGCAATTTTTATTTTTATTTTTATGCAGTTAATTATATAATTACAAGCTTACCCCACTTTTTCTCTAGAAAGATGGAAGAAATATTAAAGAATAACTTTATACCATATAATTATTATCTCTCTTTCTTCATGGCTAGTAGTCTTTTTATTATAGTTTATAGTACTAGAATGAAAACTTTGCTTAAAAATTGTTTTTTTTATTAGTTCAAAACCTTGCGATTTTACCGTGAAAAAGTACAATATTACAATGGGATCTGAATCCATACAATCTAAACCGTACAATTTGGCAGGTATGTGTAAATTAATTACCTCTTACATCTACTAGAACCATTCCGAAAGTCTTGCTCGCTGTTCTGAAGTAATTTAGTTGTTACGTAATGACGGCTCTCTATATGGAATTCTATCATTTATGATTTACGTTAACATAAATCATTTGTTCAGAGGAAATACATTTAAAGTAAAAGAAATAGCATTTTGGGTAGTTATAAACTAATAACTCCGCTAATTATGGTACTTCAAAGATGATACTTAGTGATTTGAGTTCTCTAGAATTTTTTAAATCCATGGATATCGGTCTTAACCTGAAACTTTCAGCCGTTTCGGCGAAGTTGAGTAGGGCTATAAAGAGACAGATGCAAACAGATTTAAATAGTATTTAGATAACGTCCTAACTGAAATAAAATTGGACTTTTTTGAATAAAAGTTATTAAAATGAACAGGAAAGGCATTATAAATGTAAAATTTATGTGTTGATGATAATGAAATAAAATAATGGAAAAGATATTTTTCTGTGGAAACAGATTAAAAATACATAGTATATTTAAGAAATAATGACGATTTGGAAAAAATTCATTAATTTACATACGACAAAGAAAAATACTGCAGTTGGATAATTTAATAGAGAAAACATATATTAACCCCTTGACTTACAAGTAAAATAGAATCTGATGTGTCCTAGCAATACTCTTTAGTTCTGGCTCTTTTGTGCATGTTGAGAAAGAGAACATTTTATTTTGAAATTTGCATTGCTATGTAACATTTAATGAAGTTTATATATGATGCAAATGTACAATAATTTAATAACAGTATAAAATTATGGCTTAATATAATGCTGCACGACGTCTGTTGGAGACAGCTATTGACGTCTCGGAGACGTCCAAGTCTACTTTAGCACATGAGATGACTGACGTCTCTGAGACGTAATTGTATGTCAAGGGGTTAAAAAGACAATAAGATAAAAATGAAGCAAATTTAAGAGAGAATAGAATATTTTACTAAAAATATTAAACTATAGACATTAAAGGAAAAATTAAACATGAGCTTGTTTACTTAGTTAGAATATATTTCAGAAGTTAATCAGTTTTTTCTACTTGTTACATTTCTTGAAACTAATATCAATTTGTAGAGAAATTGAAGAATATTAAACATGAAGAATATTAAAAAATTGTAGAATTTTGTTGGAAGAATTAGTAGATAGATCCTATCAATTACAATAGCTAAGGTGCAACAAGTAACAGAATTTCCTTATGCAAAAACGGAACCACTGCATCTAAACTTTATGTGGAATCGTAATAGATTGGAAGATGTATGTACACTAGTGATCAATAGATGTAGAGAAATTTAAAAAACTCGTTTGTAGAAAATGAATCTAACCGACATTCAAATGAAGAAAACTTAAAGTCGTTATAAATTTTAACCTTTTGCTTGATTTTAATAAACTTTATATTAATTTGAAAGGTTTCATAAGTATTTTAAATATATTTCAAAATTTTAAATACCTGATTATTAGTTTCAGAGATATTTTAATTTTTTACAATATTCAAGTATAACCATCTATCGGTGCTCGACAATATCAATATTCTTTATATTGCGATAGTCCGTTATATAGAGTACAAAAGAAATTTGAATATCTATTGCGATATTTTTGTCTTATCAAAGGATACCAGTTCAAAATTTCGTTTCTCTCTGACAAAATGTATGCATTTCTATAACAAACAAATATGTATACATGCATACATACAAAAAATTTTATATATACAGAGATGGGATATTTTCAAAATTTACTTTCATTTGCTGTCCAAGAGGAAAAAAGATAAAAATGAAACAAAATTCAATAGTTAAAGTTTTATTTGAGCAACATATTACATAAAAAAGATCTTAATAAATATTTTTAGCATTGCCAATAAAACTTTTTGAGATATAAATCTGTAAAGATTTGAATTAAAGCAAATATAGCTGTCCATTTCAACTTGATTGTCAAATATGTTACAGTAATATGGTAACAAACTTAATGAGTAACTGATTTGAAATCCAAAACACTATAAAACTGGTTGATCTACATAATTTCTAACTAATAATATTTTAAATATTAAGCCATTGCAAAATATTAAAACAGTAAATGTAATCAAATTTTGAAAATCGACCAGATACTTTTATTATTACAACTTTTCACAATGATGTAATTAATTGAATAGAAGCTGAAATAACAAAAATTAAGTTTAAATAAAGAATGAATATTAAATTTACAGTTATCGTTAATGTAAAAGAAGGAAGTTATATAAGAACGTGCTAAGACAGTAATGCACAAATGTATAAAGATGAGTACAACACATGTTTCGAAGACGTTACATTTCGAAAAAGTTCGTTACAGATCTTTTTCGTTTAGCTTTTCACATTTGTGCTTCCCTAACGCTAGTATATATTTTAGCAATAAATATCTAGCTTACAAACTGCACTTTTTATGCGAAAATGCCGAAATAAAATAAATGATGTATATTATGAAAGTCAAAAGTATGGTCTTGTATCTATATTTATTATAACTGAAAAAATAATGAAAAATGTCTTCTGATACAAGACTAAATATTAAACACTGATATGATAAATGATGTTCACCTTAGCTGGACAGAAAATATATTTGAAAAACTGTCGGATGTAGAAGTTTCTAAGCATATTAAGAATATTTTTGCCAGCAGTTTCACACCAATTTCTATCTAGCAGTAACTCCTTTAATATATTTGCTTCACAGATTAAGTTCTTTCAAACATTTTCATTTCTGTTCGAAGTTATTCCTCTTTTAGGAATGTTTGCAATAGAAAATACTGAATAAACTTTCATTTCTGATAACAAGATTCTGTAGAACTGATTTTCAAAAGAGGGAATAGGAATTATTTTTCTCTATAAAACAATCTCGATGAAAGATATTTCTTTTAAATTGAAATAGCTTTCAAAAAGGTTTTGATGATAAGCTAGTTTACTCGGAAATATACACGTATTAATAACAGATGCACACAATAAAGATGGTTTCTTCAAGGTTAAAATAAGTAATTTCTTACAAATAAAAGGGTGGATATGTAAATACGATGGAAATGTAAAGATAAGCAAGTTTTACTTATTTTCTATAATGCTATTAAACTAAAGCTTGATATTCCCTCTTAAATATATCTGCTACTTTTAATGGACAACTATGACTGTTTTGTGAAATAGTGTTAGAAATATACATTTTAGTTCTGTACTCTCCAGAATATGCTCTAAATTGAAACATTTCTTAATTTAGATATGTTTTTTCTACACTGCATTTTAACACAGATTAGTCAAATTTATCACTTTTTTTTCTCAGTGAATTAGTCAAGTGTGTAATAGCACTGTCGTTTTAATATGTTATACCTATTTCTTTTAGGCCCATCAGGAGAGCGGCAAAGGTTTTTCTGGGTTATTTCGTGTATATCCTAAATGCATACTCTTTAATCCAAAAAGATCTGTTTGTAAAGAGTCAGTCAATATAGCCTCAGTAGGTGAAAGTCAATGCATCTGGTAAAATTTAATTTTTATTGTATTTGAAGCAGTCCATATAACTTGCTTACTACGTAAAACTACTTAATTTTTTACTTCAATTATTGGAAAAAGACATAACAGCTTTTACCTGTGCTTCAGATAGGCGATGTTAATTTTATTTTTAACAGAACATGATATCCGTTCTTTTAAGTATTATAGTATAAACATTACAGCTATTTTGTATTTAGGTTTCCAGTTAAAATAATATTTAGGAAAATAAAATCTATTTGACTAGTTTATTAAATTAAAATAAAAAATTAAAGTTAAAAAAATTATGATTATTTCGATTATTAATATTTTTGTTTCAAAAATTTTTTAAAAACTCATCAAATCATTCTACATATGGATTGTCAGATATTTTATAAATTATATTAAAAAACATTTATGAAAAATTATATTTATGAAACATTTTTACTGGGAGTAAAACAATGGAATTTGACAGTTTCTTTTGCATATTTTTATATAAAATAAGAAATAAGTTACTTATTGTTTATTCCTTGCACTAATTTTTCTATGCACTATAGATCGCCTGTATAAAATATTTAACACTTGTATTTTGAATACAAAAAAGACTTGTTGCAGATTTTTTTTGCATAGAATTCAAAGAAAGATAAAAATGAAAAAAAAGCATTTAATGTTTTCTTTTGTTAAGAAAAGCCCCTTTGAATGAAATACTATACATAAATAACTTTAGAAATGCTGTATATATAGATTTCAAAAATTGCAAGCATGAGTAGAACAGTTAAAAAGTTAAAAGTTGTTTTATATTTCAATTAAAAGTTCATTTTTTATGGCTATCATTGTGTAATGCAATTTCTGGTAGTATTCTGGTCTGATAAGTAGAATATCGCCTAAATGAAAAACCTGTCACATTCACTATCGAAGTTTAAAAAATTTCATGATTTGAAGTGACGAAATTTCAGTCATTTCTCTATACACATAGTTGCTATTGTAGAGATGAAGACCGACAGAGCGTCTAGCCCGGCTGCACGTATAAGTGGAGTACTCGTGAGAAAATACAAAATTGAAAAAAAACTAACTCCTAATGCTGAATTTTGTTTTTTTTGAATATAAATAAAGGTGTAAATAGGAAATAAAAATGCTAATTAGGCCATGATGCCAAAGGATCCACACTCGAAGATATGCAAAACATGGCATCTTGTTGTAAAAAAGAAAATGGTGTAAGAACTAGTTCAGAAGAAATTAAGCTCCACACTCCTTCTTCTTTACCCTCTCTCTGTGAGGGGGCTCTCAGATCTCTCAAAAAAGTTCGTTGGACAACGTTGCCTTGGCCGAAGATGGCTACTCCGTGGTTAGCAACCCCTCTTGACCAATGGGGTCGAAGAAGGGTCACCCACTTCACTTTCGTCTCTAGGTCAGTTTCACGCTGGCGTTGTTGAACTGTAACTCTTTGTTACAGCTATAATTTTAAGTTTTGTTTTGTTTGGAGTGCCATGGTCTACTTTTTTTGCAACACGAGGGCTAATGAGACCTGGACCTACTGCTTAAAGCCGATTCCGAACTGCTACGGACATCCATTCTACAGTTGGATTCGAATTCCAGTACCGATTTGTATCATATGTCCATCGTTCGGCCATATAATTTTAGGATAGTGGACGCATACATCGTAAGGAGAACACAATGAATTGATATGGGATTAATTTAATATTTTTACTGCCAAAATCTATTATATAAAAAGTACTGTTAAAACTATAAATAAAATCATAGATCATGATCTATTTCTCAAATATAAACGGAAAAAACTACCATAAAAATTTGAAACGTATAAAAAAGTAAAACTTTATCATAAACAGTAAATAGACCATTGTGTTTTATTAAAAGCTTTTGCGTAGTTATTCGGATGTTAGAATCCCAATCTCTTTCATAGTTGCCTTTTTTATAGGAACTAAAAGAACCTGACTGATGTTGTAACTGAAATGTACTTCCGAGACGATGGGTCCACTTTTATTCTTGTCTTTGTAAAAGCGAAATTTCTATCCTCCTATACAAAAATCCATTAATGGTATTTTTCATTGTAGCATAAAAGGCCGATAATTTCTACATAAAGAGAAAAGCGTTACTGGGCGGAACTTTGTAGCATATAAAGAGGAGCTTATCAGGCCCTTAGATGTGCAGCATTTCTTAATTTCTTTACTTTTCTTTACGCTTGGAGTATAATGGCTGGGAGAAAAGTTATTCCAAGAATTTTGATGGTTGATTTAAACGTATTCTGCCTAAGTAATTAAAAATTAGAACACTTTTTGTTTGAACTGTTAAACAACTACCCGATTGAAAAAAAATTCTTTCAATTAGCAAGATTTTATCTTTCTGTGAAATGGTTATTTATTATTAGAGTTTTATTAGCACTGATATTAATGACCACAGTGTGTCGTTAAATTTATTGTTAGGTTTCAAAGTATTAACTATATTTTTTCTGTCCCTTTTAGATTTACATACATAATTGTGGCTTTATTACTCTTCATTCAGAAGGAAGGCTAATGAATAATAAGATCTAAAGATGAAATGATATTAGGATATGTACATTATTATTTAAAAAGGACGATGAAACATTTATAAGCAGTACAAACTATTTTGGTATTCCAGTTATTAAAGATCTTGTGTGAATAAAATTTAAAATATTTCATCTAGTTTTCATGAAACTCGTCTTTTCTTTTTTAAAACTTCGGGAAATCGGGTATTATTGTTTTAACAAAAATAATGTATCACAGTTTAAGACAACATAATACTTTTCGAGATCAAAAATTTTCGTCATAAGTGCCTTTTTTCGATCCTTTCTAATAAAATAAAAAGTTCTGCACTTTTTAACATAGAATTTTTACAGTTTGTTTAATAATACTCTAAATTTAAAAAATTACTTAATTTTGTCATTTTAAGTAGAATGTTTTCCAAAATAATAAAAGAATTAACTACTAAATGAAAAAAATAAAATGTTCTTACTCCCAAGATAAATTTTAAAATATGTGTATTAGAAACTAAATTTTCATATCTAATTGATGTAAATATGTGTTTTATTTTGTAAACTAAAACTGCAAATGTATGTGATGTTTTAATATCTAAAATAATTAAAAAGTTTTAAGAAATTGAACATTAAGAAAAAACATAATTTATTATTTTACAGTAAGAACTACAATGTTCTTATTAATATAATTTTAGTTCATAAAAACGATAATTAGCTTCTATTTGATATAAATATTTAGCTTCTAACTTGCATAATTCTAAAATTATTTTGCAGGTAAGTATATTTCTATTTTTTCTTTGTATATATTTTATACTTCAAAAATATATTATTTCCTAGAATAAAACTAATTTCTATAATGCTAGACCTTTATTAATGACATAAAAAAGAATTTATTCTGAGTATAGCAGAACTTATTATTTTATAGTTGATTTAAAAATAAGTATTTATAAAGAATAGATTTCAGTCCAACAGATAATATGTCCCCTTAAAAGTCAACACAAATTTATCTTAAATTTTAATCTTTTTTTTATTTTACTATTTTTGAACAAGGGTTTGTTTATATTTCCCAGTATTGTTATATTTTTGTATAAGAAATATGCCATTAATTCTTCCATTGGTATCTAAATACTGAAGTAATAACTAATATTTCCCAATCATTTAGAATTTCTGCTTCATTTTGCGTTTCATGATTTCTGACTTCTGACAGCTAAACCAGATTAAGCTTCATGTTCCCTTTGATAAATCCTGTTGATAAATGAAATTCATAGCATACGTGTTTATGGACAATTAATAATCATCCCGTTCTATACTCAAAGTTTTAGCTATTTGAGCTTTAATAGAATGGAATTTTTTTATAAATATAGTTTAGGTTTAATCTTTATTTTTTTTACCCATTTTTAAACACCGTGAATAAAATGGGAAGGAAAAGCAACATTACAACATTAGCATATTATTAAAATTCCACTTCATTCTAAAGAAACTGGCCGAAACAGATGCTAATGTTTCGGGAAACATATACGAGTGAAATGTTAACTCATGTCATAATCTTCAGTTGTTGGCTTTATTATGGTGTCAACAAAATGAAACTTTCAAAAGCTAAATCACCATTTTCCAACATTTGTAGGTCTAAGAAAGTTTATGCAGAAAGATTTCACCAATATTATTCAAATTTTGGCTCTATACAGTGTAAAGGTAGAATTCGTCAAATTTCAGTAGTTTTGTTTATTAAGGAAAATAAATAGTAATTTTTTGAAATTATTACATTCATTTATATTGTGGTAGATGAAAAGAAGACTACTCACGTACCCCCATCGCTAATAAAGGAGTAATAAAGTAAATCTTTTTAATTGATTACTAACTATTTAACAACTGATGTTGTATGATAGTTCTATAACAATAGAACTAAAATGTGTTATAAAATCAGAGTTTGACGTTTTCTAGTTTTAAGGATGGTTTTGTAAGAACTTAAAGTTCATATATGTGAAGGAGTCATTTTGACATATCTATGAACTAAATAGCAAGCATTAAGAAAAAGTGAGTTTCAACACAAAAGTAATTTCAGTATACCCCAATCATGGCCCACCATCTCAAGAGGTATCGTTTGAATTTGGAAGACATTGCAACCAAAACAATAATTTAGGTGTCCTAGCACCGTTAATGAATATGAAGTTATTTGATTATCTCGAGCTTCGAAACCACAGCAATTCAGTTGTGAGTTTGACGTCTTTACCCGATTGAGATACTGAAACTCATTATAAGTTAAATTAAATCATTTAACAAAAATTACTTACTATTTATAACTAAATTTTTATGCAAATTACAGGTATTTTGCCTTAAACATCGGTTTCCCGAAATTTCAAAATAGCAAGAAATACTGGTATCGGAATTACCTATGTACCAGTAATTCAATCATGAGACATGGGTAATAATCGCAGGCTAGAAGAATTGATTCTGCAGTTTTCTGGCAGCTATCTTACCTCTTGTGAATAAAATTGCACGCAAAATGTGTGAAAAATGAGTTTTGATTTCGGCAATTCACCCCAAATAAGTTTTAGTCGTTACATATATTATGTATATGTATATATATATATATATATATATATATATATTATGTGTGTGTATGTAATATATTAATATTAACCTATATTACACCTAAAATATCTAGCTAAAATTTTCCCTTTTCCCTTTCTAATTTTAATGCCTAATTTCGCAGTTGTAATATGTTAGATTTAAAAGAATGTTCGCCGACTTAAAGTACCTGTCTCCCATAACTAACGCTATAATAAATGCTAATTTTCTGTCCACTGTCTACATTTCTCAGCTGTCGCAGGTAAATAGTTTCACTCTTCCAATAAATAAATTGCCGTCTGCTTGGTTTTCAAGCTAACTTAAATGACCAAGTTTTCCTCTTGACTTCTAAAAAAGGCTGAATAATTTTAAGTCTCCGGAGAAAAAACTCTCTTGATCCTTCGTTCTTGGGTGCGTTGTATTTTTCTTGTAACATCCGATGCAAAGCTCTTACCTTGTAAAGGAGGAACAGTTTTATCCTAAAAAAATTAAAGTTCCCCAACGTTGGACTTCATTTACTTTAATAGCTACACAACTGCAAATTATTAAGTATTATTATTTTCAGTACACTCAAATAAAAGGGGCTGATTTCCCAAGTAATCGGTGAAAGAAAATTTCCCAAGTTGCATGTATATGTAATAATAGAAAAGAACGAGATAAATTGTTAAACTCTATTAAGTTTTTAACTCCATTTTTCATTCGGTGAAATTTATTCGGTCAAGGACAGATAATACGCAAAGAAAACCTAAACTCATACGTACTCATACGTGCACCGTAAATTTTTTTTTGTCTTTTTATGAAATATTTTAGGAGTCTATTAATGGGATCCCAAAGCTGTGAGAGGTCTTTCCCTCCTTTTTTTACTCGTATATGGTGTGCTTTGACCACGACGTGCATAGTGCATCTGGTAAATATAAAATAGATTGATTTCGATTATCTGGATAATACATATGTCTCGATACTGCTGCGTATCGGAACTTATATCTTCAAAACTAACAAAATAGATAAATCTAGCATAATTCAAGTTTAAGTCATCTTTCTAATATTGTGTGCAAAGACCTACTTCATTATCTATACATATATAATTTCCTAGACATGTGCACAAAATTCTGTTTTTGAGAACTAGTTATCAGTGATTTCTAGCATCTTATATAAATGATTAGTGAGTGGTTTTCTGCTGTCATTTTATTACTTTTATTGTCTAGAGGCATTCTTTTCAGTAATATTTTGAGTAAACAACATGTCCTTTTTTCTTGCTGTTGGATTTGGTGTGACTTTATGTTTCGTATTATTTTCAAAAGCATTATTTCATACGCGAAATGAAGAAATATATTTCTTCGTTCTTAGAAGAAAATAAGGTTGAGGAAATATATATTTCGACTATTTCACATGCCTGGTGTTTTTGGTTTTCATACCTGCAACGGAAATTCATTGAATAAAATATATGGCTGAAGGTACAGAAAAAGCAGTTTACGAAACAATTTTTTTCTCAGATTTAACTGTGATCTTTAAATTATTCAAGAAAGGGATTTTGTGAGAGAAATGGACTTTTTGATATTTTTGATATCACAATAAATTATATAGCTTTTCGAAATAAACCATTCAATAATCAAACAGGGAATTTATTAAATAGTGCATCAGTATAAAAATATTCTTCATATTTTTATTAGATTAATTTTTCACCCTTTTTAGATAGCAATAAACTGATATGAGTTAAAATTTTAAAAATAAACACTTTGTGTGTATCCGTATTTTTTATTATTTACTAATTATATTCGACACTCGGAGTTCCTCAGATTCCTTAATGCCTCCTTGTATCCTTCAGATGCAACAAAGAGTAAAAATAAGAAAGGGATAAAACTATGAAATTTTTGTTTTGGTTAGAATTTCACATGCGTGATACATTTACAATAATCGCTTTCCGATATTTTTTACTTCGTCTTTCTGTTTATATTTCAGAATTTATCTTATTGCTGTATTCGTTTCTCCATAAGAAGCATATATGTACAATTTTAGATTCATAAAAACAAACAGTCCTTTATGTATACACATACACACAAACATATGTGTGTATGTGAAGATAGTGTTAATTTATAAAAAAAACCTAAGCAATGTTAATTAAAGCTTGAAGAATCAAGCAATTTAATATGATAAGTGAAAGAAAATCTTTAAAACCTTTTCAACTACATATCAGTTATTTTATATTTCGGATCACATATGCTCTCTTGTACAGCTAATTTAATTTCAAAACGTTTCCAGATTTCTAAGATTGAAAATAGTTTAAGGCAGATCAATCTTATTCTATATAAACCATAACTTCATTGTGAACGAGGTGAATAGCATACATAATGGCAAAGACAGTGCTTTTTATAGTATTATAAAATTAGTGAGAAATACATTTAAAATTAGTACACTTTATATTGTTAAGTAGTAAGATATAATAAAATATTTAAAAGAGTCCTGGCATATACAATATCGAGGGATACCTTATTATGAAGGAAAAACGAATGCAAAAGGATAATAAGGATATTTAAATATTACAAAATACGTATAATGAAATTTTTTAAGCTAAATGAAAACAACATAAATTGTCATTAACAAATTAATCATTTAGTAATGAAAATGTAAAACGATGTTTGAAATAAATACGATACCAGTGAAATACTTGTTCTCTTGAAAGTAAAAGGGTTTATTCACCTTTTAAAATTTCTTCTTATATATACAAATTGCATGTAAATTTCCAAATAAAAAATTGTAAAAACCTTTGAGATTGAAAAATGGAGCAGTGATAAAAGT